>LR812520.1:26454603-26612103 GCA_903798195.1 Danio kyathit
AACAAAATGAAGGGAACCCAAACCAGTTGAATGAAAAATGCAAAAGATTTATTTAAAGGTTACAAATAAACAAAATAATAAAATAAAATAAAGTGCAAAGGGGTATCAAAGTAACCAAACTAAATGTCTAACATAAGATTCACAAAAACAAATTACATAGGAGCAACTTTCAAATAAAAAACAAATATAAGCGGTGGGTAAGCCAAAGGAAGCCAACGAAAAAAAACGATCCTCCAAAGCAGTCTCCCAAACACATCTTGGAAGCTCCTTAAATAAGCCAGAAGATTAGCCGCACCTGCTGCACCATAATGAGTCACCTATTAAGAAAAAGAAAGCAAAAAACCAGGAAACAGGACGAACCAATCACAAACCCATAACACCTCCCCCTTAAAAGAAAGAGATGAACAATCTCTATCCTTAACTTATCCTTTATCTGTTTTTTTATATAAATCCCAAATAAATTTAAATCAAACAATAAAAATTAAACTTTCCTTCATTTAGAAAAATAAATGTGAGCAATCACCAGCAATCTCCCCCGCATCTGGAAGCAGCAATTTAAGGGAAAGCCAAACATCCTAGAACTAAACAGAAGACAAAACACACATTCAATCAAAACACTACCCATAAGGGGCCCTAGACAAGGCGTCAGCCAACACGTTGTCCACGCCCTTATGTGACGAATATCGAGAGCAAATGGTTGTAAGAAGAGAGAGACCACGAATCAGACGCTGATTAGGGTTTGTAGAGAATGCAAGAAGGTAAGGGGATTGTGATCGGTTATACCACAATTGGCGTGATACCAGAAGTCAGGTAAACCTCAAATGTTGAAGTGCCCAAATTAAAGCTAAAGCTTCTTTTTCGATAATAGAATAATTTAGTGGTACGAGTTGAACTTTCGCGAAAATAGCTAATAGGTCGATCGATACCATTTTTGTCGGTTGTAACAAAACGCACCAGCCCGATGTGACTTGCATCCACCTGAACTTTAAATGGATCAGCAGTCGCGGAGGCTGCAAAACAGGAGATGAAGTTAGCATTCTCTTTACGTTTTCAAACGCATCTTCACACTTTTTTGTCCAATCAAATTTTACTTTTGACTTCAGCAAATCTGTGAGGGGAGCCACCACAGAAGAAAAATTTGAACAAAAACTTCGGTAAAACCCTACCATACCTAAAAATCGCATCAATTCTCTCTTTGTCTGAGGAGGTGGAAAATCATCAATGGCCAAAACCTTTGCTCGAACAGGTCGGACTTGCCCCCTGCCGACTACCTTCCCCAAATATGTCACGGTGGCTCTAGCAAACTCACACTTTGCTAGATTCACCGTGAGATTTGCAGCAGTCAGACGGGTGAACAAGTCACGAATGCGAGTTACATGCTGATCCCATGTGTCACTATAGATGACAATGTCATCTAGATAAACAGCGCACCCTTCCAATCCTGATGTCACTCTGTTCATTAATCGCTGAAACGTAGCTGGAGCGTTTCGCAAACCAAAACTCATAACAGAATACGAAAATAGGCCAAAAGGTGTAATAAATGAAGATATTTCCTGAGCACGTGGAGTCAGCGGTACCTGCCAATATCCCTTGAGCAAATCAAATTTGCTCACATAGGAGGCAGAACCCACCTGATCCACACAATCTTCAATCCTAGGTAAAGGAAATGAATCTGGTTTGGTTATTGCATTTACCTTCCTATAATCGGTACAAAATCGTTGTGAGCCATCAGGCTTACCAACGAGCAAACAGGGTGACGCCCAATCTGAAAAGGAAGATTTTGCTATATTATTCTGCAGCATATAATTTACTTCAGCTTCCAGCTTCTTTTGCTTGTCCAAAGACACACGGTAAAATCGTTGTCTAACAGGTTTTGATCCCTCTACATCGATGTCATGTTGAATTACACCAGTGCGGGTAGGCGTATCTGAAAAAAGATTAGAAAATGCATGCAACAATGAAGTCAGTTCAGCGCAATGTTCTTCAGGCAGATGTTTCAGTAACTCATCTAATCGTTTCAAAGACTCTGAATTGTTAAGCCGGGGATTTAAAATAGCGTCATCCGGAACTTTTACATCTTTTTCCGATTCGCTCACTAAAGTGGTGTTAGCCAACATCACTGGTGATTTACTAGCCTGAATTCCATCTCTACTATAATAAGGCTTTAATAGATTAACATGACACAACTGAGTTGACTTCCTACGCTCAGGAGTAGACAATACATAATTTTGATCAGACACTGATCGCAACACCGTATAGGGTCCTGAAAATTGTGCACAAAAAGGTGACTCCGGTAGAGGAAGCAAAGCCAAAACCTGATCTCCTGAACTAAACTTACGGACAGCCGACTTCCTATCAAACCAACCCTTCATTTTCTTCTGAGCTTTTTCCAGCTTTTCCTTGGCTAGTTCCCCAGCCAGCAGCAAACGTCTTCGAAAACCTAAAACATATTTGAGCAAACTTTTAGGTGGTTCATTTGGCACAACACCATCAGTCAACACAGACAAGGTTCCTCGTACAGAGTGTCCAAAAACAAGCTGGTTTGGACTAAAACCCAGACTTTCTTGAACAAATTCCCTGGCTGCTAATAGCAACCATGGCAAACCCAGCTCCCAATCTCCTTTTAACTCTGTGCAATAGGCTTTCAATAAAGACTTTAGTGTCTGGTGAAAGCGTTCTAGAGCACCCTGGCTCTCAGGATGATAAGCGCTTGACTTGTTATGACGTATTCCTAATTGCTGCAACACCTCTGAAAACATTTTTGATGTGAAATTTGTGCCTTGGTCACTCTGAACAATCTTTGGAATTCCAAAGATTGAAATAAATTGTGACAACGCTTTTACTACAGATCTAGTTGTAATAGAACTTAAAGGGTATGCTGCAGGATATCGAGTGCTCTGACACATCACTGTTAGCAAATATTTACTTCCTGACTTAGAAGGTGGTAATGGGCCTACACAATCCACTATCAGATGTTGAAAAGGTGGTTCCAAAACAGGTATAGGATACAAGGGAGCAGGTTTCAAAGTCTGATTTGGTTTCCCAGTCTTCTGACATGTTGGACATATCTTAATGTATTGTCTTATTTCAGATTTTACACGAGGCCAATAGAAATACTGCAGTAAGTGTTGGTAAGTTTTGTTTACACCCAAATGACCAGACATACCTCCATGAACAGCTGCTAATACAGCATCACACAAAGAAACAGGAACTACAACCTGCATCACAGCTCCACCCAAACCTTCCTCTCGGTTTAGAGTCCATTTTCGTAGCAGCACTTTGTTTGAACAAAATAACATGCACTAGAGCTTTCTGCTGCATCCTGGGACAAAGCCAACTCAAACAAGGGTTTCAGAGAAACATCTTCACACTGAGCAACTTCCCAGACACGACGAGTAATTGAGGGTACTGCAATAAAACCTGGAACAGACTTATTAGAAGTCACAGGAATTTCCCTTTCCAATAAATCTTGTTCATCAATCTCTTGTTTTTGCATAGCATGTGTAAATGCACATGACACAAATGTCTCTGGAAAATCTTTAAAAATATCAGTCTCACCCAAAGTAGGAGTGGTTGTCACTACTGGAGGTGGTGGAACATTAGGCTAAACAGGATCACCTGCCAGATTATTCCCCAAAATAACTGACACCCCCTCTACTGGTAAAGAAGGACGAATACCCAACACCACTGGCCCACTCACCAACTCAGACTGAAGAAACAACCTATGCAAAGGAACAGACAATGCATTTAAACCAATTCCTTGTATTAACACATTACTCCCGGTTGAAGTTTCCTGTGAAAAAGGTAGAACAGATTCTAAAATAAATGATTCAGATGCACCCGTATCACGAAGAATTTTTACAGGCGTTTTCTCAGCATTTTCCTTCAGTGACACATAGCCATCTGTAATGAAAGGAGAATAACTTTCATTAGCTGCTCCAACCATCATCACTGGCTTCTGCAATACAACAGGATGATCAGTAGTTTTCATCAGTCTGAACTGAAGATACAGTCAAGATGGCTTTTGGTTCAGATTTTACATGTGATAATTTCCCTTTCAGTACAAGACAGTCTTTTTTCCAATGGCCCTTCATATGGCAATAGGCACAGCGGTCATTGTTATCACTATAAGGCTTTAAAGCCTTACCTGCCTTTTCGGTTTTACTGATTTCAAATGCAGAAGGTCGTAAAGCTGCACTTTCGCCAAAAACATTATCAGACCTTACTTTATTTTTGATGCCACTGCCCATTCTCTCAACTTTATGCGTCAGTACATACTCATCAGAGATAACAGCAGCATCTTCTGCAGACTTTACTTTGCGTTCTGTCAAAAAAAGAACAACATGTTCAGGAAGTGTAGCTTTAAATTGTTCCAATAGGACTAGTTCATACAAATTCTCATATGTTTTAACTCCCGACGCAGAGCACCAACGATCTAACTGAAGTTTTAATTCAGACACAAATTCAGAATATGTTTGTGCATTAGATTTTCGAATATTTCTAAATCTCTGCCTGTAAGCCTCGGGAACCAACTCTTAAGCTTTTAGCACAGCTTCTTTGATCTTACTATTACTCCCACTATCTTCTGCTGATAAAGCCGCATATGCTTTCTGTGCTTTACCCGTAAGCACGCACTGAAGCATCATAGTCTGTTCCCTCTCTGACCAGGCCATTGATGCGCTTAATCTTTCAAATAATCTGAAAAAGGTGTCAACGTCTGTTTCACTGAATTTCGGTAACAACTTAATATTATTGGTCACATCCAACCCTTTTTTAGCAGACACAACTGCACTGTTGGCACTTTCACCTAACTTTCCCTCACCAATTAGTTGAAAGCGCAGCGCTTCAACCTCTAATCTGCGTATTTCAAGTTCACGGTTAATTTTTGCTTTCTCTAACTCCAAAAGCATTAATTTTTGTTGTTCAAATGACAGTGATGTTGCATCTTGTGAAATCGGTGTTGTAAATAATTCACGTTCTTCCCAAACAACAGACTTTTCAGCTTCAAACATCCCTAAACGAACTAAACCTGCCTTTACAACTACAGCAATAGATCCTCAATTCTTGACTGGTGTTTTTAATTAAGGTTTTTAATTAAGGTTCCAAGTTACCTGAGGACGAGCCCCCATTTGTTAAATGCTGGCTCAAGCATGCAACAAAATGAAGGGAACCCAAACCCAAGTTGAATGAAAAAATGCAAAAGATTTATTTAAAGGTTACAAATAAACAAATAATAAAATAAAATAAAGTGCAAAGGGGTATCAAAGTAACCAAAACTAAATGTCTATCATAAGATTCACAACAACAAATTACATAGGAGCAACTTTCAAATAAACAAACAAATATAAGCGGTGGGTAAGCCAAAGGAAGCCAAACGAAAAAACGATCCTCCAAAGCAGTCTCCAAACACATCTTGGAAGCTCCTTAAATAAGCCAGAAGATTAGCCACACCTGCTGCACCATAATGAGTCACCTATTAAGAAAAAGAAAGCAAAAACCAGGAAACAGAACGAACCAGTCACAAACCCATAACAATATATATATATATATATATAGAGAGAGAGAGTGTATCGTGTGTGTGTATATGTATAGAGTGTCTCAAAGCCTTAGGATACATCAACTTATTAATGTTAAGTGATTCACCTCTCACGCCAGAGACCTGGGTTCTATCCCAGACCTTGACAAGAGTGTATTATGTGTATAGAGTGTATTTTGTGTGCATATGTATAGAGTGTATCATGTGTGCATATCTATGGAGTGTATATGTATAGAGTGTATCATGTGTGCATATCTATGGAGTGTATATGTATACATTGTATCATGTGTGCATATCTATGGAGTGTATCATGTGTGCATATCTATGGAGTGTATATGTATACAGTATATCATGTGTGCATATCTATAGAGTGTATCATGTGTGAGTATATGTATAAAATGTGTGTGCATATCTATAGAGTGTATATGTATAGAGTGTATCATGTGTGCATATCTATGGAGTGTATATGTAACATTGTATCATGTGTGCATATCTATGGAGTGTATCATGTGTGCATATCTATGGAGTGTATATGTATAGAATGTATCATATGTGAGTATATGTATAGTGTATCATGTGTGAGTATATGTATAAAATGTGTGCATATCTATGGAGTGTATATGTATAGATTGTATCATGTGTGCATATCTATGGAGTGTATCATGTGTGAGTATATGTATAAAATGTGCATATCTATAGAGTGTATCATGTGTGCATATCTATGGAGTGTATATGTATAGAGTGTATCATGTGTGAGTATATGTATAAAATGTGTGCATATCTATGGAGTGTAGCATATCTATGGAGTGTATATGTATAGAGTGTATCAAAGCCTTTGGATACATCAACTTCCAGTAGCTCAGTGGTTAAATGATTCACCTCTCACGCCAGAGACCCGTGTTCTATCCCAGACCCTGACAAGAGTGTATCATGTGTGTATATGTATAAAATGTATCATATGTATAGAATGTATCATGTGTGCATATCTATGGAGTGTATATGTATAGAATGTATCATGTGTGCATATCTATGGAGTATATGTATACAGTGTATCGTGATGTGTATCATGTGTGAGTATTTGTATAAAATGTGTGCATATCTATGGAGTGTATATGTATACAGTGTATCAGTGTGAGTATATGTATAAAATGTGTGTATATGTATAGAGTGTATCATGTGTGCATATCTATGGAGTGTATAATATAGAGTGTATCATGTGTGAGTAAATGTATAAAATGTATAGAGTGTATCATGTGTGTATATCATGTGCATATCTATAGAGTATATCATGTGTGCATATCTAAAGAGTATCATGTGTGCATATCTATGGAGTGTATGTATAGAATGTATCATATGTGAGTATATGTATGTATAGACTGTATCATGTGTGCATATCTATGGAGTGTATATGTATAGATTGTATCATGTGTGCATATCTATGGAGTGTATATGTATAGAGTGTATCATGTGTGCATCTATGGAGTGTATATGTATACAGTGTATCATGTGTGCATATCTATGGAGTGTATCATGTGTGCATATCTATGGAGTGTATATGTATACAGTATATCATGTGTGCATATCTATAGAGTGTATCATGTGTGCATATCTATAGAGTGTATCATGTGTGCATATCTAAGGAGTGTATATGTATATAATGTATCATATGTGAGTATATGTATGGAATGTATCATGTATGTATAGAGTGTATCATGTGTGCATATCTATGGAGTGTATATGTATAGATTGTATCATGTGTGCATATCTATGGAGTGTATATGTATAGAGTGTATCATGTGTGCATATCTATGGAATGTATCATATGTGCATATGTATAAAGTGCATCATGAGTGTATATGTATACAGCCTATCATGAGTGTATATGTATAGAATGTGTGCATATGTATGAAATGTATCATGTATGTATAGAGTGTATCATGTGTGCATATCTATGGAGTTTATATCTATAGCATGAATCATGTGTGCATCTATGGTGTATATGTATACAGTGTATCATGTGCATATCTATGGAGTATATGTATAGAGTGTATCATGTGTGCATATCTATGGAGTGTATATGTATAGAGTGTATCATGTGTGAGTATATGTATAAAATAAGTGCATATTTATGGAATGTATCATGTATGTATAGAGTGTATCATGTGTGTATATCTATGGAGTGTATGTGTATGTGTGCATATCTATGGAGTGTATATGTATAGAATGTATCATATGTGTGCATATTTAGGAAGTATCATGTATGTATAGAGTGTATCATGTGTGTATATCTATAGAGTGTATGTGTATCATGTGTGCATATCTATGGAGTGTATATGTATAGAATGTATCATATGTGTGCATATGTATGGAATGTATCATGTATGTATAGAGTGTATCATGTGTGCATATCTATGGAGTGTTTATGTATAGAGTGTATCATGTGTGCATATCTGTGGAGTGTATATGTATAGAGTGTGTCAAAGCCTTTGGATTCATCAACTTCCAGTAGCTCAGTGGTTAAGTGATTGACCTCTCACGCCAGAGACCCGTGTTCTATCCCAGACCCTGACAAAGTGTATCATGTGTGCATATGTATAGAATGTATCATGTGTGCATATGTATAGAATGTATCATTGTATCATGTGTGCATATGTATAGAATGTATCATGTGTGCATATCTATGGAGTGTATATGTATAGAGTGTATCATGTGCATATCTATGGAGTGTATATGTATAGAGTGTATCATGTGTGCATATCTATAGAGTGTATCATGTGTGCATATCTATGGAGTGTATATGTATAGAGTGTATCATGTGTGCATATCTATGGAGTGTATATGTATAGTGTATCATGTGTATATGTATAGAGTGTATCATGTGTGCATATCTATGGAGTGTATATGTATAGAGTGTATCATGTGTGAGTATATGTATAAAATGTGTGCATATCTATAGTGTATCATATGTGCATATCTATGGAGTGTATATGTATAGAATGTATCATGTGTGCATTTCTATGGAGTGTATGTATAGAACGTATCATATGTGAGAGTATATGTATAAAATGTATAGAGTGTATCATGTGTGAGTATATGTAAAATGTGTGCATATCTATAGAGTGTATCATATGTGCATATCTATTGGAGTGTGTATGTATAGAATGTATCATGTGTGCATATCTATGGAATCTATCGTGTGTATATATATATATATATATAGGAGAGAGAGAGAGAGTATCATGTGTGTATATGTATAGAGTGTATTATATGAGTATATGTGCCTTTGGATTCATCAACTACATCTACTACAACTTCCAGTAGTTCAGTGGTTAAGATTCACCTCTCACGCCAGAGACCCATGTTCTATCCCAGATCCTGACAGGGGTGTATCATGTGTGCATATGTATAGTGTATTATGTGAGTATATGTGCTTTTGGATTCAGATAGAGTGCATCATGTGTGCATATATATAAAGTGTATCATGTGTGCATATGTATGGAATGTATCGTGTGTGTATATGTATAGAGTGTATCATGTGTATCAACACATAAATGTTGCCTAATCACTGGCCAGTAGCACTACTTAAAAATTATTTTGCTCTCCTTTCTTTTTGGCTTGCAAATTTCTCAATGACCATTTGGTTAAAGTCAGTCATCTCAGTCACCAGTCTCTTCTCTATTGACAGCATGGCCAATGCATTCAGCCTCTCTTGCGTCATGCTGTTTTAAACAGCAAACACAGAAAACAGTAAAGGCATGACTTACATCACACCTGCCAGCCAACTCATAACATGTGCTGGAAAAGCCCAGAGTGTACGCGCTCGCGATCACTTGACTACTGAATTTGCAAGGAAGGTCGATCTGGTCCAAGCTCCCTGAATCTTTTTTTTTTTTTCATTCAAACGCCTTGTGAACGGATATCTTAGCAAAGATACAATGGAATTTTCCTTTATCTCGAGAAATTGCACTTGCTTTCACTATGATTAATAGTCGTCAGTTAACTGAGGAGCTGCTGCTGAGTGAACGGTCTAAGTGAGAATGGTCCAATCACATAAGACGAATCATATAAAAACAAATATGATTCGTTCTAACAACAAAAATGGGAGGGTTCGGCACGCAGAGCGCTGCGCCCAAGGACAATTTAAAACCGGCCAATTAGAGCTTATCGTCATATCATGTGCATTGCAAAAGTTTGTGTACCTACATAGACACTCATTAGTCCGGCGCCCCGCACACATATGAAAAAATATTGTTCATACTTTTTTTTTCAAAAATATTAGTATGACTACAAAAATGTTAGAATGTTATAATTAAATCAATTTATTTAGTTAATATTTGTGATAATAAATATTAACATATTAAAGGGGTCTAACTTGACGGGGGCGGCGCCCCAGCGCCCTCTATTGACCAGCCTGTATATGTATAAAGTGTATCATGTGTGCATATGTTTGGAATGTATTATGTGTGCATATGTATAGAGTGTATCCTGTGTGCATATATATATAGAGTGTATCGTGTGCATATGTATGGAATGTATCGTGTGTATATGTATAGAGTGTATATGTGAGTATATGTGCCTTCGGATTCATCAACTTCCAGTAGCTCAGTGGTTAAGTGATTATATGTATGGAATGTATCATGGTGTATATGTATAGTGTGTAAATGTATGCAGTGTGTGTATATGTAAAAAATGTGTCATGTGTGAGTATGTGTATCATGTGTGCATATCTATGGAATGTATCATGTGTGTATATATAGAGTGTATAATGTGTGCATATGTATCGTGTGCATGAATGGAGTGTATGTGTGTGCATATGTATGGAATGTATCATATGTGCTTATCTATGGAATATATCATGTGTATATGTATGCAGTCTGAGTATATGTAAAGAGTGTACCATGTGTGCATATCTATGGAATGTATCATGTGTGCACATGTACAGAGTGTATCTTGTATCTTGTATAATATTACTGTTGTTTTCCAGTTCAGACATTCATACAGAAGATTAGTGTCAACACTCACACAGTGCTTTACAGTCAACTTTTATATGATTTATTTATAAATGGGGGTAGGCAAAGGGAAAGTGGTTAAAATAGAATTGAGATCGGCCTGAACCTCATCAATTTTGGATTTCCGTGTATTTGGGAATAATTTTCCAAAAATAGTTTACATGGATAAGAAAAAAGCCATATTTAAAATTGTGTAACATTCCAGCATGTCAGGCAGGGATGAGAGTAGTGGTAAAATGATGGTGTAGTTATATTAAAAGTTTAATCAAAACTGATTCAGTTCAGTTTAATACAACTGTCACTGTTGAAGAAGATCCACTAAAGAGCAAATCCGCCAGCTCTGACCAAGCAAGCCGGGACAGTGGACAGAACCAAAACTCCACCGGTTGATGAAAGTAAAACAAACGTTAAGAGAAACCAGGCTCAGCCAGGGATCAATTCTTCTCTGGCCAAACATAAAGGGTAGAGTTGTGGTCTAAAAGACTCTGGAAGGCTTGAGACGATGAGTGTCCGTCATGAGAAAGTGCAGGTTTGAGTCGGTCAACGGCAGGTGTCCAGAATAGCCCATGGAATCAATGCAGAGACTCGTCTGTCACTGCTGTTTTCAGGAATCAGTCTTACGCTCTGACTCTTCCATGATCACCACAGCATCTGCTCTGGATACATTAGACATTGACAGCACACAGTATGTCAGTAATAGCATACGTCACATTTATAGCATTTATTACAGTCTCTGTGAAAAGAGAAAAATTATCTTTTTTAAATAAAAAAGTAAAATTAAAGACCACAATTACTGTATAATAATGTAGAACAATTTAACTATTATTTTAGCATTAATATTATTTTTATTCAGTACTCCCTGACATGTAGGTAGATAAATTAAATTCAAAATAAATAATTTAACAAAATTAATTTAAAAGGTGATGATGTACAGAATATATGAGCTTGCTGACCTTACCTGTGAGAGTCCAACTTGTCCTTTGAGGATTCAATGGCAGATTTCTCTGTGAGTGTGCATCTTGCCGGAGTTTCTTGGGTAAAAGAGAAACTCATTATTTTTACCCTTTTATACATTTTGGGACAGTAACATCAGAATCAGCCAGAGAAATCAGGAACAAATGAGAATAAGCTAAATTATTATAAAATGTTTTACACAACATAAAAAGCAATCACTATGCAACTAAAGCACATAAGTGGTCAAGATTACACAAAAAGGCAGCAAAAATAAACTTTTAAAAGTATTTTTATACAGTATTCTTAAATTTTTCTTAAATATCATCTCTAGTGAAATAAAGAAATAAATACAGGTCTGTAACGAAGTGTGAATAAAACAAATATCAGATATTTGTAACATCTGTATTTACAAGTACACATTCATTAAAAAAAAGATATCAAATTTGTCAGATTGGATTGAATGAATAGGTAAATATTTGAACTAATTAATTGGGTAATTCACCTTAAATTATCATTTTGTTATTTCTCACCCTCACATTACAAACAAACCTGTATATAGAGTAACAATAAAGAGTGGTTAATACATTAACCTTACTTGACGCAAGTAAGAGAACACATTCAGTTGGTTGGGAACATGATATTCTACAATTGAATTAAACACGATATAAAAAACATAAAAAAGAGATGAGGGTGAATACCACACATTTACAAACGTGTTTTGCATTTTACGTTTTTTAATGTATTTGCCATGGCTTGTATGTATTACACTCACCTGAATATTTAGTTCCATTTGGTATCAATCCAGCATAAGAGCTCCATCCTTTAAAGACTACATTTCTTGTTTAACCCCCAAAACAAACCCTCAGGTACAAAATTGATGTAGACTTGTTAATGTACCTTAAGTTCCAGAGTGCAAAAGGTATCTTCAGCATACTTCAAATTCAGACCATATCCAGTTGTGAAATGCAGATGAGGTCCCATGACCACTTGACCCTCCAATGAATAGACTGTTTGTTTTGATGTTGTATTGCTGGGAAAAGAGAGACTGAGTTTGTGAATAATTACATTTGTTTGTAAAAATAAATTTGACATTCCATACACTGGCTATTAAAATGCCCAGTAAAATTGCCAATAACACAAAAACTATAGTTTAAAAAATCTTTGTCTAATATTTACTCAGCACTGAGTAGCCAAATAGCCTAGCTGTGGTTGTTTTTACACCATTTTTTTTTTAATGTAGGAACTATTAGAGGAAGAAAAAGAGTTTGTACATGAAACTGCCCCACAACAAATCTGCGAACAACTTGATATTTAAAAATCTAATAAAAATGAGGAAGACATCAACATTACCTTGAACAATCAAGCGAGGGGTGCTTGGTAGAATAAGACTCACATTTTATAATCTAAATCTATAGTACCACCATACAAATCTGTATGAGTTCAAATGTGTGCAAAATTAATTCCTCTTCCCCATCAATTTAACTTTGATAGGCAATATTTACTTGTTGGTTTAGATGGTGATCATGACTTTGGGTTATATTTGTGTACTCAGGATATACACTCACCATCCACAATAGCAACCACGTACACCTAAACACCACAAAAAATAAAATGTACAGTGACTCTATACAATAAGTTCACATTAGTAAATGTTAGTAATGCATTAAAATTACCACTAAGAAATAAACAATGACATTGACTATGTAAATGTTAGCTTAAAAATACAACTGAGATGGGGTATATGCACACAGGCTTTTAATTTTCAGTCAGTCATATAAAAATCTGAATAATCTTAAAAGACTCTCTAAATGTTTAAATGCTAAATAATTATTCACTGTATATTAACTACTATTATGTTACAAAACAAACACAACTGACCACTCTTATGTGGTTAATTTACTTTGCATTTGCCATAATCTATGACAATAACATTTTATTGGCTGATAATGATGGTCATAATGACTACATAAAGGCCAGCTTACCTTAACTTTATTCTGCATGGTCACTTCAGGTTGTTCTGAATAGAGAATGCAGTTAACACTAATTTAATTAAAGTTAATAGAAATTACCTTTTTTTTCATTATGATGCTTACCTTAACTAATCCCTCATGGTCACATGTAGTACTTCATCTTCACTTCAATACTGTGCTGAAATAGAGAGAGCAGTTAACAGTTAAAGTTAACAGAAAATTACCTTTCTTTTTTCAGGAACTAACGTTATACTAAAACAAATTTACGAGCACTAACTTACAAGCGCCGTCTGTAAATTTCTTGTTTAAAAATGGCAATTAACCCGTCTGTTAACGAATATCATGGCATAAGAACCTAACGTTACAACTAAAGCTAACTTACTTGGTTAATTCTGTTAAAAGACTGCACTGTTCAGAAATATACACAAAACAATCATTTTCAACACTTACCGTGGATGAATTCGTTGACTGAGACGTTGACGGTTATGGTTCAAATGAGGCGTTGCCTGTGGTGACGGTTGGTGCTTGTTTGTGGTCGAGTCGAATCGGCTCAGTTCTATGAATCGGCTCCCTTAAGTAAATAGTAAAGAGTCGAATCCGCCTGAAAATGATTCCTTTTTGTATAAATAATGTGATGCAACAATATGATTCATTAATCATTACTATTTTATTATACTGCTCGGCCACACACATTGTATACCCTGATTCTATGTTGATAAGTATGAGCTTGTGAACACGTGTGATAAAATAATTCCCGAACAAACAGTCCAATCTGATTCAATGTCACGCGAGTGCTGAACCGAACCAGTGCAAAAGTGATATTGTGTTTTTGGTTTACTTTTAAAGATTTTGTGTCATTTTAAATGAGTCGATAGCGCAGATTTCTAACCTCTAGTGTGTTTAACAGTCTTTGGTTTCATAAATCAATTATTTTTGTACAGTTTATTACATTTTGGCTAAGCACAAAACTATGTTTATTAAAATGTCATATTTACATGATAATCTTATAGATTTAAATAAAGGTGCAGTGCACCCAAAAATTACATTTAATGTTTTCATGTTCAAACCTGGATGATTTATTTATTTAAAGTTTAAAGTTATTTTTGAAGATGTTGGTAGCCAAATTGTTTTTGGGGCTGCAATACATTCGGTTAAAATTTTTTATTTATATATATATATATATATATATATATATATAGAGAGAGAGAGAGAGAGAGGAGAGAGAGAGAGAGAGAGAGAGAGAGGAGAGAGAGTGCCTGTACTACTGTTTAATTTTAATAATTAAGTTTGAATTCCTATAACTAATGTGCAAATTATATGGCCCTTTTTACAGTAATTTGCTGTAATCATGCTGCCATCCTCAATGTCGCAATAAATTTTGAAAACAACATACTGTGAATTTTACAGTTAAATCCTGTAAAGGGACAGTTATGTAATTTACTGTGAAAAATTACAGTAACGTTATGAATTTTCTGGGATTTTTTAACAGTGTATGTTTGCACACTATTTACAAATGTTTTAAATAGATATTTGTTTTATTGTCAGCATCAAGAGCATCTCTCATACATTAATGAGTTATTTACAAATGTTTTAAATGGGCTTTCAATGCATTTGACATTTTATTTACTTTCTAAAAGTATAATGAACTTAAGTGCATGAATGAAAACAAACACTAAAATTACTACAAAATTTAACAAAGTAAACAACTTCTGTTTATTTAATAATGTGCTTTGAACTTTCGTACAAAGTTCATTTTCAAAGCATAGTTAAAATAATACTAAAATATATTACCATCAAATGCTAAATAAATACACTTGTAAAGAATAAACATTATTATAAGCATTTATTTAAAGTGCATTTTTCTGAAATATATTTTTAGAAAATATACTAAATTACAATTATTTTTAAGTGTGTTAAAAGTTAAAAGTATGGTAATAATACACTTTTAATATATTTAAATTAAAGATACTTTTGGTTAGTATACTTTCAGTGTACTATTGGAATTAAAAATATATTTGCAATACAATTTAGTATACTTTTTTTTCACCAGGGCTACCTGACTTTACACAGTATCGGTGCGAGTAGGCTCACTGGAGAAATGCGTATTACGCATGCCCCGGGGCCAGCTGTGTAGCCAGTGGACTTTGCAGGGTTCGCCAAGTGCAGAATTCAAGCGAGAGTGCACGAATCTCTGAGTTAGAGAGAGAAAGGCGCAGCACATAACAGCTGGCCCGTCGGGGGTGGAGTCTCCGTCTCCATTTTCCGGTTGAGCTCGGTGGGGGAAAATGGAATGCAGCGATTGCGGCGGATACCCCCATGCGGTTGATGTACGCCACCGCCGCCATACTGTCCGTCCTACCAGCACATGTTGTCGCTCCAGCACCGGTAAAAAAACGGTGGAGAGCGAGGAACACTGCCAACAGCTCTTAGGCGATTGATATGCCAATGCAACTGGGTTCCTTTTCACAGGCCCGCGGCTGCATGCCCGCAACAACATGGCCCCCGAGCCCGTGCTGGAAGCATCTGTCAAAAATGACAATATTTCTGGACACCTGTCCTAGAGGCACTCAGGCCTGTAGGAATGAGGGATCGTTCCAGGGCCTGAGGGCACTGCGAACACAGCGTAGTGACAGTCCCCCGGTGTGTGCCCGCGTGCAATGCGCGTCTGGGGACTCGATCGTGAAGGCCAGTGCTGAAGTGGTCTCATATGGAGCAATCCGAGCGGCGTGACAGCGGCTGCAGATGCCATATGCCCCAGGAGCCTCTGAAAAATTTCCGTGTAACCAACTATTTTGCTGTCGAACTCTCTCAGACAAGTTCAGCATTAGCGGAGCTCTCTCTCCAGAGAGGCGCTCTGTCATG
This sequence comes from Danio kyathit, assembly GCA_903798195.1. Classification (NCBI taxonomy): domain Eukaryota; kingdom Metazoa; phylum Chordata; class Actinopteri; order Cypriniformes; family Danionidae; genus Danio; species Danio kyathit. The sequence goes on from LR812520.1 coordinate 26,470,935, forward strand.
GTGACCGAGTCCAGCTCCAACCCGAGAAAAGAGATCCTCTGCACGGGGGTGAATTGCTCTTTCTCGGTTGACCTGAAACCCCAATAGTGGGAGGTGCTGAAACACCTTCTAATGCATAATCAATTGCTCCCGAAAGAGGGCTAAAATAAGCCAGTCACCGAGATAATTGAGTATGCGGATGCCCGCGAGCCGAAGGGAGCTAGGGCACCCTCCGCGAGCTTGGTGAAGACCCGCGGAGACAGAGAAAAACCCGAAGGGGAGGACTTGTACTGCCAGGGCTCGACCTTAACTCAGACCGCAGAAACTGACGGTGGCGTGGAGTATGGAGACATGAAGTACGAGTCTTTCAGGTCTATTGCTGCAGACCAATCCCGAGGACGAACGCACCGGAGGATGCGCTTCTGCATAAGCATTTTGAACGGCAGCTTGTGCAGACAGCGGTTCAAAAACGCGAAGGATTGATTAGATTGCATCCTTCGCCAGGAGGACAGCAATCTTCTCCTCGCAAGACAGGGGGCAGGCACAGGGCTGACCCTGGTGAGAAACACCCCTGTGAACTTGGGAGGCCTTTCGCGGATTGAATCGCGTAGCCGAGTCTGATCGTGCGTATGAGCCACCGAGAAGAGCTGGGCCGCGCTAACCAGGCAGACAGAGCTCTCGCTAATGACTGCATCTCTACGATCGCTGACGTACCAGCAGTGGGGCAGCGCGGAGTGGGAGTGCTGATCTGGGGAGCGCTAGGGTCCCCTTGGAAGGAGCTGGAGGCGAGAGATTCACTCACCTTCCACCCAGGACTCTGGAGGGGAGGGCTGGAGTGGGTGAGAGAAAGGAGACCGTCCTCCCAGACCTCGTGAGCCACTGGCGAAGTGCGAGCTGGAAGGCTTTTCATTGCATCCAGACTGGCAGTAATCCAGAGCTGTCACATCCAGGGAAGGGAAAATGCTCTCTCTGAGGAGCCCGGCCCCCCACCGGGTGAGAGGCAGGTTCCATCTTCTCCGAATGGCCCGTCTCAGGAGCGCTTAGGCGGTCCGTTAAACCCGACTTAACGGCACCCTGGGACGGGGAGCGCTGGTTGCCTGTGAGGTGCTCGGGCGCTGCTGCTGGCTGGAGGCGGCAGGCGGGGGCGGAGCAGCACTCATAGACAGGCGTTCTAAGCGACAAGCGAGCGGTCTTACATCCCCGCCGATGGATGGTCCATCGTATCCGACTGCACCGTCGGAATTCCTAGGTGAATCCACAAACGGTGTCGCCGAACAGGCCCAGACTGGCAAATGGGGGAGTCAAGAAACGTGAACTTTGTCACACTCTGCGCATATCTTTGCCAGGTTTTAGCCTGAGATGGCGCTCCTGGACTACTAACGTGGCCATCGTCCTTCCCGGGGCACACGCAGCGGACTTGAGGTCCGTGGAGCTCAGTCGGGTGGATGCGAGGCTTGTACAAGCCTGGGTCGGAACCACCCTCATGCAGCTGGGCCCAGCGTGCGCGCATGGACCCTGGCATGCAGGGTGGAAGCACCTGGCCCACGGCTGTGTGGGCTCTGGCTCGGGAGGCAGAAGACCAACACCCCTTGGACGGGAGATGAGGCTGATTCCAGCAGAAGGCAGGCACCACGCGGGCCCGTGATGGCACTCTCATCTGGGGAATTGACTCAGACTCCCTGGCTGCTCCACCATCAAGGGTGGTGAGGCGGAGGTGCACGCAAATCAGGCAGCGAAGGTGCCCTCAAGACTTCGTGAGGCCCACTGTGCACTACCGGTAAGAAAGGGATGGGAGGCTAGAAGGTCTTGCCTTTTAATCCTCCACATACACCCATCTAGTCGGTCCGGCCGCGAGCTGGGGGATAAACCATCTCCAGACCCACGACCGAAACAGCCCGGGAAAGCACGGTTATCATGTCTGTTTCAAGATCGGCCGCCGCCGCGCCCCCTCCTTCATCAGATCATGACAGCCCAACCTCCGATTTCTGAGCCTCGGTGTCATCAAGTGAGAGGGCGGCCATCCGAGGATGAAGCGCTTCTCTCACTCGAAGCTTGGATGGAACGCGTGGAGGAGTGAGAGGTCCACAAGCCCGAGGGCGGCAGATTTACTCTCACTGTAACCCTCAGATCTGCCCGAGTGCCCACCGCGGAGCAGGGGACAACTGGGGTGGGTGGCCCTTTTGCAAGAGCTAAACCGCGATCTTAACTGCGCAACAGACATTCCACCGAGTGATGGCATGCACTGACCGCGAGCACCGCATTAACATGACATGAAATGCAGTGCTCGTGCCCATCATCCGAGAACAGGAAACCAACGCATCCAGAAACGCACAGTTGAGCGACGTCTTGAAAAAGACGCGCTGCACGACAGTGTTGCTCTTTTAGGAAATTTGCAACAATACATACCGCTCTGGAGGACCGGACCCAAAGGACGCCAGGCAAGGGAGACACCCAGCTTGACCATCTGCCGCTGCGTGTCACACACTCTGGACCGGAAGATCGCTCTCGCTCACTCTCTGTCTGAAACTCAGCTGGAGAAACCCTCATCACCTCTCTCAGAAGGCTGTTGAAGTCTCTGAAGTGAAAATGAATGAATGATGGCTTTTGCTCACAATACAAGAGCAAGTCCAGTCCACAAAAATATTTAAATTGAGCAATGATTTGGCCTGTATTTCATTAATCTTTAATCCTGTTTATGTAACAGACAACTTATCACAATTTAACAGCCAATAATGCCATAGTTGCAGTTTAACCACAAACAGGAGCAGAGAGGAGAGTTGCAAATAGCTACAAGGTGGCATGAAATTGCATCAATAATGAAAATGTTTTCTACACAGCAGAATTCAGCAACTTCAAAATTTAAAGCTGTAACTTAGTGACGGGGAAAGGTACAAATTTGGCCTCTTTTCTTGCAAATCTGTGGTGCAATTTCACAAACTGAAGTTTCTCTCAAGAAAAGTCAGCTACAGTATTCTTAAATCTGATTAAGAGATTCCTTTGATTGCACAATTAATTGAACATGCAATGTGCAATATTTACTTTCTAATAAATCTTATGCAATATTTTATTTATAAAATTCCACAGTCTTTACAGACTGCAGAGATGTAAACGATTAAGAGGATGAAGTACATAAGAAAATATCAACTGTTAAAGAAACAGCACAGCAACAAAATTGGTGGTCTGATGCTCTGAACACAGATCTAACCAGTATAAACAGAGATTTCCCCAGCAGATCTGAGTGTCATAAAGCATGATCAGTTCAGATGAAACAATAACTTGATGCAGAACATACTGAACTCCACTGAAACACCCGCAGTCAAATCTGAACATTCACACAAATAATTATTCTGCTTCACAGAAATGTGATCATGAACAATAACATTTCTCTCTAAATTCATGCAAATTTACTCCTGATGATGTAACAAAAAAAACCTGTGGCAACTGTAAAAACTAGCCAAGGCCATAATTATTAAGGTAGTATCTTAAGTTACTACACAGTGAAAGCGATTAGTTACTTTAAAAAAAAGTGAGTAAAGTCGTTGCCTTAAAAGCAACAAGTTGACTTACCTTAAAAAAGTGAGTAAATCCGTTGTAATTTGGAATGGTTAAGTTGACTTCACTTAATTTTTTATAATTATGCACATCATTTATTTATTTATCAATTTTATGGCAAGGGGTTCACTCACTTTTTTCAATTAAAGGCAAACTAATCGCTTTTTACAGTGTACCTAACTTATGATTTTCAGTACTATGAAGCAACTGAAAAAATAAAGATAAACATAAATCAACCATGTTTGTCTTGTGCATCTGCTCTGTGTTTGCTTGTATTGCTTGTACTTTCTTGTATTCAATAAAAGATACACGAAAGAATGATGTATGCACTCTCTTAATGACGTACTGTATGCACTCACAATACAAGAACCAGTCCAGTCCACAAAAGTATTTAAATTGAGCAATGATTTGACCTGTATTTCATAAATCTTCAAGCCTGTTTATGTAACAGACAACTTATCACAATTTAACACAGCCAATAATGCCATAGTTGCAGTTTAACCACAAACAGGAGCAGAGAGGAGAGTTGCCAAATGGCTAGGTGGCATAAAATTGCATCAAAAATTAAAATGTTTTCTTCACAGAAGTCTTCAGCAGCTTCAAAATTTGCAAAACTCATTTAAATCTGTAACTTAGTAATGAGGGAAGGTACAAATCTGCCTTTTTTTCTTGCAACTCTATGGTGCAAGTTTTTGCAAACTAAACTCTCTCTAGAAAAGTCAGTTGCAGTATTATTAAATCTGATTAGGAGATTCATTTGATTGATCAAGTAATTGTACATGTAACCTGCAATATTTATTTTGGCAGATCTTTACAGAGCTGAAGTGCATGAGAAAATATGAACGGCTAAAGAAACAGCGCAGCACAAAAATTGTTAAACTGTTAAGCTGATGTTGATACTGATGTTATAAACAATACTTTAACGCAGAACATAGGCCTACTGTAATTGCACTGAAACACCTGCAGTCAAATTTGACCATTTACACTCAATGAATACTTTTGCTTGATCATGATCAACATGATCATGAAAATTTTTTCATTCATTTTGCTTGTGTTATTTATCAGGGGTGGCCACAGGGCAATGAACCACCAACTATTCCAGCATATGTTTTACGCAGCCGCAACCCAGTACTGGGAAAGAAGAATTTGATGTCTCTGTAAATTAAAGCAAACTCTAAAGCCATCATTTTTAAGATAGTATCTTAAGCTACTGCCTTAACAAGTTACTGCAACCCAAAACATTTATGGATAAGACAAAAGATTCACAAAAGTATAGCGTATGCGCTCTCTTAATGACGTATGCACTGACAATACAAGAACACTGTGTCCAATCCAATCCAATATTTAAATTGAGCAATGATTTGGCTTCCGCTCTTAGTATTCACAAAATGTTCACCAAGTTCACGCACAAGTTTATATCACAACCAATTCAGGCCCGTAGCCAGCCTGATGAAAGGGGTGGTTCTTTGCGGTTATAGGACTCATTTAGGCTATTACTTAATTATTCATTTAAATACTGCATTTTAGTGACATTTTAAGCACTATTTTAGTTGAAATATATTGTTGGATGGTCATTATAACTAAAAAAAGTACATTTGAAAATTCATGGATAACAACAATAGCCAAAACAGTATTCAAATTCCTTTTCTATATCCGTTGCTTTTGGTGCTTCACACCTTTTCATTGGTCATTTTTGTTCCAAGATTTAGAATAAAAGTTACTTGTAAAATATTTTTTTCTATTTAAAAACAACACAGTAGCGAAAGATGACTTCATTTCATCAGATTGTATCTTTTCTTGCACAGCTGGATGTTGGACTCATGAAAAATAAGTAACTGGCCAAAACTGATTAGCTGAAGTCACAGAGCCACAGCCGACAGAGGATTCCGCTTGGTCTTAAAACCTTTTTCGATGGGTTATTTTCACTATTTATAATGGCATAGCAGTCAAAATAGGACAAGTGAGCTCATGTATATGACACCTGTATGACCCCCCCCCCCCCCCCCCCCCCCCCCCACCCTCTACGGGCCTGAAATATATCTCAATTTCATCACAGCTAACAAAATCTTGATGATTCAGCATTTGTTTAATAGGGAAAAGAAAGTTGATGAAATAAAGATGGATAAAGCATGCAAATATGAGGGTCAGACAGTGTTTGGCTTGAACATTAAAAAAGGAGTTAGCAGATGGTTAGAAATGCAGAATTTAGGGAAAGTTTGACAGGTAAAACTAAACCAATTATTAAGAAAGAACTTCTTTGTCTTCTATTTATACAAGAGTATTTGTATAAGACAACAAATTACATTTTCAATATTTACATGCACCAACTAAAATGATCTGCTAGAATTTGCTAATAATGCACTTATTGAGTAAACCCAATGTTCTGCAAGGCCTTCAGCTATTAAAACCACTTGCTGGTGGGATACAAGGCTATTATTACATGGCTCTCAAGAATACTTTATTCAGATTTCTCTGAGGTATTTTACTCTCAGCTAGCCGTATAATGTGCATCTAGCCAGTTGTTTTCGCTTTGCATTAAGCTCCTGTTAAGCCTATCAGGCTTTATACTGCAAGAACAAACAGCTAGATGTACATTATCTTTGACATAGCAAGACCTTGAAAAATAAGGTAGTATATCATCTATATGTTATTTGCATAAAGGCTGAAGATAAAACTTTGTCTTTCTCTTGGTGTCACAATCCTCAATAACACAATCCTCAAGGCTGTCACACACACAGTTTCATAAAAAAAAAAAATCTGTGAACATTCACTTAAATTCCTGAGGGGGGCGGTGTAGTGTGTTGGCTGAGCTGAAACCAGTTAGGTTGTGTTTCCAGGTGGGTACAATTTAATGGTGCACCTTTGAGAAAGAAGGGGGTAAGTACAGACTTTAGGTACATCTCTTTTTGTCCAAACTGGAAAGTTTGTCTAGATTTATCTACCCTGCCTTCACTTTGTCCATTTCATCCAGAATGATTAAAGCTATCAATAAATAAAATATTAGTTTTATTTGGACAAATAAGTGCCATTACTGTAGAAAAAATGATATGATTAAAAACATTTGAAGATGGAGATGTAAACGTGATTGATTTTGATGTTATAAATGGTGTTTTGAAATTGAAATGGCTAAATCATTTATTTAAAATAGTCACTCCCTTTGGTTCATTGTCCCTAATGTCATTTTAAAAAAATTGGGGGAATTAACTTCTTTCTTCGTTGTGTTTTGAGTGTTCTGCGTTGCCAGTGAAATGTTCTAATTTCCATCAGCAGGTGTTACTTTATTGGAAAACAGTCTTCAAGCATAATTGCACCCCCCACAAAACTCCAGTTTGGAACAATAGATATGTAAAAATTGGTAGAAAGTCAGTATTTTTGAGGAATACTAAAGGGATTTGGGCAGTTGCACGTTTTTTGGACGATAATGGCATTTTGCTACTGCATGGAGAGATTTGTAAGAAATTCCAGGTGCAATGTATTGTAAAGCATTATAATAAACTCATTAGGGCCATTCCAGTAGCTTTAAGGTCATTAGTTAAAAAATACATTTAAACCACTCCAAAATTGAGGCAACTGTCTGTCAATGGTTATGCTTTCTGTGAAAGCAAATGCACAAACAAAATCATTAAGAACTTAATTTTACAGTCACACTTTCCAAATCTAATTAGAAGAGAATTCCTATTTAAAGATTTTAATAATGTTGAAATTTAAAGAATAAGAAAAGATTATTAGTTTTTTCCCCTTCCTCCTAAAGTTAAGGAGGTGAGCTTTAAAATATTATATGAGATTTATCCTACCAACGAATTTTTAAGATTGAAATTCAATTTACTGTAGATGTAAATATTTGTGTTTTTTGCGAAAAAAGAGATAGAGAGTTTAGAACATGTTTTTTTTTTTGGTGACATGGTGCTTCCCTGGTGCTTACAGACATGGTTATGGTCTAGGAATATAAATTTCCCTCCCCTTGCTGTAAAGACAATTAAGTTTGGTATCTTCCTTGAAAACAAAGAATTTCATTTTGCTGTCAATGTTCTATTATGTTTGGGAAAATTCTTTATTCACAAATGCAGATGGTTCAAATCTACTCCTAATTTAATCAGTGGTTGAATGAGGTAAAACTTCTTTGCAAATCTGTAAAATTGGTGAATGATAAAAAGGCCCTTAAGCTCATCTCTTTTCTGGATTTTTATAAGCTAATTTGATTTACAAACGCCCTTTTTAATTTTTTTATTTTTAATTTTATTTATTTAATTGCAATTTTTTTATGTTATTTTTTTATTCTTGAGAGATGCATATTTTGTTTGCCTATTTTATTACTCAACCTTGATATGACAGTATGTAATATTGTAAGTATCTACTATTTTGTTTGTAAGTCCAGCTGGAAACAATAAAAAAAAAAAAAAAAAACTTTAGGTGCATCTCAATCAGTGTGTGTCTCAAGAAAGACAATAGTTAATAGATCAACTACAGGATATAAGCATATGGGGATTTTATCTCAAACAATTAAGATATACAAAACAATAAAACAGCTTGGGCATACAGTATATTTAGAGATTGCAAAAAAAAAAACAGATAAAGAAGAAGAAGAAGAAGAAGAAGAAGAGCTACTAGAATGGACTAAAGATTTTTGAGACAACCTGTAGAATAGTGGCCAAAAAATCAGCCAGAGAAATTGCTGCATATACTAGAGGGCATATACAAGCCACAAAGGAAATCATTTTCTGCAGCACTGACCAGAGGCTTCAGACATAAAAGGAATTAAAACAACACCAAAGCAATGTCAAAAGGTGAAGAAGAAAAAGCCCAGAGTTGTCCACAGCAAACTGACTCAAGTGTGAAACCTGATACTAGAAACACTGTAGCACCATTTAGCTTTGCAATTAATGACAAAGCTGTAGAATAGGGCATTTGGAGAATAGGGAGACACATTAAGAGATGCCTTTTGTCCACTAACCTTTCAAGACATCACTGTCAACAATCTTCAATGAGGAAAAAAAGACACAGTATGCAGAAAAACTATAAATTGTTTAGCCCAGGGGTGTCCAAACTCGATTCAGGAGGGCCGGTGTCCTGCAGATTTTGACTCCAACTTGGCTCAACACACCTGCAAAGATGTTTCTAATAAGGCTAGTAAGAGCTTGATTAGCTAGCCCAGGTGAGTCTGACTGGGGTTGGAATTAAACTTTGCAGGACACTGGTCCTTCAGGACCGAGTTTGGACACCCCTGGTTTAGACCTTAATAAGTGAAGTATGATGTGAGGAAGAAAGTAAAGTTTAATGTAATGGAGGTTGTTTTCTGTTCATCAGAGAAAGCTGTGATCTGATCTTGGAAAGAGTTTTGTAGTAGACAGACATGCCCTGCAGAAGCTCTACTTCACTGATCATCAACTGGCGGCCCGCGGGCCAAATCCGGCCCACTGAGCCGTTCAATCCGGCCCGCGACTGGATTCCAAAATTATGAGGATCAAAAAGAAAATAGTGGTCCACACTATTAAAGCAACTAAAAATAACAACAACTGAGTCTCTTGTCAGAATAACCGCCATTTATGACTATATTTAGGCGACACTTCGAAATGAGGACAGACTCAGACAGACTATGCGGCGTTAAGCATTTATTGTTTCAAACAGGTTTTAGCGTAAGTGAAGACCGGGTGGGGTGTAGGCGGAGTGCGTGCGACGTGTGTGATGAAGAGCAAGGAGGGATGCGGTGGAGAGGGGTGTGCGACGTATTTGAGGAGCGGGAGGAAGACGCGCGATTTCCGGGAGATTATCATTCATTTGCCGGCATCCGGGAGTCTCTATGCATTTGCGGGAGACTCACAGAACTTCCGGGAGACTTGGGACGTCTGCCTCAGGACTAAAAAAGGAAGAAAAACTATCTGGCACAACTTAAAATAGCATGGTAAATAAATAACCTGGTACCAGAACAAAACAGGTCACAAATAATGTTCGCACATCAAATGAAACGTTAAGTAGTGAAACGGGCTACTCACAGTGCTTAATCAATGGCTAAAGTTACATTTCCCCTTGTTGACTTAGCCTAATTGAGTTGAGGCTAAATATCTATCACTCCTAGTGGTTGACTGTGGTATAGGTGATGGGAGCCTGAATAAAATGCCTTCAGTTTTGTAACTGAAATTGAAAAAGTATAAACATTAAACATAATGTTAAGCCAAAATGAGATTTTTATTTGATTTTCTTCTTGGGTGTCCGGCCCTCAAGGAGACTGTCTAGTAAAACTCTGGCCCTCTGACAAATATTGTTGATGACCCCTGCTCTATTTGTTCTTGGACAAGTTACAGAAGTCAGAACATGAGGATGAGGTTTCCAAATTGCAACAGAATGGAGTTGGAAAATACATCTTCACTGGACAAAATAGCCGTGATTTCAATGGTTAAAAACTGTAAAAAATGCTACAGTAAAAATCCATAACCTGGTTAACAGTATATTTCCTTAATATATACAGCGAATAACCGTAAACGGACTTTCCTAGAATTCCCTGCGTGGCACATCAATTTTTATGCTTTTTGTTGACTTTACTATAAATTCTTTTAGTTGTTTCTCTATCAGTTATGTACATTAGAGATTTATGTTACATCTAATGCTGATAATCAATGTTTATTTTCATGACGTAAATTTTATGCGTGTTACCACACTGGTGTTTAGTAGCTGTGTGAATGACACTGAGCACCTTCTATACACTGATACACTTTTCTGATTGTGGGAAAAGTTGTTTGTGATGAGCTTTGGTTCATTATGTAACTTACTGATCACCACCTGCATATGTTAATGTGTCTATCTGTGTAACAAAAGATGCGTAAATGTTGGTAATTCAAAATACAGACATATTACCTCTATAAATTAATGAAATACGGTATTTTACTGTAAAAATTAGGAATAACTTTTACTTTTTGTACCGTATTTTTAACGGTGAAATAATGGCAACCATAGCTGCTGTTTTTTTACCGTACATATTACAAATTTATTTTTTACAGTGTAGCAGACTCACCCCACAGGAATGAACCTGCAGAAGCAGCCGTTTGTATTGTGAAATAGGCTTTGCATAACCTGTGAGGAGATGGATACTGTATGTGTACAGAGTGAGTTCCAAACATTTCTATTGCAGCTAACCTTGCTAATAAAAGGAGCCAAAAAGACTATGTGGACTGCATTAGCCCAAATTCTGTCTTGCTCTGTAGAACCAGACCTAAAAGAGATCTGGTGAGAATTGAGTTTAAAGGTTATTTCTCTAAAAGGTTGACAGTTATTCAGACTGAAGTGAACTGGTTTTGAAAAAAGAGGAGTCAACTGACTTGACCTAAACTATTTGTAAGGAGTAAATGACCAGTCAAATGTGGCAATACAGTAAGATAAATAATTTGGGTATCTGACCAGAATGTATTGAGAGTTCAGTATAGGTTTGACAGATCCATTAGAGTCAAAATTGATGGGAAAGGGTATTGTACAAGAAGGCAATTTAAGAACTGTCCAAGTTTGTTTGAAGCCTGTCCAAGAAGATAATGCTACTACGAAACCGTCAACCAAAATCACTGCTTTAAAACCTTCATATGGTCATCATGTGACACTTTTACTAGCAGAGAGAGAGAGTGTACATGATAAAATGTTGCATCAATCAGATGGAAATCAATGGTTCTTCATTTCACATCCAGTGTGAGGCCTACACCATGAGTCATTGTTGCAATATGCATTCAGCCAAAGTCTGTTTGAAGTAGGCTAAGTGCGTTGATCAATGGTTCAACTTCTAACTGATGTCACAAATGCACATCTATTGTCATAAACATTCTCTCTCTCTCAATCTATGTCTCTCTTCCACACACACACAGAGAGCAGAGAGCAAAATTTATTTATATTAAACAAATACCAAACTAAATGTGAACACAATTAATTTTTCATCATAAAACTATGCATGGTCAGATGAAAAGAGCACTTTTTGTAGCAATAAACACTAAGATTTAGAAGTTTGGGGTTTTGTGTTTTATTTATTTATTTATTTTATTCGTCAATGCATAAAAAAATGTCTAAAAGACTTGTAAAATTGTACAAAAGATTACAATTTTAAATAAAGACTGCTCTTTTAACCTATCACAATGAAAACTACTGCTTCAACCATGATAATAGTAAGAAACATTTTGAAAACTCCAAGTTAAAATCAGTCAGCATATCATGCCAAACCAATCTGTAATATAAACCCAGGTAAAAGATGACAAGAGGGTTTTGAGCGTCAAATTTAAAAATAATAAATAAATAAATTGATTAAATAAATAATTAAATAAATTGATGAAATAAATCAATAAATTAATTAATTAATTAATTAATAATTTGATGTCATTCATTCATTCATTTTCGTTTGGCTTAGTCTCTTTATTCATCATGGGTTGCCACAGCGGAATGAACTGCCTAATTTGATTAAATAAATAAATAAATAAATAAATAAATAAATAAATAAATAAAAAGGATCACAGTGCATGCAGCCCCAAATTACTACTTACTGTAACTGCCATTTTTTATCTTGTAGGTTGCCATTACCCTTTAACACTTGAGTTTAAAATAGTTTTACTAGATTTTATTAGAAAATGGTGTGGAAAACCATTGCCTTAAACTACTGAAGTGTGTACACAAGGTGAATCTAAACAGCCCTTAGTTGAATTAATATACATTTCTGAAGAGAGCAAAATACGTCTCAGGAGATTTATTTATTTCTTTAAATCCACCAGTGGCCGCTGTCGACTGACTGTCTAACTGACTCATCAACTGACCCTCCACCCTCCCCCTTCCCTAAACCCAACGAATAGTGTTTTCAAACGCACCGATTGACCAGCAACTGATTATCTCATCTGATCAGATTCAAGTTGTTTAAATTATAAATTCCACTTGAAAAGATGTGCAGTATATGATACTGGTCTTTTTAGACAAAACATTTAATATCTCCAGTCATTATCATTGGTGCTATCTATAGGAGACTCAGTGATTTTCATACATACAGTACAGTATGAATCATCACAATACAAAATTATCAAAATCATTAAGAATGAAGTGAAATGCAAGCCATTTCTGCTCTTTGGACAGGGAAATAAATCAGGTAGTCTTGGAATAAGTTGAAAAGGTCAGTTCAAAGTATGAGCAAGAGATACATGTCTCCAAAATGAAATGAACGCTGCTAAGCACAAATTAAGAACAAAGGAAGGACCATTGCTGAGAGGGAAGAACTGCAACGTGTAGATTTAAGTATCTTAGAATGACTGCAAGCTAAAAGAGCTATTTAAATATCAGAAAAAGGACAGCCATGGTCTTAAAATTGAGGACGGAGTGATCTGAAGTATCAGAATCTAGAAAAACAAAAACATCAAAAATGAGACCAAAATTAGGCTGCACAGGTCTATCCTACTCCTGATTGCCTTGTATGATTGCAAAGTGACACTTAGGAGTGCTTGAGAGATACTTGTATTCGAACTGGCAGCACTTCGAAAAATACTTGGAGTTTGCATCATAAGATGAGGAACAATGATATAAGAAAGGCTCTTAATGAGACAGTAACAATCATGCAAATTGTACAAGAATGACAACACCAGTAGCTTGATCAAGTTACTTTGTCTGGAAAAAAAACAGGATTGACAACATCTCAATGCTGTCCAAGAACAATGTGGATGTCATCAGTGCTGGCAAGATATGATGTCAGACCATGAGTTCTAATGAGAATTGTGCAAGATATAGAGAAGTAGCGTTTAGCATACGTTGAAGTGTAATAAACTGCATGGAGATATGGCCAAGAAAAGAGAGATGTTCTTCCAACAGTTTTTATCAGTACTTGTCAAATCTTGGCCTCATCAAGCTCAGTTATGTAACCTGGGGAACCCCTTATTACAGGTACATGTTTAGACAAGTGTGGTAAGATGATACTTCTTCATAACAGTCATTACAATCAATTCTGCAATTTCTGCTAAAAGAAAGTTTAAACCCAGGCCTTTAGGGTACAGTAAATTAAATGCAGTGAACTACAGTACAGTACCACTAAGCTTTGAGCATTAATGCCATATTAATGTAAGACAGAATTTTTTAGACAGACGTGCTCCAACCACAGTATCAAAACTATGTAAAATAAAATCAAATAACAAAATAAATGTATTATTTGTTAAGCAGTAACTCTACATTAATAGACATTAGTAAAAGTTTATAAATACAGCTACAAATGCTGTATTATTGACATATATATGTGCATGTACAGTATTATCATATTTTGTTAATCATTACAGCGGGATCTCACAGCAATTCGTAACTTTTGATTTAGTGGCTAATGGAGTATATGCACATAGACTTTTAAATTCAGTCAGAAAGCCCCAGGGGCTTCATCCTATAGGAAATTGCTGCATTTAAGACTGGATTTCTTTAAAAAAAAAAAAAAAAAAACAGCAATCTTCACTGCCTGATTGAGATACAATATAAAGTGGGAATCAGACCAAACAAGAAGCACTGCATTACATTATATTTTTCCGCGCCATGTCTTTAAAATATGGAAATTAATTTTACCTCAGTATTTTCAATGGAGTTTCTGTGCTAGCCTGCTGCTAATGACGGCGCCTGCATTGTCTTTCGTATCTTTTTTTATGCTTTAACAACCAAATGAATCTATTTAACTGATGACGGTTGGGTTTAGGGGTGGGGTTTGGTGCCACGCCTCCTTTTTAAAATCGTACATTTTCGTATGACTGAGTACGAATTAGCCACAAACTGACTAAACGTAAAATAGTTACGTTTCCTCGTGAGTTCAGGCTGACATTTTCACTACTAAATTAATTATCACAAACCAGTGATTTAAGAGTAGTTGGTGGTTTTTAGATAATTCAGAATGTGTAAGTATATGATAAACAAACTATTCAAATCAACATTTATACATGTTCGTTTTGAGCCGTATTTATTAGTACTAGTTACTCTGTTAAAAAAAAAGCTTTATTAACAAATTCCTACAGTTTTGTGAACGACCCTTAAATAATTGGTTTGTAAATCATGCCTATTCAGTAGTGAAATGTAATAATTAATAAAATATGGAAATACAATCATTAAGGCAAATATATGTGTTTTTAAGAATACAACATTTGTAGCTGCATTTATAAACTGCTTATTAATGTCTATTGATGTGGAGTCAATGCTTAACAAATGAGTTAACTATTTGCTATTGCTTCATAAATGGTTCAGTTTGCAGTTATTATAAAGTGTTACCAAAACTTTTAATGTTTAATTTATTGTATGAATGTCTTTTTTTCTGACAAAACTACTGCTAAAATCAAACCCCTGCATTTTTTCATTCATTCATTCATTTTCCTTTCGCTTAGTCCCTTATTTATCAGGAGACACCACAACAGAATGAACCGCCAACTATTCCGATATATTTTGTACGCCTTTCTAGCCACAACCCAGTACTGGGAATGCATTTTTTTATTTAATGATAATTATAATGTCACTGAAAAGCATGTAGCAATTCCTATGAGTCTTTATTTGAAGGACAGCTTCTTTTTTGTGTGTGAGGGAGAATTAGTTTTTAAAATGAAAGTAATTGAATTGAAACTCGTTCAAAAGGGATGATTTTTAAAACAATATTTAAGATTGGTGAGATCAGTAATTACACTTTTGTATGATTTTCAGTGTTATTAAACAGAAAATAAATGACCTGGTAACTACATGTACCATGTTTGATTTCTGCATCTGCTCAGGGTTTGCCCACAACCACCCAAAACTTTCTTGTCAAAAGATTCACAAACAAATGACGTTTGTGCTCTATTAATGACGTCTGTTCTTTCTTGATGACGAATGCGCTCTCTTAATACCGTATATGCTCTCTTAATGATGTATGCGCTCAAAATACAAGAACACTGCGTCCAATCCACAGAAATCTTTAAATTGAGCAATAATTTGGCTTGGGCTCTCAGAATATACACTTGCTAAACATACACTTCATTAAATGTTCACATAAGGAAGTTTAACTATCTGGTTTGTTGCTGTGCACACGGTGTTCATCTGAGAACAATTGTAGCCACAGGGCCAAACCATGACTGAATCCAACCAGTAAAGATGATAACCAATCATTCTCAGCAAACTGCTCAGAGGCTCTCGACAGACTAGTAATAAAATTGATTTATATTAAACAAATACCAAACTAAATGTGAACACAATTAATTTTTCATGATCAAAACTATGCATGGTCAGATGAAAAGAGCACTTTTTGTAGCAATAAACACTAAGATTTAGAAGTTTGGGGTTTTGTGTTATATTTTTGTATTTTTTTTTATTCCCAATGCATAAAAAATGCATAAAAGACATGTAAAATTGTACAAAAGATTACAATTTTAAATAAAGACTGCTCTTTTAACCTATCACAAGGAAAACTACTGCTTCAACTATGATAATATTAAGAAACATTTTGAAAACTCCAAGTTAAAATCAGTCAGCATATCATGCCAAACCAACCTGTAATAAAAACCCAGGTCAAAGATGACAAGAGGGTTTTGAGCATCAAATTTAAAAATAATAAAAATAAATAAATAATTAAATAATTAAATAATTTGATGACATATTAAAAAAAAATGATGAAATAAATCAATAAATTAATTTATTAATTAATAATTTGATGTCATTCATTTATTCATTTTCGGTTTGTGTTCGAAGGTCAAGCCTGGCAGTACAAAGTCCTCCCCGTCGGGCTCTCTCTGTTTCTGCGGGTTTTCACCAGACTCGCGGAGGGTGACCTAGTGCCCCTTCGGCTCGCGGGCATCCGCATACTCAATTATCTCGACGACTGGCTGATTTTAGCTCACTCGCGGGAGCAATTGATTATGCAAAGAGACAGCATGCTCCGGCACCTCGACCTATTGGGGTTTCAGGTCAACCGAGAAAAGAGTTTCTACAGGCTGGAGTGCATCTAGGACAGACGTCCAGGTATGTTGTCGTCTCGACAGATGCTTTCTGCACAGGCTCTTGGGTGCGTGCATGCGGCGCCTCTATAACAGACATCTGTAAAGCTGCGGGCTGGGCGACACCTAACACATTTGCAAGATTTTATAATCTGTGAGTGGAGCCGGTTTCCTCAAGAGTGTCAGGAAACCCTGGTGATTGAGGAAAAATTCAGTTAAGGCCAAAACCAGGAAACACGTTGGAACACTGCACCTCTGGTGATACAGGTGCGCTCACGCTCTTGGCTTGGCATAACCTCTCATCAGGGGCAAAGTAAGGTTCAATCATTGTGGCGCGTTCAATAGATTCCCCCATAGTGGAAGTTTCCACATAGCATTGAAGTTCCCCTCCCGAAGGAGGAGGAACGGAAATGCTTTCTCCCCTGCCACAATGATTAGCTGATTAGCAGCCCTTAGCTGTTAGCCGTGAAAGGCTCTTCAGCTAGAAAATGATGCCTCAGCTTGGCAAGTGCAGCACTTATATACAAGATTAATTGTAAGTAGTGCCAGCTGAGCATGCTCACGCTGCCAACTCATTGACATTTCATTGGCCCGATTGTATACTCTTTTAGATGATTGGATTCTGATGAAATCCCCATAGTGGAAGTTTCCACATAGCATTGAAGTTCCCCACACTATAATAACAGTACACTATGAATCATTTATCAATCATTTCCAGATAGTTTACTTATCATTTGTTAAGTATAAACTCTACGTCTAGACATTAGTGAGCAGTTTATAAATACAACTACAAATGCTGTGTTCTTGATTTAAACCCACATATATAATGTGCTGGTATCACTTTACAATGTTGCATTCATTAACTTTAGTTAATGCATTCGTTAACATGAATTAGCAATGAACAAGACATCTGTTAAGCATTAATTAATCATTGTTAATATTAATTAAACATGTACTAATATGATAGTTAATGAATTATTTAATATGAACTAATGGTGAACAATGACTTCTCTTTACAGCTTAATTAGCTAATGTTTACTTACACATACACTAATGTTTTTGATAATGGATTAGATCACATGACCTAACAATGAACAATGCATTTATTCATGAATAATAAATCTTTGTTGGTGTAATCTTACAAGTATAGTAATGAAATAATTATAGTAATAATTTGTTACTATATACTATTTGTTACTGTTGACTATTCTAACATTATCTAATGTGTTAATAAAATTTGTTGACTCATTATCACTAACAAGGTCTTGTACAGGCGACGCAGTGGCGCAGGCAGTGCTGTCGCCTCACAGCAAGAAGGTCGCTGGTTCGAGCCTCGGCTGGGTCAGTTGGCGTTTCTGTGTGTAGTTTGCATGTTCTCCCTGCGTTCGCGTGGGTTTCCTCCGGGTGCTCCGGTTTCCCCCACAGTCCAAAGACATGCAGTACAGGTGAATTGGGTAAGCTAAATTGTAGGTAGTGTATGAATGTGAATGAGTGTGGATGTTTCCCAGAGATGGGTTGTGGCTGGAAGGGCATCTGCTGCGTAAAACGTGCTGGATAAGTTGGTGGTTCATTCCGCTGTGGCGACCCCAGATTAATAAAGGGACCAAGCTGAAAAGAAAATGAATGAATGAATGAATGAATGAATGAATGAATTAATGAAGGTCTTGTACAAATATCTATTTATATTTATTACTTTCTTTTAGTTGTTATAATTAAATGTTTCTAGTTGGCCCAAATGAATTTTTTTAGTTCTTATAACCTACTTATTTTTCTAGTTTTTATTGTTAAATATTTTTAGCTGCCCCAACTTAATTTTTCTAGTCCTTATAAATTAATTCTTCTAGTTGCCCCAAATTTTTTTTTCTAGTTCTTATAACTTCATTTGTTCAGTTGCCCCAGCTTATTTTTTGCAGCTCCAATTTAAATATAGTTAAATATTTCTATTTCTTAAACTATTTTTCTCTAGTTAGTGCAAGATAATTTTTCTAGTTGTCACAACTTATTGTTTTTAGTTAGTGTAACTTTAATTTCTCTAGTGTGCATAACTTAAATAATGAACTATAACCCCACATCATAAAAAGTTGGGACAGCATGGAAAACGCAAATAAAAAGAATGTGATTTCTAAATTTACTTTGACTTGCAGACAATATGAACACAAAATATTTCATGTCAACTTCATTTCATTTTTAAATATACATCCTTTCTTGTCATTCAGACCTGCAACACATTCGAAAAAAGTTGGGACAGGAGCAGTTTAGGGCTGGTAATCAGGTAAACTAGTTAAATAATTAAATATAATGTGATTTGAAACAGGTGAGGTCAATAGGTGATTGTAATTATGCTTTGGTACAAAAGCAGCATCCAAAAAAAGAAAAAAGTCTAGTCCTTTAGTAGCAAAGATGGGCCAAGGATTGCCAGTTTGCCAACAAATACGTGAGAAAATTATTTAAATGTTTAAAAACAATGTTCCTCAAAGAAAGACATTTGGGTATTTCACCTTCAACAGTGCATAACATAATTAAAAGATTCAAGGAATCTAGAGGAATTTCCAGGCGTAAACCTAAGCTAAACAACCTTGATCTTCAGTCCCTCATGCGGCATTGCATCACCATTCGCCATTCATCTAAAAGCGATATCACCACATGGGTTCAGGACTACTTTGGCAAACCTTTGTCAAGTACCACAATGCGTAGTTACATCCACAAATGACAGTGAAAACAGTACTGTGCCAAAAAAAAGCTCTATGTTAACAGTGCTGTTAACTTCTCTGGGCTCGGAAGCATCTGGATAGACCATCAGAGGGTGGAAATGTGTACTGTGGTCAGATGAATCATACATCAGTTTCTTTGGGAGAAAGAAAATGATCATCCAGCCAGCAAGTACAAAAGCCAGAGTCTGTCATGGTATGGGGTTGTGTCAGTGGCAACTTGTACTTTTGTGATGGCACCATTAATGCTGAAAAGTACTGTACATAGAGATTTTGAAGCACAATATGCTGCCGTCTTTTCCAGGGACACCCATGCACATTTCAACAAGATAATGCAAAACCACATTCTGCACACATTACAAATTCCTGGCTGTGGATAAAGAGGGTACAGGTACTTGACTGGCCTGCCTGCAGTCTCGACCTGTCTCTAATAGAAAATGTGTGGCGCATTTTGAAGGGCAAAATGTGACAACGAAGACCCCGTACTGTTGCTCACCTTGAAACTACTTAAAATTACACCTGAAACACTTTATCACTTTGTGTCTTCAGATCCTGAATGTCTTTTAGGTCAGTGCATTAATTATGAATGGTAAAACAAAGACAATATTCTCATCCAAAACAATGCTTGTGAAATCAATGTACTTCTATGCAAAATCAAACTGATGATTGAGAGCAGAAAACAGTGTCCGTAAATGAAAAGTGCAGCGCAGCCTTTCATGCAGAAGTGTTGTGATGCAGATGAGGTTAGCCTTTCACACAAAAGTTTAGGTTTCAGACTGTATTTGAAGATTACTGTAGTTACACCATTTTTTTGCATGCCTCATGTACTCTACATGCATTATATTGGCCTCACGTCAGCCAAATTGATTTCTCAGTGTTGGCATCAGGAATGGGAAATCCTTTGTTGGGTGGCCACTAATGCACTGTAAAAAAAAAAAAAAAGTATGATTAATTAGTCATGATAACATATGTTTTAGCTCATTGTAACTTATTAAACTAAGTTAATCATGTTCTAACTTAATTTTATAAGTTATGCAAGCTGTTTTAAGTCAGTTTAATATAATATAAGTTGAATGGACTCATAAGATTAATTTAATTCATCTTAAAAATGTAAAGGTGCTGTATGTAAGTTTTTGATTCTTCTAAAGCATAAAAATACCATAATATGTTTGCAGATATTTAAGAAACATCCCAAGTGAACATACTTGTTTAACTGAAAAACAATGCTGAAGTCAGATATTCTGCTTTGAAAATGGTTTTTCCGTGCCGGAACGCTGTCTTTGTTTAGGTAAAGTTAACCTGCAGAATGCCAGTTTAGCCAATTATAATTCAGCACTCCGGGTTGCCTTGTTGGAAAACAGCGTATTTCATTCATTCATTCAGAAAGGCTCTGAAAGCATGCGCCCGTGACCGAAATGGACAGTATCAGACGTCGAAATGAGACAGATTCAGTTCCACATGAGGTTATTAATTAGCAAATGATATAAATATTACGAACGTAAACATTAGGTGAGCAGGTTACATTGTAATCTCGTGTCCTAACAACACGCAAACAGCAGTTTGACTGTTTGCACCAGACGAAACACGACAAAACTGTAAATACAGCCTTTCAGAAGCACAGAATAAGCACTCACTCATGAAACGGTAAGGTTTAGAATCCATTCAAACTCACATTGTTAGCATTTAGCACTGAATAAAACACACGAGGCTTACCTGAGGTGCACTGTCATAGGTTTCACATGTTGAGCTGTGAGAAATAGAAACCGTTTCTAATATCTCAATTCGAGGTGTTGGTTAGAACTAAAACTCCTTTTAATATGGAACATAATTCCTTCTATCGCGTGTCGTTGATTTAATTTAGAACACGGTT
Organism: Danio kyathit; assembly: GCA_903798195.1. Taxonomy (NCBI): domain Eukaryota; kingdom Metazoa; phylum Chordata; class Actinopteri; order Cypriniformes; family Danionidae; genus Danio; species Danio kyathit. The sequence goes on from LR812520.1 coordinate 26,491,964, forward strand.
TAAATCACTCGCTCCTGTGTTTAAATCACTCGCTCCTGTACTCAATCTCTGGCATCCCACGCGTGTGTTTATTTTGATCTAGGAGTGCAATACCCAGTTCAACCACTGGGTGTCAAACTTACATACTGCACCTTTAAGGCAGCCAGAATTTTTTTTTTTTTTTACATGTTGTGGTTTCTTAACTTACAGTCTGTTCGAGCTCACTCAGGGACTATAGAAATCAGCTTTTGGATAATCACAAGTTGAAAGGTTTTTCTATCTTTGTTTAATTTTTTTTTGTAATACTGTACAATGCTGTAATAACAGGATCTATTAAATGAACTATTCAGTACAAATGACCTGTTAAAAATATAATTGTCTAATGGTTTCCACTACTAAATACCATTTAAAATATTACAAACCATCAGCTGTTAACCATTAAAACCAGTGGCAACACTATTAAACACTAGCAAATCAATAAATATTCTTTCTTATTCTAAAACCACAATTAAAACATTGTTTTCAGGCATTCTAATTTAAAGTGTTTTTTTTTTTTTTTTTTTTGCTTCACTAAATGACAATGGTAAGCGAAAACAAAAGGACAATATAGGCTGTGCCAGACGAGGCTGACTTTTCTCAAACATTTAAATCCCTTTTTGCAGCTGCATTCTAACTGCTTCAGTCTCATTTGCATTTTAAATTATTTATGTTTCTCTTCAGGTATTGAAAAAGTAAGGCAAGTAAACTCATTAAACAAAATAGCAAAAATTGCCAGCCTTTAGCTATACGGCAAAAACTTTGCTTCTCCATAGTCCATTTCCATATATCTGAACTCTATATCTGAAGCATTACCCTAAATTACAGTGGCCTTGAGATAATCTTTATGAGGCAGTTTAGATAGTGTAAAATACTGGGAATCTTCACTTTTCAATTACAGCCTTTGCTTTTTTATTCTACTAATTAATGCTCCAAATAAATTCCTATAGAAAGTTGACATGGAATATTTGGCATGGCTGATAATAACTTACAATATCGTGACAGTCATTTCCTTTTATTGTCTTGCACAAACATTGTCTACAGCCCTATAAAAGATAAGGTTATCCGGCTCACAGGCAAACAGCTAATTCACATCTATCATTTGCACTGACAAACAGCATCTGCCTGCTGACAGTCACCAGGTTCACTGGAAAAAAACACATTTTAACCAACGTTAAAATCAAGAGAAATACAATTTAACATTCAACTATTGCACATCCGCTACATGACCCCGGCCTGTAGCCTATACACATAATGGCTCCACTGATATGAATGTCAGTCGTAATCAATTAAAGATTTAAGTTTTTGTATGTGGTGTTCAATCTAAACTTATTGTCCTTTTGCAGAGTGACCTTTTGTAGTTCGTGTTGGCAGATTAGATACACAATCAGGTCAATGTCAAAGTGCACAGCAGTGCACAGAAGAACACTCTCACGTTGAACTTTAAAGACTGATGTATTGTCAGTCTGGGTTTACTAAGAGTCATTTTAATACTGCCATACCATGTGCCCATGCTTATCAACAAAAGAGCAGGTGCCCTTGACACAATCAGTTTGGCATACATCTATGCACTATATGTGATTATCATCTAGATTTAGGTCTATGTAAGGAATACTTTTAATTGTCGGCATCCTTGGATAGTGCAACTGATGAATAGCAAAAGGTAAACAGGGTTCCCTATTGATTAAAAAAAATAGATACCATGAGTGATGTTTTAATGGTTTCCACCATTAAATGCATTACAAACCATTGACTGTTAATAATTAAAATCACCTGTACATTAAAATTGTTCTTTCATTTATTTTCTTTCGGCTTAGTCCCTTATTTATCCAAGGTCACCACAGCGGAATGAACCACCTCCTATTCTGGCATATGTTTTACACAGCGGATGCCCTTCCATCCGCAACCCAGTACTGGGAATCAGCCATACTGTACACTCTCGCATTCACACACTCACTTACACACCACGGACAATTTTGCCTATCCAATTCACCTATATGTGCGCATGTGTTTGGACTGTGAGGGAAATCGGAGGAAACCCACGCCAACATGGGAGAACATGCAAACTCCACACAGAAATGCCATCTGGCCCAACTGGGACTCCAGCCAGCAACCTTCTTGATGTAAGGCGACAGTGCTAACCACTGAGCCACTGTGCACCCCTATTATAATTGTTTCTAGTGTATTTTGGGTAATTACCTGTTCAAGAGACCAACAGTAATAATTGCAGATTCTATTCAAACTAATTTTCCATTTTCTGTTGTTTTATATTAGGCTTAACAGACTTTTTTTAATGTTATAATACTATACAGTATCTTTTTTTTTAAAAGCTGCCTAAAGCCATTTTGCCAGTCTTGTTTTGCTGGTCTCCTGCACTGGTCAAACTAACTACAAGTTTCACCTGGTCTACCTGGCTGAAAATCTATTTTCAATAAGTAAAATTATAATAAAATCGGCTATCTTGTACCAGCAGACAAATTTATGTCGATTTAGGAAGTTCTTTTTGTTCACAAGGATTATTAGAAAACCCTACAACTGCGGTTTTTACATAACCACAGTTTTCCTGTCAAGCTCAAGCAAAACAAGTTTGCAGTCTTGTTCAACTGAAGTGTAGTGATGAAGATGTTTTTTTTTTGTACTCATCGAATTTTGGTCTCATTTCTTTCGCTGATAATATTCCTTTCAAGACGTTTGGCCATTACTAACAGAACTTGCATTTTTACTAATAGAACGTTCTATCATGAAAATCAAATGTAACTTTCTTCCGTAGCATTTACAGATGCTGTGAGAGAACCATCATTTCAATGTTTTTGTAAAAAATTCAATAATTTTCTGTTTGTAATTCCATTTTAGACAAATTCCACACCATACAGCCAGTAAACAAGACAAACTCTGATGTTTGGTTTAAAAAATTCACTCTGTACTTTGAAAATAAAGTTCAGTACATTCACAAAGCACATCATTTTACAAAATGTTTAACAGACAGTGACAGGTGAGTGTAGTTTATTACATTTTTTAAACAATTTACAATATAAAAGAATGAAAACGACATTATAATTTAAGAACTATAAGAAATACTGTGAATAAACATAGTAAAGGTGCAGTAAATATACTGAATACTTAAAGTGACATTCAAACTTCCAGGCATTTCTACTAAATCCACTTTAAAAGGAAAGAAAAGACAACAACTATTTACATTTGTCTACTAAGAAATTATAGAAAATGTACATTATTTACAGTTCAAGCCAACAGTCAATAAATACAAGCAAGAAACTTAGAGAGATTTGAGTCTGTAACGAAAGTCAACATCATAGGTGGGCTGCAGAACACCCAGTCCAGCCCGAGACTGGTCCAACGGCGGTTCTTTTACATCAGAGTCCAAAAGTTCCATCTCAAAGTACGACAGCAACAAAGACAAGAACTGCTTGATTTCATGCACGGCAAAGAAGCGTCCCGGGCACTTGGTCACCCCAGAGCCAAAGGGCATGTAGTAGTAACGAAGCTTGCGCCCATTACGGTAAAAGGTGGTCTTTTCCTGTCCATTCTCATCAATGTATCTATCATACTTGAATTCCTGTTAGTGCATAAACATTCATTAGGAGAGTCCTTCTTGTTGAATAAAATAAAACAATTCTAGGTGAAAGACGCTACCTATATACAGTAAACGAAGAACAGAATACTCACCAGAGGATCATCATAAATTTCAGGATCAAAGTGAATCATCGGTGGGTACATAGCAATTATATCATCTTTCCGAATGTGGTAAGACTCCTTGTTGTCTAGTTGAAGAAGGAAATCACTCTTGGCCATTCTCACATTAAGGGATGCACTGGACAGTCTCATCGCCTCTTTAACGATGCTGTCTGGAATTAAAGGGAAGCTTTAGCTCATCTTTCGCTATGTTAAGAAGGTCGAATTCATAGGAATTTAAATATAATTAATTATTTTTATAATTAAAAATAATAAGTGTTTCCTACCTAAAACTGGCATGTTGTCCAACTGCTCCCTTGTCAGTACAAGCCGAGAATTTGTAGGGTCAACTTTCTGATTAGAACTTTCAAAGGTTCGCCTCACCTCCTCGCTGGCAGCCTTCATGGCCGCAGGGCACCTACAAACAAGCAAACATTTGTCATAATAAGTACATGTCAGACGTATTCTTCGAGAAAACCTATCATTCTAACGTGTCTGTAGTATTTTCAAAGAACTCTTCAAGATCATTCTTATCTCCACCGCTACAATTAACATATTTATCTGTGCTGTTTGATAACCCTTGGGAGTGACTACTGTGCAGTTTAAGTATGAGTCTTACCTGATCATGTAGAACAGAGTCCAGAAGGTTGCAGGCAGAGTGTTGGCTTGTGAAGCCCAAAGTATGGCGACATGGGTCCGGGCTTTGCTCAGCTCGTTGAAGGTAGATAGTGTGTCGTTCAAAAGCATGCGCAAGGAGATGAGATCCGACACATTGGCACGCCTGCTGAGGTTCTCATGGAGCATAGTCTTGGCAAGTTTCTCACGAGCGCTGTAGGCACTCTTAAAAACATGAATGGGGAGCCCAGCGATCAGAGCTGGAAAGATCTTATCAAACTCTTTAAAGTTATCCAAAGCATTGAGCACCAGAGCCTTTTGGGCCTGCTGACGTGCAATGCTCTGGTCCCCATCCAGTTCCTTTCCGAAGAGGGTCAAGTAGCCTGCTTCAAACATGACCTTGTAGCAGAAGGCGTAAATACCATCACTTTGCCATTCAGAGGTTGTGGCCTTCAGCATTCCGGATTGCAGCATGGTGCCCTGGAGGTTTTCCATCATGGTTTCGATTAGAGAAGACAAGGCGTCCCCTTGCAGGGTCTTCAGGAAAGTCTGATGCAAATTCTCAGTGGTGTAACCTTGACTGGGATCCATGCTCTCATGACCAAATGCCTACAAGAACACACAAACACACGTCATCTCATGCTGATCTAAAAGTTATATTGCTGTAGCAAATGTCATTTCCTTTACCTTCGCAGAGGCATCAAAGTGAAATTTCTTCCAGTCCAAGTGCCTTCCTTGGCGGATGACGGCATGGTAGGAAAATGGATCACAAAGGAAATGGACGTACTGCCCAGCAATCTTGCATGTAAAAATGTGGCCATGCTTCTTCTGTCTGCTGCGAAGAAACTCTAAAGGGTTTGCCCCAAACTGAAGAGCACAGCCAAGGAAGGGGATCCAGCCATTCTCTAATGGAGGCTCTGCGGGATGTCTGAAACACACAGCATTAAACAATTACAAACCAGCTGGTAAATGTTGATTTTAAGAACAAATTTCTCTCCTGTAGGCACCTACTCTAGATTAAATTAACTAATTCTATAAATTCAATAGCTGCATTGATATCCCTAAACTTTACAAAACTTTTAGTTGCAAATCTGTGAATTTTTACCTTCTGCGTATTCCTGTAATAAGCCAAAGACAACAGCAGAGACCAACCACTATGGCCCAAATGAAGGAAATGGTTAGGATCATGACTGCTAGTAAGACACAGTCAGGTGGAACTAGAGCTTGACTGTATTCTTTGAGGATACAGACAAATGCCCTCAGCACTGTTTTTATATGATTCACCACAAGCGCAAGCCACAGCCTCTGACGTACTGTAATTCCAAAATTGAAGACTGCCCACCACGCTACTTGCTGAAAACGTGCCAGTTGCTTTAAGTGAAAAAAAACTCCCAATAGGTGTGTGTATGTGTGTGTGTGTGTGTCCTTGAACGGAGTCCATGGACACCTCCACCTGAGGTCTAGTAGACTGTACTTTGATAGCATTGCAAAGTTGGGAAACAGCTTCAAGGTCTTTGATTTGTGTGTGTTTTTGGTTAAACTCTTTTAACCCCATTACTGTCCCCTCACTTTTTGAGTTGAAAGTGATATATGAAATATATTGGTAACACTTTATAATAACTACACACTATGAATCATTTACTAAGCATTAGCATCTAGTGAATTTTAAAAATTATTTCTTAAGCATTACCTCTACATTAATAAGCGTTAGTAAGCAGTTTATAACTGCAGCTACATATGCTGTAATATTGACTTACAACTACATTCATAATGTGTTTAATATTTGTGCTTTCATACTTTGTTAATGATTTATTCTTCATTACTAAATTAAGTATCGTGTTATTTACAAACTATTTGTATTTAAGAGTAGTTGATGGTTTTTAAGATCGTTCAGAATGAGTTAGTAAATGATTAATAAACTATTGAAATCAACATTTATATATCTGATTATTCAGGCATATAGTAATGGTTACTATGTATGGTAATAAATGCTTTATTAACTCAACTTCATCCAGTTTTGTGACCTAATCTAAAGTGAGGACTATTCATGCTTTACAAATCCCTTATAAATGACAATTAAAGGCTCAGTATCAAATTAACAATAATCTTTGCAATCTTATCTAAAAAGTAAAATTACTGTAAAGTTTAAACATGGCTGAATAACAGGGAAGTCAAAATACGACATAAAATTGAATAAAACAACAACAATATAATAATTTAACAATAAAGTAAGATGCTATGTTTAAACTGTACAGTAATTTTATTTTAGATAAGGTTGCAAAGATTAATTTTTTATCTGATACAGTTTCATTTGTGTATCTTCAAGTGAATAAAATAATGAATTTTGCCCTGCGCGCTCGCGGTTTTTAAGAAAACTTTTTGGTGCGTTAATCAAGTCAATATATAGTTCAAGAAGGTAATGATTCGCACTCAATCATTACCTTCTTCAAGTGAATAGAAATGAATAAAGTCGTTTGTTTTCTTTTTTCCTGTTTAGAATTCAACTGAGGCTTTAATTGTCATTTATAAGGGATTTATAAAGCATGAATAGTCCTCACTAGATTAGGTCACAAAACTGGATGAAGTTGAGTTAATAAAGCATTCATTAACATACGTAGTAATCATCACTATATGCCTGAAAAATCAGATATTTAAATGTTGATTTCAATAGTTTATTAGTCATTTACTAACTCATTCTGAACGATCTTAAAAACCATAAACTACTCTTAAATACAAATAGTTTGTAAATAATGCAATACTTAATTTAGTAATGAAAAATGAATCATTATTAAAGTATGAAAGTACAGCTAATAAGCACATTTTAATGTAGTTGTTAGTCAAGAATACAGCATTTATAGCGGCAGTTATAAACTGCTTACTAACGTTTATTAATGTAGAGTTAATGATTAACAGATAATGAATTCACTATTTGCTAATGCTTAATAAATAGTTCATAGTGTGTAGTTATTATAAAGTGTTACCAATATAGTTTATCAAGATGAGCTCAGGTTTAGAAAAAAAAAAATCTTAAAACTGTACTGAGAAATGATGAGAAGTTAAGGAGTTAAAGTCATTGATGCAAGAGTTAAGCATACTTAGGCAAGTTGTCTTCAGCACATTTGTATTCTAGTTATGCAACGCGGGTGTTAGACAGTTCAATTTCTGCGGAAACCTGTATTTCACCATCATAGGTCGTTCTGACAACCTTGAATAACAGTAAATACAACACAACTGCAACACAAAACGTTGAATAAAATTGTTGAATAAAAGGTTGTCTGTGTGTGTGTCCAAAATGATTTACAGGTTGTGTTTTGGTTGACAGATGAGCAAGTGTAGCAAATGATTAGTCACATTTTCAGCAGCGGATTTCAAAGAATCTCCCTCTTTTGAATGTGGGGAGAGGTCAGAAAGCTGTATAAATTGGCAGATTGTTTATTTGCCCAACAAGAGGTTTATACTTTTGTAACCTTAATTTGACAGGTCACATTTGGATAAACGGTCACTGATCGTTGGTAACTGGTGCTCTGCCCAAAACCTAAAGGCATCTTGAGTTCAGTCAGTTCATACAATAGACACTATCATAGACCTGAAACAACAGGAGAGGCACAGGGTTTTTAGCAAGTTTCAAACAGACAAATTTATCATTTTCACATCCTAAATGGTGTTGTTTAAATAGCATATTTGAGCCTATTAGTGCTCTCATGTGCTGAAATAGATTTGGCATGTTTCAGTTTCAACCCAGGCTCATTCTGAATGCATACCTCTATATACATTACTGGAGAGAGCAAAATACGTCCCAGGAGCTACATTTTTTTGCAGTTTTGGTTTTCGCAAATCTGCCAGAGTCCGCTGTGTATACTCTTTCAGATCTGCTTTGCGCCTGCTCTTCTCTCATACTGACTCACTGACTGATCAACCAACCGATCCCTCCACCCTCCTTCTTCCCTAAAGCCAAACGACAGTGTTTTAAAAAGCACCGATTGACCAGTGCCCACCCTTTTCCCTAAACCCAACTGACAGTATTTTAAAAAGCAATCCAGAGGAAGAAAAAGAACCTGATTTTTACCACATTTTCAGATTTCACCACATTCTCACTCTGTTATTTACTTGTTTTTTTATTTTTTGGCTTCTGTTTTTGACTTACCTGCTTTCTTCAGGGTTCTTCACCGAACTCGAACCGCGTCATCACGGTCAACTCAACTTTGCATCTCAAGTCCGCAGACGTACTGTACATGTCGAGCTACTGGACAAAACGATAACAGCAAAAAAAACGTCTATATGCAGGTAAGCGAGAGAAAGAATGGCATCATACCGCCCCATAGCATTCGTTTTAAAGATGAAATGCAGCCATACATAGCTCTGGCTACATAATCTGCGATCTCCAGAAACGTATATAGGGCTACATTTTCAGAATGAGCCTGTGTTGTTCAGTTTTAAGTCAACTGAAAAAACTACACCACTGACCAAGGCAAATATTTTTTTTGCTATTTAAATCATCCAAAAAACACAATTTACTGGTTATTTAGGTTCAAAAGTTTAATAAATTTCTTTCTTCTTTTATTCAAGATATTCTGAAGAATGAAAAAATAATACAACAGAACAAAAATACAATGGAAGTCAATGGCCCCAACTTTCTTCAGTATATCTTCCTTTGTGCTCAACAGAAGAAAGAAACTCAAATTAGTTTGGAACACATGAAAGATGAGTAAATAATTTTCATTTGTGGGTGAACTATCACTTTAAAAAGTGTTAGCAATATGTGCCTATAGGCGGTTACACTATGTGCGCACACGCTACTTATAAGACACAAAGAACGCACAGCAGCACAAATGCATGCCAAGTATTAAAAATTAAAGAATTACATTGTATAAATATATTGCAAGGGCTTGTACCATCACGTTTTAGCCCTTTCCTTTTCTCAATAAGCATTGCCTTTGCATTTAGATATTGTGCTGTGTTTTTTGTTATCTAATTCTCCAAGATTTATGAATTAGGATTCAAATGAATCAAATGCTGTTCATGAATATCATTGACAGTTCAACACATAAATAATCAGCTTTAAGTGTCAATCTTCTGTCGATCTTATCAAATGCTGCGTTTGAATCTCAGTGTGTGTGACGTGTCTTGCTGAAATGAGTTACCTCCATTGATAAGGTCCAGATGAAGGCCATGTTCATCAACTTTAATAATTAACACTGTGATGGCCAGTCATTCATTTGACCTTGAAACTACAGATAAAACAAACTGTCTGCTTCAATTAAATCCTTCCCAACTGTATACCCAAAAAGCCTTCTTCTAAATAGTTTATTGAGCTCACAAACCATGTGTGAAAAGTCAAATGTAACAACAAATGTAGACACCAATAAAATGTGTGAGGGGCTTCACCTATAGCATAAATCCATTCATGACACTTTATGGCTGCTGTAACTTTTCACATGATTTCAAAGACTCAATTTCCCAGAAAGCTGCTTTATTATAGTCATTTTTTTTTACATTAGCTGTTACTCCAAAAAAAAAAATACTTGGAAATGTCATAATTGGTCAAGGTATTGATTCAAATGTTTTTAAGTACACTAAAAGGCATGATATCTATCTATCTATCTATCTATCTATCTATCTATCTATCTATCTATCTATCTATCTATCTATCTATCTATCTATCTATCTATCTATCTATCTATCTATCTGTCTATCTGTCTGTCTGTCTGTCTGTCTGTCTGTCTCTCATTTAAGTTAATATTTTCCATCAGAAGCTTTAAAATACTATATTTGTACATATACATTAGTCAGTACTGAAACCAAATCTGGAGCTAATCTAACAAAACAACTTATGATAAAGGCCCAAAATTAGTACACACAAATGTTAGGGGAAATTTTAAATAAAATAAATACATTTATAAAACTTTTGTTGAAATAAATATTCATTCATTTTCTTGTTGGCTTAGTCCCTTTATTAATCCGGGGTCGCCACAGCAGAATGAACCGCTAACTTATCCAGCACGATTTTACGCAGCGGATGCCCTTCCAGCCGCACCCCATCTCTGGGAACATCCACACACTCATTCACACACATACACTACGGACAATTTAGCCTACCCAATTCACCTGTACTGCATGTCTTTGGACTGTGGGGGAAACCGGAGCACCCGGAGGAAACCCACGCGAATGCAGGGAGAACATGCAAACTCCACACAGAAACGCCAACTGACCCAGCCCAGCCGAGGTTCAAACCTGCGACCCAGCGACGTTCTTGCTGTGAGGCGACAGCACTACCTACTGCGCCACTGCATCGCCTGAAATAAATATATATATTTAAAAAAAAATGTTAAAATAACAATTGCTTGTGTACTTGTACTTTTAGCTAAATATGTTTTTTTTTTGTATAAAGTTGTATTATAGGCATTTATCTATACAAAAATGAATATATACTTTATTTATAAGCATTTTTCAATGTTAAAAATCTCTGCAGTTCATCATATTGTATATAATAAATTATATTATAACCTGCATTAACAAGAATTTTACATATATAGTGTATCAATTCAGAAATGACCGAAATATATTTTTATTTTTAAAAAAGTATTTTATTACATCCTTTTATTAAATGCTGTGTGTACCATGAAGCCAGATTAATTGGCTAGTCTATTTTAGTTTCCATCATTTCTGGGTTTTAGGTACCATAAAGGCAGCTCAGCTTTATTTACTCTTTGTTGTCATCGCACCTTATGCTTCATGGCTAACCTGCTCCAGGGCAGCTTGTGATTTGAGATCACACAAGCAAGTGTTTAGAGATTTTTAACCAATCCACTGTAAGCAAAGTGACACAACTCTTATGCAATAAAGGCACTCCTCCCAATCCCGTTGCTCCAAATTAAAGGGCATTATTTACTAAAACACTTTTAAAAGGTAAAATCGTTTCTGTATTTGTAATCCATTAGACGTAAGCAATTTTAGCTTAATAACCAACATGATTAATTAGATATAAATGTACTAAAAGTTATTAAAATTTGTATAAATTTTTAAAGTCTATAGCTATTCAGTACACATTATCATCTATACAAACTTCACATCTTCACCTAAACTAATTAAACAAGCTGTTTTCTTTTAGCTCTCCACTTTCATGGACAGCACTTTTCATTTTGATGTATAAATGTATGAATTCAAAACCATTGTCTTTGAATTACACTTACTCAAAGATATCGATCACAGTATTTTGTTTTTCACTACACGGCAGTCATTGAAGGGCCAGAAATTTGATAAAAATACAGGATTGAGAAAGAAGCAGAATGTTTAATATTGTGCCAATCCAACATGGTAAATAGTGGCTATTTGCAGGGTAAATTTCTTTGAAAGCTCATGAACAAATCCTTGAAGAAACACTTAATTGAGAAATTGAAAAGAAAAAAAAATATATTAAAAAAATCATTAATTTTAAATAAAAAATGTTTATCCATTTAGCAAGATCTTGTTAAAAATTGTTTAAAAAAAAACGTAATTATGTTTTAATTATACAAATTCAGCAAAATTCATATTAGTTGATTACAGTTTTTCTCAGTCGCTTTGGTGCATTTCTCACAACACTATTTCAAAACTCAAAACAATTAGTCATTTGTGCACATCATAGTAGCTCTTATAGTAGCTCTTATCATAGTTTCTCATTCCTTCCAACAAATTGCAAATGCTTTTGGACATGCATCAATTGCTTTCATACAACTCTCTGCTGTTTTATAACATTATCATTTGCTTATGTCATGTCAGTCACAATTAACTAAACTTGTGGATGCTGAATATTCACTCCATATAAAACTAATAGTCCTCATTTCATTACTTGATTTATTACATACACAAATGTTGAACTAGTTGTCAAAATCTGTCAAGCAAATTTTGTTAAAAAAATTTATGTTTTTTTTTCCTGAAAATGTCTTCTAAATTGAACATTTTCATGAATGATTTACAGACCTGTGTATGTTGTAGGTTCAGTTCCAATATGTACTGCAATATTGTTTACAGTTGTGCACAGCTCTTCCCAAAGGAAGTTTCTGTTTGTTGTAAATAAGGGTGTATTTATTCTTTTGCACAATGCTGTGAATAAATTAGAATTGTAAAGAGCAAATGCAGTAAAAATGTGAAACATACATATTCAGTGTCTTGTACTCAGATACCTCACTAAATGCAGTGATGTCTAACTTTATTGTAGTTCTCAAATGGCTGTGCAAATAGTATTTAGTGCTGTCTTGAGCATTTTCAGGACGTGTCACCAAAATCTGACTTTTTTTGCTTTGGAAAAAATGTACAGAGTAAAGTGTCATAATGAAAACATGACAAAGCCATTTGACTATCTTGTTCATAAACAATGATGGCAGGACTTTTCATTTTGATGACACCGACACTTTCATTGACATGAATACTTTCTTTTGAGGAATGAGCTCTCCATTTTGAGCAAGTGACATGCTTTTGCAGGTTATCCACTAGGTTTTGCAGTTTGTACTTATTGTTTTAAGAAATGCATGAACTGTTGTGCAAATGTAAATAGTGTTGTGAGAAATGCACCAAAGCCACTGAGAAAAACTGTAATTGATTTACGATCATGTTATTTAATGTTGGAATGCCATAATTGCTATCATCTAAATCTGAGACAGCTGACGGCTGATCAGAAAGGGAGTGTCATCACAACTTTCCCTAGAGCTTTGGCTGGATGCGCAAAAAAATTATAACTCTAAAAAATGAGGCAAGTTTAGGGAGTGTAAAAAGGGATGAGTTGTAACATCATTTTAAAGAATTTACCCCAAAGGCTGAGGGAAAGTAAATAGTAATTAACATTTAAGTGATCTATATTTTTAAATAGAAGTCTTACATTTATCAGAATTTAACTTGGTGCCAACATTAATGACAGTTGCCTGTTAAATGAATGTTCATATGCATAAAGTTACAAAAAATTACCTGTGAAATATTTTGTATGGCTCTTGCTGGCAATAAATAATTTTATATATGGTCAAGGACAAAAAACAAGAGGTTTTAAAGCATCAAAGAGATAAATTATAGCTTTGTTTTATTTTTTGTGTCCTGATGTGTCATGTTTTATTGTATTTTTTCTCAACAACAACAGCGACTATCATGATATACAACAAACACTCACCTAAATGTCAGTATACAAACAACAGTATTGTATAAACAGTATATAGTGTATACATAGTGTATATACAGTATATAGTTGGGCTGCACGATATTGGATAAAACTGGAATTGCAATATTTTATTTTTCTGCAACAAATATTGTGATATGAATTCAGTTTCACAAGAAAGTTTGAATAGCACTATTTAACGGTTTTCTGGAGAGTCTAACAATATTCAGGTACACAAATTGAATAATCACAATGTACAAAATGCTTTTCTTACTTTGCTTTGTCACATTTCTAGTCCAAATATGTAAAAATTCTTAGATCAAGTAAAAATATTGTTTTGATTTCAACTTCAGAAGAAATAAGTCACAATTATGAGTTTTTTCTCAAGGAAAATTATCTGCCAGTGGGATAAGTGAAATAATCTTGTTTTCGCTTTGAAATGTAGATATTTGGACTAGAAACAAGACAAAAATTCTAAGAAAATTGTATAAATTCCATATAATTACAGAAATTAAATACAATTTTGTAGACTCAGCAATGCGTATGAATGTGCACACTGCAATATTACATATATATGCAGTTTGAATCATCATGCCATACCTCCTAGACAAAAATCTTCAGGATAATCTAGTTTTACCAAGAACCTGCTTCACCTACTTGTATAATAAGTGTGTCCTATCAAATGGTTATGGGCATGGGTCTGTTGTTAGATGAAAGATATAACCAGACAATCTCTGCATTGCGTTCAACAGTCACTTTGGATGGCTGTCTGCCAGACAGGGTTATGAAATGACCGAGAGACGTTTTTTGTTGAATAGATAATGAGCTACCGATCCGAAAATGTCATGCCAAGCTCATAAAATAGTTTAATTCAGTGCAAGTCTGAAGATGCAGCTAAACAGAAAGAGAATTTCATCAAAATGTGTCACATTACTCAAAATTAAAGCTGTTGTAAATTCATTACATTTCATTCATTTATGCATTTATTATACATAACAAAAATGTTATCTACAAGAATTAAAAGGCCATAAGAAAATAAGATTTCAACTTAATGTTGAGCTTATAAACAGAATTTGAAGCTTTTCGTTAAAGGAAGATTATACCAAAGTTTTGTCTATATGAAAAAAATACTATAGTAATTAATAGTAAATACTATAGTGTTTTGAACCATATAGTAAAGTACTTAAATTAACCTGTTGTGGTAGTTTTAGTAATACAACATTACTATAGTATTATTAAACATTACCCCCTATTGGACTGTTTTATAAAAATAAAATAAAATACTGTAGTATACTTTAGTTTTTAACCACAGTAAACTGGTGTGTTCATTCATTTTCCTTCAGCTTAATCTCTATTTCAGAGTTCGCCACAGCGAAATTCACCTTTATTTTGTATAGCGCTTTTTCAATGTAGATTGTGTCAAAGCAGCTTCACATAGAAGAACAGTAAATTGAAACAGTGTCAGTTCAGTTTTCAGTGTTTAAGTTCAGTTCAGTTTAGCTCAGTTCAGTGTGGTTTAAGAATCACTACTGAGAGTCCAAACACTGAAGAGCAAATACATCGATGCGCAGCTCTACAGATCCCGAACCATGCAAGCCAGTGGTGACAGCGGGGAGGAAAAAACTTCACCAATTGGTGAAAGTGAAGAATTAAAAAACCTTGAGAGAAACCAGGCTCAGTTGGGCATGACCATTTCTCCTCTGGCCAAACGTCTTGTGCAGAGCTGCAGTCTAGGCGCCAAAGGCTGGAGAACGCTGGACCTCAGCGAAAACTCCTCTGTCCCTGGACCGTCACAGGAATCAGTCTCATGTTCTCACTCCACGATGACCACCACAGCAGCTGCTCAGGATACGGCCTGATCCAGGATTATGGAAACCTTGGGATCATCTTGTCGCTGGTCTTGGATCAAATCAGTGGCGCTGCATAGTCTCTGAGGGCCTGAGGATGAGTATGTAGCTGCTGTTCATAGTGTATATAAACAAGATACGTGGAGCACATTCATGCATCATACCGTTATGCGATGCATTGAGTGTACGCATTACTAAAAAGATGGTTCTTTAATCTAGTTTTGAATTGCGAGAGTGTGTCTGGCCTCGGACATTATCAGGAAGGCTATTCGAGCCATAAATGAGAAGGCTCGACCTCCTTTACTCGGCTTTGCTATTCTAGGTACTACCAGAAGCCCTGAGTTTTGAGATTTTAAAGAGTGGGTTGGATTGTAGCTAGTAGATAAACAGGAGCTAGATTATTTAAAGCTTTATAGGTAAGAAGCAATATTTTAAAATCAATACAAAACTTAACAGGCAGCCAGTGCAAGGAGGATAAAATTGGGGTGATATGATTGTAATTTCTAGACCTGGTAAGAACTCTGGCAGCTGCATTTTGTACTAGCTGAAGTTTGTTAATAGAGGATCCTGGGCGGCCAGCAAACAGAGCATTACAGTAATCCAGCCTAGAAGTCATGAAAGCATGGACTAGCTTTTCTGCATCTGATATGGATAGCATACCTCGTAACTTAGCAATATTTCTCAGATGAAAGAAGGCAGTTTTTGTGACATGGGATATATGATTTTCAAAAGTTAAATTGCTGTCTAATATGACACCCAGATCTTTTATAGTAGAGCTAACGCTAACTTTGTATCCCTCTAATTGCAGGTCAAGTTGTGAGAACTGCTGTGTACAGGATTTAGGCCCGATAAGTAATAATTCTGTTTTGTCTGAGTTTAAGAGAAGAAAATTGTTGGTCGTCCAGTCTTTAACATCTTTGATACACTCAGTTAGCTTAGACAGTTCAGACATCTCATCAGGTTTAGTTGAAATGTATAATTGAGTATCGTCTGCATAGCAGTGAAAGCTGATCCCGTGTCTTCTAATTATGCCTCCCAGGGGTAGCATGTATGTTGCAAACAGCAAAGAGCCTAAAACTGATCCTTGAGGCACCCCATACTTTACCAACCTAACTTGTGAAAGCTGTCCATTAGTATTCACAAACTGGTAACGGTCAGCTAAGTATGACTTAAACCATTGTAAAGCCTGTCTCTGGACACCTGTAGAATTTAAGCGATTTTTGAGGATATTGTGGTCGATGGTGTCAAATGTGACACTAAGATTGAGTAAAACTAATAGCGAGATGCACCCTTGGTCAGCAGCTAAGAGTAAATCGTTGGTTATTTTCACTAATGCGGTTTCTGTACTGTGATGAGGCCTGAAACCTGACTGAAACACTTCAAAAATGTTGTTTGTCTGCAGAAAGGAGCATAATTGGGTAGAAACAACTTTTTCTAGTATTTTAGACATAAACAGATGATTTGAAATAGGCCTATAATTAGCGAAGTTGCTCGGGTCCAGTTGTGGTTTCTTAATAAAAGGTTTAATAAAAGCTAGTTTGTAAGGATTTGGAGCATGGCCTAAAGATAAAGAAGAGTTGATAACGTTAAGGAGAGGTTCTCCTATAACAGATAGCAATTCTTTCAGTAATTTTGTTGGAATTGGGTCTAACATACACGTAGCTGGTTTAGAACTATTTATAATTTTATCTGCCAACTATTTCAGCATTTGTTTTACGCAGCAGATGCCCTTCCAGCCGCAACCCAGTACTGGGAAACATCCATACACTCAACAATCACTTGCCTATACAAAGAAACAGTAAATGTAAGGATAAATATTGAAATATTTTAAACAATTTGTTTTTCATTTCTGCATAAATAAAAAAATAAAATGAACACAAAACAAGAAATTGACTCATAAGATAAATTGTTTCCTCTCTTAACCTATTTGTTGCTTTAGACAACAGCATCTGTTGGCTGAATAAACATAAATGCACCATGGGTATTCATGTCTGTACATCCGCACATGCACTATGACCCTCACTGAGCCATAAAAGGAAAACAGCCAGAGATTACAGAAAAAAAACTATAACCTTGAAGCAGCAATGCTAATGTACAGATAAAAGGACACTTGCTTTCTGTAACCTGCAAAAACAATGCTAAATCAGGCAAAAGGGCCTACTATAGATTTAAATTGTTCATCAAGATAATATTTCAGCATACTTATTTATATATTTAATTATATATTTATTTATCTCATTAGGTTTGAGAGCAGTGATGTAACAAGTACAGAGAAATCATACTCAAGCAAAAGAACCATTACTTACCAAAAAATGTAATTCAAGGTATTTGTTCAACAAATACTACCCAAAGTGTGAGTATACAGTAAAGGAGCCTTTCTAAAAGTGTAGTGAGTATTACGCTGTAACAGCCAGGCCAGGTTCTCCCTGCTAACAGTACCCCAATTACCATCACCTGAGTTTTGATTAGTCCCGCACCTGCACCTCATCAGCCATTCACTCCAGCCCCATAAATACCTGCACTTTAGCTCAGTCAGTGTCCAGCCTCGTGGAAATACAGAAGGACTATTCTCATGGTAAGTGATGTTTAGCATTTCCTAAAAATTACTTACCTGTCTCGTTCTTCTCCTTCCTAGCGTGATTCCCTCCTGGTCTTGTCTGATGTCTGTCTCTCGATCCCTTCATGAACCTGGTTCCACCTTATCCCCCAGTCCTTCCATATCATCCGATCCACATCTCCATTTCCAAGCTGCAATAGACTCTTGTTGGTTATACTATTTCATCTGCCACTGATTTCAATAAGCTGTTTGCATTACTCACAGTTCTGGTCTCAGTCCTCCGTGATATACAGTTTGACCCCTGACTACATCTACTTACATTTAGTAATTTAGCAGACGCTTTTGTCCAAAGCAACTTAAAATTGAGGAGACATTCAGCAAATCAACATGAAGATGCAGTACACACAGGAAGTGCTAATTATACCAAAAAAAACTGTTAGTGCTCAGAGAACTAAATGCTGGAGTAAAGGAATGTTTTCTTTTTTTTTTTTTTTTTTTGAGAGGGAAGTGAGGAGCGTTTCTACAGGTGGTTTGTCAGGCCCATTCACCTGTGTGAATCACACTTCATAAATATATGGTGTTTTTGATTTTTGTATAAGAACGTGCCTGGTGCAAAAACTGGTGCAGTGTCAGTTAAAGTGTCAGAGAGATTAAAGATTGTGTGTTTCTACAGGTGGTTTGTAAAGCCCACTTTCTTGTGTGAGGCACACTCAGTTTGGGTTATTGTGTGGTGAGGGGTGATGGGGTGGGGAGAGAGGTGGTCCTGGTTGTATTCACAGGGGTTTAGGTGATCTCGGAAGAGATTGGTCTTTATTCGTCTTTTGAATGATACTTTAATCCGCAATCCATATGGGAATGTGAAGATCATTCCACCGGCACGGAACATTGAATGAGAAGGTTTTGGAAAGTGACTTATTCAGTTGCCTCTCTGCACTAGTACCACAAGACGGTGCTCGCTCCTGGAGGGGATGTAGACCTTCAGGAGCAAGTGGAGGTAAGAGGGCCTGTGGCTGTTCTGTAAGAAAGCATCAATGATTTGAACTTGATCTGAGCTTCGACTGGTAACCAATGCAGAGAGATAAATGGAGGTGTTACATGGGCTCTCTTTGGCTCATTGAAGACCAGATGAGCTTAAGGGTGAAGGGTGCAGGATGGGAGTCCATCTAAAAGAGCATTGCAATAGTCCAGCCTTGAAATGACAAGGGCTTGGACTAAAAGTTGCATAGCATGATCAGTTCGGAAGGGTCTGATTTTTCTGATGTTGAAAAGTTCAAACCTGCATGATCAAGCTGTGTTAGCAACGTGCTCTTTAAAGGAGAGTTGATCATTCAGAATCACCCCAAAATTCCTTAATGAATTACGTGGGGTGATATTAGACGATCCTAGTTGGATTGAGAAATTTTGTTGAGTGCATGGAGTTGTAACTAACGAGTGTCCTGCAGTTGGACACCGCATACCAAGCATGTGAAAACATAGAATGCATTTTGTTCATGTATGTGAAAACGTAACATTCTGTAGTACAAATATTTATTGTTTAAGGCCATTTGGTGATTCAGTCATCATACAGGAATCCTTCATCTTCTCATCAGTGACGTGCAAAGTCTCTGTTGTTGCATGTAACAATTTTGCATTTTATTGGAGACTTTTAATGCTTTGACACATGTTAGCTGCATTTATAAACTGTCAGTGTCTTGAGGTCGGTCTGTCTGATGTGATTTTTCTATGTGTGATTTGATTGGATAAGAATTACAGGACTGAATATTTTACTTAGCCAATCTAAGTAGAATCTGTTGTAAAGTAGTGACTGCAGATTAAAGGAAAGTAGGGATACAGCACTAAATATTTACTCAGATAAAAGTACTTAGTAAAGTACACCACAATCAGTTGGGACAGCATGAAAAACGTGAATAAAAAAAGAAAGTACTGTAGCGATTTCCAAATTTACTTTGACTTCATTGCAGACAATTCATTCATTCATTCATTTTCTTGTCGGCTTTGTCCCTTGCGGGGTCGCCACAGCGGAATGAACCGCCAACCTATCCAGCACGATTTTACGCAGCGGATGCCCTTCCAGCCGCAACCCATCTCTGGGAACTTCCACACACTCCACACACACATTCACACTCATACACTATGGACAATTTAGCTTACCCAATTCACCTGTACTGCATGTCTTTGGACTGTGGGGGAAACCGGAGCACCCGGAGGAAACCCACGCGAACCCAGGGAGAACATGCAAACTCCACACAGAAACGCCAACTGACCCAGCCCAGCCGAGGTTCGAACCTGCGACCCAGCGACGTTCTTGCTGTGAGGCAACAGCACTACCTACTGCGCCACTGGGTTGCCCCATTGCAGACAATATAAACACAAAATATTTCAGGTTTTGTCTGGTATACAGTGGGTATTGAAAGGAATCAGCCCCCTTCAAAATAATTACATTTTGTTGCATTGTAACCTGAAATAAAGACAGACACAGTTTTGTTTTATCTAGGTGTAATTATTCAGTACAACATATAATATCCATGAAAAAGATATAACACCAACATGTCAGAAAACAATTAACAAGCATAAAAACAGAATCACTCAGTTATGAAAAGTACCACCCCTCTCCTAAAAATTACTTGTAAACTCAATCAGATGTAGCTAATCACTTTCTTAACGACACACAACACCATTTCACTTTCATTGGTGGTCAATTTGATTAGCTCAGCATGAAAATAGCTTTATTGTACTGTAGCATTTCAACCCTAGGTAGTGCAACTGAAGCAAACCATCAACTATGGGTGGCAGGGCATTGTCAAAAGATCTCCGGTGTAAAGTTGTGGCCAGGCACAAGTTAGGGGATGGATACAAAAAAATTTCAAATGATTTATCAATGCCTAGAAGCAAAGTAAAGTCCATTATTAAAAAGTGGAAGGTATTTAGTACAACACAGACCCTCCCTGGATCAGGACGTCGCTCCAAACTGGATTAAAGAGCCAGGAGGAAACTGGTCAGAGGCAACCAAAAGACCTACAACAACTCTGAAGCAGCTGCAGGAATTTATGTCAAAGAGTGGTCATTGTGTGCATGTGACAACAATATCAAAAATTCTCCACAAATGTGGCTTGTATGGGAGGGTTGCACATAAAAAGCCTCTTCTCAAGAAATGCAACATAAAGAGTGAGTTTTGTCAAAACGCAACTAGAAGATTCCGAGGCTACGTGGAAAAAAGTGTTATGGTCAGATGAGGCTAAAATTGAATTATTTGGCCTCAACACCAAACGATATATCTGGCGGAAATCCATTACAGCTCAACATCCAAATAACAGAATTCCTACCATAAAACATGGAGGTGGAAATATCTTGTTATGGGGCTGTTTCTCTGCAGCAGGAACTGAAGCACTTGTCATGATAGAAGGAAAAATGGATGGGGCAAAATACTGACAAATTCTTGAGGAAAATCTGCTGCCCTTTGCCAGAAAGTTATCAATGGGAAGAAGGTTTACCTTCCAACATGACAACGACCCGAAGCCACACAGTGGTTAAAGGAGAAAAAGGTAAATGTCCTGGCATGGCCAAGTCAGAATCCAGACTTTAACCCTATTGAAAATCTGTGGAATGACTTGAAGACTGCAGTCCACAAACAGACACCATCAAATTTAACTGAACTTGAACAGTTCTGCAAAGAGGAGTGGGCTAATATTGCAAAGTCTAGATGTGCAACGTTAGTAAAAACATATCCCAACAGATTAAAGGTAATCAAAGCAAAAGGTTATTCAACCAAATACTGAAACAAGGGGGTGATCTTTTTCCAACCCATTGATTTCGTTATTTATATGTTCATTTTTTTCAGACATCTTGGTGTTATATCTTTTGGTTGGGTGTTATAAGTTGCACTAAGTAAATACAGTTAGATAAAACAAAAACTGTGTCTGTCTTTATTTCAGGCTACAATGCAACAAAATGTAATTATTTTGAAGACTAGTGATTCTTTTCTATACCCACTGTACATTCTTTCCTGTCATTCAGACCTACAACACGTTCCAAAAAATATTGGGACAGGAGCAGTTTAGGGCTAGTAATCAGGTAAATTGGTTAAATAATGATGTGATTTGAAACAGGTGATTGTAATTATGATTTAGTACAAAAGCAGCGTCCAAGAAAGGTCTAGTCCTTTAGGAGCAAAGATGAGCCAGTTTGCCAACAAATATGTGACAAATTTATAAAAAAAATTATTTAAAACCATCTTCCTCAAAGAAAGATAGAAATACATTGGGATATTTTACCTTCACACAGTGATAACCTGTACTTTGGTCAGATGAATCAGTATATCAGGCATTTTTTGGGAGAAATTTGATCCCTGTGTGCTCTGGACATGGATCATCCAGACTGTTACCAGCAACAAGTCCAAAAGTCAGGGTCTGTCATGGACAAGTCTCCTTGGCAAAGGTAACTTGTACTTCTGTAATGGCACCATTAATGCTGAAAAGTACAGAGATTTTGAAGCACAACATGTTGCCTTCTTTTCCAGGGATGCCCATGCATATTTGAACAAGACAATGCAAAACCATTACTATTATTCTGCACACATTACAAAGTCCTGGCTGCGGAGGAAGAGGATACAGGTACTTGACTGGCCTGTCTGCAGCCCCAACATGTCTCCAAAAGAGAATGTGTGGCGCATTATACAGCACAAAATGTGACAATAAAGACCCCGTACTGTTGTCCACCTTAAGACTTGTTTGCAGGAAGAATGTGACAAAATTACACCTGTAACATTTCTTCACTTGGTGTCTTCAGTCCCTAAATGTCTTTTAAGTGTTGTGAAAAAGAATGGCAACATTACAAAGTGGAAAATGCTTTACTGTTACAACTCTTTTTTTATGTGTTGCAAGAACCAAAATTGGAATATGTGTTTATTTAAAAAATAAATAAATACATAAAAATCATGAGGAACACATTAAATAATGTTTGTTGTATTGTCTGCAACAAAATACAAGTCAAAGTAAATTTAGAAACGACTACTTTCATGTTTTTATTTGCGTTTTCTGTACCGTCCCAATTTTTTCTGATTTGGGGTTGTTCAATTTCAGAAAAAACTTTTTTTTTAAAGTCTTGCAGTATTTTAAATATTTGTAATTCATTACTTTACACAACTAGTTGTGGACATGTACGTTTTCACCGCCTACAAATTGCAGTAATTAAATCTTATTTATTCCCTAATGTGCAAACTTAAACACAATTCTTTACCAGTAAAGAACCATATCACGTGCTGTTTAAAGTTAGTTTGCTTTTCAGTTCGGTGCACTCAGTGACATGTTACATTAGAAGGACTGTTGGGGAGTTTCTGCCTGAGCATTGATTTTTTTTCCTGGATAAAATTGTACTGTATGTTGAATTCATGATCCAGTAAATACGTCAGAGTATGCTAATATTTGTTTAAACTTCTGTATGAAATGAGTTTGGACTCGTGAATGTAAACCTAAAAATAAAACCTAAATCCAACGTACAAGGCCAGTGTTTCTTATCCCGTTTGTAAAATAAATGTATACACAAGTCAAACTTTTTTTTTTTCATTAGGGATGTGAGGTGGTGTTGTTTCATGCCACCAATTCTATTCTCAGACTGAATTTTCTTTGAAAGCTTTATTGATTCTCCTGTGGTTTAAGTGAAGTCTGAACAAGGGTGATTCAACCTTAGACGACATTAGTTTTAAGATTTAAAAGGCAGATGGATATGGGGTAATGTCAATACTCACAACCTCTTTTAACAGCAGGGATTCTGCATTTACAGTTCAAAAAGATTTATGATGCACAGTTGCATGGCGCTATCAGGCAGCTTTTGATTGACGTGTTGTTTATGGCATGAAGAGAAACTATCCAATTATTTCTCTAATAACTGTAAAGAGTTATATAATTGTTAGTTATATAACCTCTCAACTGGTTTGACATTCTATGACCCATTTTTTACACGCACACAAACACACAAACATATAGTATACAGTGCACGGCATAAATGAGAATTGATCAAAATGTATATTTTTCATCAAATTCTCCAGCCTGATCTAATGAGGAATCGTAAGTATTTTACGTTTTGTCAGTTTAGTGGCTAATTTGTAAGAGTTCAGTTGTACGAAAATGAACGATTTTAAAAAGGAGGTGTGGCACCTAACCCCACCCCTAAACCCAACCGTCATTGGGGGATGAGCAAATCATTATAAATTGTATGAATGAGATCGTATGAATTCATACGAATTAGCCACTAAATCAAAAAAGTTACGAATTGCCGTGAGATAGAATTGAATTCTTAGTAAAACAGATATATATGGGTGCAAAAATGGAACGCTTAAGAGTGTGCTTAACTAACATCTTTAGGAATATAAACATAATGCATTAAAATTCATTTGAGGTGTTGCAAAAAAACAGTAATTACAAAGTTGTTTATTTTTTCCTATTTATTATTTTTTTAAATCTTAAAATGTATTAATTGGAGAGCGGCACAGTGGGTCAGTCGTTACCACTGTTGCCTCACAGCAAGAAGGTCACTAGTTTGAGCCCCAGCTGGGTCAGTTGATGTTTCTGTGTGGAGTTTGCATATTCTCCCCGTGTTCACGTGAGTTTGGGGTGTACTTGTTTTTGTACTGCAATCTTAATTTATTTTGTTAAATTACTTCCAGTTTTGGATTTGGTACAGACTAATTTAATGTATATAAACATATCTTATTGTACAGCATCCTATAGAGCAGGGGTCACCAATCTCGGTCCTGGAGGGCCTGTGTCCCTGCAGGGTTTAGCTCCAACTTGCCTTAACACACCTGCCTGGATGTTTCAAGTATACCTAGTAAGACCTTGATTAGCTTGTTCAGGTGTGTTTGATTAGGGTTGGAGCGAAAATCTGCAGGACACCGGCCCTCCAGGAACAAGTTTGGTGACCCCTGCTATAGAGAGTATTCATATAAAGAGAGATCTGTAAGGGGTGTACGCATTTTAGCTGGGGACTGTATAAACAACAAAGACCTGTAAAAATAAGTTGATAATCACTGTTATATAATATTTTCTTGCAAGTTAATTGAATTCTTGTCAAAGACAAGTTATTTCAAATAAGCAAATATATTTTCTATTCACAATAAGAATAAACACAACAAAACAAAATTTAAAAAGCACAAGCCAATAGATTCTTGTTGGATGAAATGATTGCTAAAACTATTGTTTATGGGTAAATGAATTAAAATCTTGCCAAAGTAAAATCGTTGCAAACTATATTTTGTAGTAGTAAACTTATTTACAGTTTTTTCCAACTGCTTACACATATTTTCAAAACAGTGTCACCTTTTTTTTAAAACTCTACAAACAATTCCCAAAACTGCACACACAAAATGCAAAATGCCTCACATCTCCTTCAAAATGTAACACTGCGTTGAAAAGGCCATGAACACATGTCAGAATGAAGCATTTGCATCAAATGGCAAACACTTCTTTCAGAATATAACAGTTTTGGGTATACTGTAGCATGTCAACGCTGTTGTTCTAAATCTAAAGCTCTTTGCTCTTTCATAGGCTTATATCTACATTTCAATAAAATGTTCTACAGTGAAAATAATCTGCTGAGAGGGGGAACAGGTACACTGTAAACATCAATGCAATAATGAAACAGAAAACAAATTATTAGGCCAAACATTACTGGTGTATACAGTAGCTTACAACAAAACCATAAACATACTGTATGGAAAAATGAAAAAAAAAAAAAAACACATACTGTATGTAAAGCAAAAGTATATTCTCCAGAATAGAGTAAAGAACACTTGATTGGGGGAGGGTCAGAAGTGTCCATTGGAGAAGCTTTACAAACTTACATTATACTTGCCAGGCTGAGAAGTATTTCTCTATTCTTTTTTAGATGAATTTAGGTTTTAGAAAAGGTGAATATGAAGGTAGATACAAAACTACAAATTGCGGATGGAAAGCAAACCAGTTTTAGTTTTTTTTGGACCAGAACAGCTCAGTGTCCTGTCACTTTTGACCTATTTATAGGCCTATACTACTGTGAAGCAGTGATTGGTTAGTGATCATTTAAGAAATGAATGTTTCCACATTTGAGCAGTGTGTGTGTCCGTGTGAACAAGTGTAGCATTTTGAGGTGTTGTGTTTGGAAAAGAAAAACAAGTGGATTCCTGCGTTTTAGGTAGAGAATTGTGTGTAGTGTTTTGAGAAAAGTGTTTTATGCAATTAAAAACTAAGTTCAAGGCTGTAACACTCCTTCACACAAATCTTCAACCAGTCTGCAAACCTTATAAAAACAGGTGCCTAGTCTGTGTTGTTCTTTGCCAACATGGAGGAGGTCAATGGCTATGCCTTATAGGCCAATAGATTATTCTGTGTTTTGTTTTACATGTGTTATCTGTAACATTTACAGTGTTTCAGTTTTCAGCCACAGTTTGAAAAAAATGAATGTCATGGATTCAATAAAAATTGCACCAAAGCATTTTTTTTTTCTGGATCCAATTGTTTGCAATTTGACAGTCTATATACTCAGAAATAAAGGTACAGGAGCTGTCACTGGGGCAGTACCTTTTCAAAAGGTGCATATTTGTACCTGAAGGGTCCATAATGGTACCTCAAAGGTACTTTTTACGTACATTTGGGCACTAATATGCACCATTGAGGTACCACTCTGGACCCTTTGGGTACAAATATGTATGATGTGAAAAGGTACTGCCCCAGTGACAGCTCCTGCACCTTTATTTCTAAGAGTGTATAGAAAGACAACAAATGGCACTGGCAGTAGCTACAATGACAAGAAGTAATGCACTGATTTGCACTGAGTTGTGTAATTTGTTGTCTGTTGTGTAATGATTGATTGAAAGAGCTCTTCTATAATATTTACCTGTGAGTTGTATTATTTGAAGACAAATTTGCTTTTGTTGCATATTTTAAATGTTTTGGAACTGTTAGAGCCTTTGGCAAACAAAATGTGTCATTTTGACCATGAGGGCCACTGTTTAGGCCAGTGTGTTAATGGTTTTGAAAATGTGAATTTCCAGTTGATGGCTGCCCTAAAGCAATCAAGAAAAACTGTAAATGGTTTTTTCAGAGTATTTTGTGTCAAGTGTATGCAGTAGGCATGAACCAATGCATATTCATACACCCTATGCTGTACACTTTCCAATATATATATAACAACTACATTTTTGCCTGAAAAAGTACATTATATTATCCGACATCTGCACTGAGAACCAGACCGAAATGCTATGTGTATATGTTCATTCATTTTATTTTTCAGCTTAGTCCCTTTATTAATCAGGGGTCGCCACAGCAGAATGAACCGCCAACTTATTCAGCATATGTTTTACGCAGCAGATGTCCTTATAAATATATATTAGTGGTGGGCCGTTATCGGCGTTAACGTGCTGCGTTAACACGAGACTCTTATCGGGCGATAACAAAATGTCACCGTTAATCTATTCTCAAAGTTGGGTTGGGAGCTGGGTCTATTCTACGCAAGCTATGATGAATTTCACCTTGATATCTTAGCGAGGATGTATACCTGACCGAATTGCACTGTAGGGGGCGATAACGAGTCTTCGAACCTGTGTGTACTCCTACTGTGAAATTACCACATCAAATGTGATGTGCTAACATGGATGCAGTTCACTAGAGTGAATCTGATTAATGTTAGCTCCACATCTAACTGTCAGGTACCTGTAGAGTTTATGCATTCGAATAAATCAAATACAAATAAAATGGAGCGGGTACTTTTTAAAATGAATGACGGTGAATGAAAGTCAAACCGGTGAGCCGTCTGACAAAAAAATGCCCTTCTGAATCACATCATCAGGATGCCCTTCTGGATCTTTCACTTACTCCGAAGACATACTGACTACGCTTACATGGACATCTGTAATCTAGTTATTTGCCTTAATAGACAATAATATAATTAAGGTGTTTACGTGACGTGCTTTCATGTAAGACTTTTCTGTAATTTTGGGTGACTAAATGCAGTTCAGCAGTTTCACATTCACTCATGAACATTTCATGCATGCTCCCGTGACAAACTGGGGTATTAGACGCAAATAAGGAGTAGAGACTGGTGAGAGTGTTATGGAATTTAATAACAAGCTGATTGAAAAAAAAAAAATTACGCATTTCGTGATTTGTGTGTGTGTGTGTGTGTGTGTGTGTGTGTGTGTGTGTGTGTGTGTGTGTGTGTGTGTGTGTGTGTGTGTGTGTGTGTGGTCCTTTACTTACAGCCGCGTGTGTGGATCTTGTCGGAAAATATGGCGAAAAGTCCTACATGACGGTAATAGTTTGATTGTGGTGTTTTCTTCAATAATGCCACTAATATATGCATACTCCACATCTTAATTCCATTTAGTTCAGTTATGACTTAATTCGGATTAAGGTAATCAAAATTCTGAATGCCTTCGGCAGAATTCAAATGAGCCATTTTAATCTAGATTAATTCCAAGATTACAGTGAGATTAATCTAGATTAAATAAAATAATCTATGCCCACCTAATATATATATATATATATATATATATATATATATATATATACACACACACGAGTGTGTGTGTGTGTGTGTGTGTGTGTGTGTGTGTGTGTGTGTGTGTGTGTGTAACCATTTTCCCAATATTTCAAAATATTAAAAAATAATTAGAAAGTGTATATGTATTATAGTAATATCATTTAATATTCTAAATGCGTTTATATGTATTTTATTGTGTCTTCAATAATTCCTGACCACCAGGTAGATGTTTTAGTAAGAGTGTTTTGAATTGATCTCACTGGTGTTTTCTAGGAATTGGTGTAGTCTGTGTATTTGTCTGGTGTGTGCATCATCTGAGGCCAAAGTTTGATTTTGACAGAAGAGAATATGTTTTTGCTAGATTATTTGTTTTTGACCTGGAAGTTTGAGGTCAAAGATAACAAGCAAGCACGTCATGCAGTTTTCATAAAGGTTTCATAGAGCACATCATAAAGGTTTTTATTATTAAGGGAAAACAAATTACAAAACTGCATAACCCTGTGTGAAAAAGCATTTGCCCCTAAACCTTATAACTGACTGGACCACCATTAGCAGCAACAACTGCAATCATGTGTTTTTGATAACTTTCAATGAGTCAGTTTCTGCTCAGTAGAGGAATTTTGGCTCACTCATCTTTGCAGAATTGTTGTAATTCAGTCACATTGGAGGGTTTTTGAGCATGAACCACCTTTTTAAGGTCATGCTACAGGATCTCAATTGGAAAAACAAAATAGTTAACAACTGTAAATTTTCCTCAGTCAGTGACTCAAAGCAAAATATAACCTTGTGGAGTCTATAGTGTCAGTGATCTCAAGGCAGCAGGGACCATAGTCACCGAGATAACAATTGGTAACACACTACACCAGGGGTGTCAAACTCAATTCCTGGAGGGCCGCAGCCCTGCACAGTTTCAAGAGTTCACACTTAGCTGATGATTGATTATAAAGCAAGTTTGGCATGCTGTCCCGGGACAGAGCCCTGAGCTCATAAGATCCTCGAGCCCTGGGCTCCATCCCGTTTGCAGGGCAAGAGGTGAGCTTTGAGCTCAGGTAGATCTCAAGAACTCCCCCTTTTTGATAAGAGCTGATCACAGAAAATGATTGCTAAAGAGTAGATATGCTGTTGGATGAGAGCTTGACTGTAGTGCTAAATTTAGATTGTTCAATTAACTTCTAGTGCATGTTTTTAGAATGTGGGAGGAAACCGGAGAACCCGGGGGAAACCCACGCGAGCACGGGAAGAACATGCTAACTTCGCACAGAAACGACAGCCGGCCTGTTAAAGGACTAGAACCAGTGACATTCTTCCTGTGAGGCAACAGTGATAATCACTGGGCCACCGTGATGCCCTATGAAGGGAAAGGTGGAGGAGTAGGGGTGGAAGGGGGGGATTCTTCAAATCGAAGATGACTGTAGTGAGAAACCCTGGCTCCTTATAGTGGGTTAGGAATCGTCTGATTGGTGGGTCATATGTAGTTAATGCAGAACCAGCTGTGTTCAATCATAATCACGTGACCCTCTCGAAATTAGTTTATAAATAAACTTCACTTAGTTCCAACCCTGCTTCAACACACTTACTGGTAGGTTTCAAACAAGCCTGAAGGACTCAATTAGTTTGATCAGGTGTGTTTAATTAGGGTTGGAACTAAACTGTGCAGAGCTGTGGCCCTCCAGGAATTGAGTTTGACATCCCTGCACTACACCATCAAGGACTAAAATTCTGAAGGGCCTTCTGTTCAAGAAATCACACGAACAGGCCCATATGAAGTTTGTCACTGAACATCTGAAGGAGTCATGGTCCATTAATAGACCAAAATCAAGCTTTTTTAGCATCATCCTATATTACAGTGTTTTGGAGGACAAGGAATGTTGCCTGTTACCACAAAAACACAATCCCAGCTGTCAGACATGGAGGTAGATGCATTCAGCTTTGGGGGTGTTTTTCTGCTAAGGGGACAGGACAACTGCACCGATGATGATGGACAAGGCCATGTACCGTCAGATTTTGGGTGAGAACCATTAAAAATGGGTTATTAATGGGTATTCCAGCATTACAATGACTCAAAATGCATAGCCAAGACAACAAAGGAGTGGATCAAGAAGAAGCATGTTAAGGTTCTGAAGCAAACCAAGCAATACCAGTCTCCAGACCCTAATCCCATAGAAAATCTGCAGAGGGAGCTGAAAGAACATCGAGCCTCAAAATCTTAATGATTTGGAGAGGATCTCCAAGATGAGTGGGACAAAATCCCTCTTGAGATGCAAACCAAAGTAGGCTCTACTGGTTGCCACTATGTTTACCTCATCTATATAGGCTACATATTGACATAGAAAATATATTTAACTAAAATAATATAATATTCATTCACTCATTTTCTTTTCGGCTTAATCCCTTTATTAATCTGGGGTCGCCACAGCGGAATGAACCGCCAACTTATCCAGCACATGTTTTATGCAGCGGATGCCCTTCCAGCCGCAACCCATCACTGGCAACACCCATATATTCTTACTCACACACATACACTACGGACAATTTAGCTTACCCAATTCACCTGTACCGCATGTCTTTGGACTGTGGGGGAAACCGGAGCACCCGGAGGAAACCCACGCGAACACGTATAATATAATATAATATAATATAATATAATATAATATAATATAATATAATATAATATAATATAATATAATATAATATTCATTCATTCATTTTCTTGTCGGCTTTGTCCCTTGCGGGGTCGCCACAGCGGAATGAACCGCCAACTTATCCAGCATGATTTTACGCAGCGGATGCCCTTCCAGCCGCAACCCACCTCTGGGAGCATCCACACACTCATTCACACTCATACACTACGGACAATTTAGCTTACCCAATTCACCTGTACTGCATGTCTTTGGACTGTGGGGGAAACCGGAGCACCCGGAGGAAACCCACACAAACGCAGGGAGAACATGCAAACTCCACACAGAAACGCCAACTGACCCAGCCAAGCCGAGGTTCGAACCTGCGACCCAGCAACGTTCTTGCTGTGAGGCAACAGCACTACCTACTGCGCCACTGCGTTGCCTATAATATAATATAATATAATATAATATAATATAATATAATATAATATAATATAATATAATATAATATAATATAATATAATATAATAATAATTTTTAACTCACATTATCATCTTTTTAAGTGTCTGTGACTCATCTGTGGGCTGAATCAAGTTGGAACATGAGTGGCAGAAATTCAGATGACTCTAGTGTTATACAGTCCCAAAGACATAATAAAGACTGTCAGGTGCCTTGATGCTCTATTAATTAACCCTTGATGTCACACTTTACCACAATCTCTTCCTGTTGTGATTCTGCAGCTCTGGTCATTGTGCCGATTCGGCTTACCTGTAAATAGTGTTGGGGAAAGTTCATTTGAAAGGAACGCTTCACGTTTTTTTGTAAATAGGCTTATTTATATTATTTTATTTATAAGTGTTAAACAGTTGAGTTTTACCATTTTTTAATCCATTCAGCCGATCTCTGGGTCTGGCGGGGGCAATTTTAGGTTATCATAAATCATTGAATCAGATTAGACCATTAGCATTTCACTTTAGTTAAAATGACTAAAGAGTCAATAATTTTCCTGTTCAAGCAAACCTTTCAGTGGTGCTGCCCTTCTGGATTGCATGAAGAATAGAAAGTATGTATAAAAAGAAAGTTCAACACTCTTCAGCAATAAATTTTTACAATTCTTGCTTTTCACATTTTTGATTCATTTGAAGGAATACTAAATCTGTTCAAGTGATACTAGTAAACGGGTGGAAGCTATAGAACTACAGTAAGCAGTTACAGGACACATCTCAGGCTTGTAGCCAGGGGGGTACGGGTGGTTTGGACGACCCGCCCCTCACTGACAAAAGTCCCGAATTTGTCCTATACATGAGCCCATTTCTATTTTGACTGCTATGCCGTCATTAATAGTGAAAATAACCCATCGAAAAAGGCTTTAAGACCAAGCTGAATCCTCGTGACTTCAGATAATCAGTTTTGGTCAATGCAAACAATTATTTTTCAGAAGTCCAACATCCAGCTGTGCAAGAAAACATACAATCTGATGTATGTGAAAGTGACTTCATCTTTCGCTACTGTATTGGTTTTGGAAAAACTTTTACAAGACACTTTTATTCTAAATCTTGGACCTTATTCTTGAAAGAAAAAAATGACCAATAAAAAGGTGTGAAGCACCAAAAATGGCCCATATTAAAATCAATTTGAATACTATTTTTTGGCTATTGTTGTTACTGGGCAGTTTGTTATTTGACTTATAAATTACAATAGGCTACATTTTTTAATTAAATTATTTTTTTCTAATGATATTATGATGTAATAAATTAGTATTTTAAAATTAAATATTATTTCACATTTCTTATTCTAAATTTTTAGGAAATATTTTTGATGCATCAAAGTGTGGTTATGATGATCATCCGACAAACTAATTCAGTTAAAAATAGTGCTTAAAATGTCACTAAAATGCAGTATTTAAATCTCATAATTAAATAGAAAATGAGGCGAATAACTGCAAAAAGGTACACTTTTTGAGAAAAAAGAAGCACCCTTTTCACCAGGCTGCCTACGGGCCTGCATCTGCACCTACAGTATGCACAATTTTAAACAGACTTTTTCCTGTATGGAAATGAAAAGGAAACTACTTTTTTAGTTACTAGAATAAAAATTAGCTAACTTGTAATACATTACCTTAACACTGCCATAAAGGTCACTTCATAAAGAAACAATATGCTTTTTTTGGCATTTACAAGATGTCCCTGCATTGCTCAAAAAAGATTGGTCTGAACATCCGGAACCTTCCTGAAACACCTTGCATTTGGTCGCTTCTAGGCATGGGACAATAACCGTTTTCAAGGTATACGATGGTTTGGAAAAGTCAAGGATTTATGAAATACCGTTCCTAAGGTAAGTGTAAGATTTTTTATTTACTTTTTTTTTTTTTAAACAACAGCATCTCCAGCAGAAAAGATATCCAAAGATGCCATTTTATCAATGATTCAATTTCATTATTTAGCCTGACATGTTTACTGCTCCAAAATATTTTAAATGTTTCTCAAAATAGAATTTATTGTGTGCAAAAGGGGAAAAACTTTTGTTGTTAACACAGACATTTAAAAATAATATATTTTTGAGCAATACCGTGATACCATGAAACCGCAATATTTTTATCCAAGGTTATCATACCGTCAGAATCTTATACCGGTCCATGCCTAGTCGCTTCATGTGATCATGAAAATATCTAAATCAGCCAAAAGTTTCTCATTAAAATAGATGTACTCTGCTAAATAATAGTGCATCTTTAATTTTCATCTGTGGATTGAAATTTTAAAACTACCGTATCTGAATATGCTTTATAGCCTGGCTGTTTTGTATTATTTTTATTGCTACCAATAGCAACAGTATTATCAGTCAACAGACCAATTCATTTAAGGTCAAGGATAAGTCCTAATAAATTGTGCACACAGTATCTGCACTTTCTGGATGCTATGTACTTCTTAATCATGGCATAGTTTTATGTTTAAGCCCTCTTTCATTTCAGCAAGACAGTCACTAATGTTGGAGTGAACAGGGATGATTGAAAGAGGATTCATAACACGTCCATTAGGTTTGCTGTAGGATGATTCATACTGCATGTTATGTCACAAGTAATTAATCCACAGATTGGACTCTGTGATGCAGAAGGGAAGGTAAATGAGGCCAGAAGTACAGTGGGAATAACAAAAGACATGAATTTGAGATTTAAATTATGAGTCCTGGACTCTTTCTCTCTAAACTTCTGTGTTTTCTTAACTGCCTTATCTTAAAAATAAAAAAATAAAGAATAAAAGATAAGATTACCTTTCATTAAAAGCATATTTATACAGTAATAGGTAAATTAAGATACCACTCTGGTCAAGGAATGAATTACATGCAATAAGCTGAATATATTAAAATGTTCGTTGTCCAAAAATAAAAAATAAACATATTATTGGTGTGATTTCACTAAATATTTAAACAAATCTAAGATATTTATTTTCCCCCATTGAAGGTCTGTTCAACCAAAAGGTAATTTACTCTCCCTGGCCACATTAGACCACATTAGAAGACCACACCGGGTGCCACTCCTGTTAACTAAGAGCAGGAAACTGAGGCTACAATTCTCACAGGCTCACCAAAATTAGACAATAGAAGATTGGAAAAATGTTGCCTGGTCTGATGAGTCTTGATTTCTGCTACAACGTTTGGATGATAGGGTGAGAATTTGGCATCAACAACATGAAAGCATGGATCTATCCTGCATTGTATTAATGGTTCAGGCTGGTTGTGGTGGTGTAATGGTGTGGGGGATATTTTCTTGGCACACTTTGGGCCCATTAGTACCAATTGAGCATCGTGTTAAAGACACAGCCTACCTGAGTATTGTTGCTGACCATGTCCATCTTTTCATGACCACAGTGCACCCATCTTCTGATTGCTACTTGCAGCAGGATAACGCACCATGTCATAAAGCGTGAATCATCTCAGACTACTTTCTTGAACATGACAATGAGTTCTCTGTACTCAAATGGCCTCCACAGTCAGAAGACCTCAATCCAATAGAGCAGTGGTTGTCAAAGTGGAGGTCGTGGGACAATGAAGGGGGGGGGGGGGGGGGGGTGGGGGGGGGGGGGTGGGGGGGGGGGGGGGTATATATATACTAGTATATATATATACTATATATATATATAGTATATATATATATACTAGTATATATATACTATATATACTATATATATATAGTAACTATATATATACTATATAGTTACTATAATAGCTTATAGTTACTAGTTCTATTGGATTGTGATCCCTGGAGTAATTACATTATATTAAAGACACAGCAATAGCATCAGATGCAGCAGGTTGATTTTATAACACCAGTTGATTTATAACACCTTTCTGGCACATTTGCAGCACTGACATACATTAAAAAAAACAAAAACAAAGAATAGACTAGGGTCAATTGGTGTGTGCGCCATTGCATGCAAGGTTTCTGTATTTATAACCACCTCATAGGATATTGGGGGTCATGAGTAACTGGCATTATTATTTTGGGGGTCGTGGGCTGAAAAGTTTGGGAACCCCTGCAATAGAGCACCTTTGGTATGTGGTGGAATGGGAGATTCGCATCACGGATGTGTAGCTAACAAATCTGCAGCAACTGCATGATGCTATCGTGTCAATATGGACCAAAATCTCTGAGGAATATTTTCAGTACCTTGTTGAATATGTGCCATGAAGGATTAAGGCAGTTCTGAAGGCAAAAGGGGGTCGAACACTGTGCTAGTAAGGTGTACCTAATAAAGGTACATTTCTTATGCACCCGTAAAAATCCTTATTGGCATAAATGGTGTCATGAAGAACTTTAACACTGATAGAACCTCCATTTATTTATAATAGATCAGGTTTTAATCAGGTTTCATATTTATTTAGATTTTTTTTTATTAAAAAATACTAAACAAATTTGTATGGGTATAAAATATTAGGCATAATATTATTTCATGTCTATTATGTTTCTCTACTTTGTACAGAATAATGTAATACTTTTTTCTACTTTTTGTAGTATTGTGTTGATTTATTTACTATTACTAATTTATCCATTTGAATCTAATTTCCAAAATTGTTATTTGTAATCAAAGTTTTATCTATTCTATAAAATTTCCAGTCATTTTTTATTTAAAACTTTAAAAGTTTTTTTTTTTCAGGTCACCAGCACACTATAGTGCAGAATAAACCAGAGTCCTTTCTGAACTCAACATAAAAGCAGCATTGAGCACCCAAAACCCTGTCACTGTTTCTGTTTGTTCCTCCTCTGACCACTACTGAACTCACCACTGCTGACCAAAAGTAACCCACAAACATTGCAATAACAATTTGGCTACTCCGCATCTCTCCTGCATTCAACATGCTGATTATGAGACCTTCTTGGACTCTTTTACCCAGACTGTAAAATGAAGCCTTGTTATGACATGTTGAACTATATTCGCTTCAGGGGGCAAAATATTTTTTTCAGTAATATTAGTTTATGTAATACATATGCATGCTTTGTTGAACCAAAATCATATGTTTAATTAAATTACCTCTAAATGATTAATTACATTTATTTGTTTTTAGTGTTTTGAAAAATAATCAGTGTATGCTGACTAAACAGAAACCTCTGATTGGCCAACTACAACAGCAGATATGTGATTCTCAATGATTACTTGTTTGATATAAAACAAATGGTGACAATGGATGACTATGAAAAATCGTATTATTTTGCTGTTTAACTTTCATGTGCAATTTACAAGAAATGTGTCTTGTGAACATACTGCATCTATTGGTGCTCAAGATCTGTCGGTTTCAAATTGTTGACTAATAATTCTCAACACATATGCAAGGCACAATAATAAATTCACATTGGTATGAACTGTTATAGGGGTGGTCAAATGTAAATGTATATTATTCTATTTATTAATAATATAATTTAACCCTCCTGATGACTTACAGGTCAAGAAATTACCATTTTAACAGCAGAAAAAACTAAACTATGTTGTTTTTTTATCTTGAAGTTTGGTAACTTTTTCTAAAATGACCCCAACGTTAGAAAAAAAAAAATAATTTTCTATTTTCTTAATTTCATGAAGGCACACCAGGGATGTCAAATAGTTCCAACCCTGCATCGACACTCTTACCTATAGGTTTCAAATATATGTGTGTGTATAATTAGGGACCGAGCACCGAAGTGGTCCCTCGATTTTTGAGGGGCTAAACATGCCCGAAAACTTACAAAACTTTGCACACGCCCTAGAAGTGGTGAAAATTTATGTTTGTTATAGGTTTCGGAAGTGGGCGTGGCAAAATGACTAGACAGCGCCATCTATGCACTCGTGATGGACTAGCCCTCGAGCTACGAATCACGCACATGCACGAAAATTGGCAAACACCTCAAACAAGCCAAACCCCACAAAAAAGTCTCTTGGAGCGAAATCTCAAACCCAACAGGAAGTCGGATATTTCCTGCAGCAAAAACGTGGCGTTTTTGCCATTTCCAGCCGTTGTTTTGTAACGAACTCCTCCTAGGGATTTTATCCGATCAACACCAAAATTGGGTTTTATCATCTAAAGCAGGGGTTCTCAACCTTTTTCACTTCGGGGCCCACTTCTTTCTCTGATCAATTTTTGAAGGCCCACCTGTCTGACATTTTCTCTAAAATGTTTGTATAAAATGTTTCTTTAAACCTTTATTTATTAACAAATATATAATACCTGTATAAAATACTATATATATATATATATATATATATATATATATATATATATATATATATATATATATATATATGCAGATTCAAAGAAAACCAGGTCAACAGGGAGATTGCAAAAGACCAGCTTCTGCTTTAAACTGGACTGACTGAATATCTATATTAAATATCTACTATTCTAAAATATCAGAAAAATGTAAAATACAGTAAAACACCCTAAATCTGTTGAAATGCGTCGATCTGATGGCGGTTGAGTTTGCAGCTGGATATCATTGTGAAATCGCTGACAGCAGTGAACAGCTCCACCAAAGCGCGTCTGAAGCTTATACGCAAGTTTATTTTACATTCTATGGCAGAAACACCACTGAACCTCACTAGATCCTCCTGTATAGGCGCGTGTTTGTTATAAAACACCCACAGGACATTTATTTGGACAACTATGCAGATACAATAAATAGTTCACACAAAAATACACAAAGAGAGACTTTCACTTTCACCACGCATAGTTTGTGAATGAACAGACTGACGTATACTAATTGCAGACGAGATTATGAGGCTGTTTCTGCGCCTAGTTTGAAGTAATCAATCACAGAACAGGAGAAAGTGCATTACTTTGATCATTTTAATATAGCATATTAATAAAAAAATACAAAAATTATAGTATAATATTAAGTAGGTGTGTGACGAGACGCCTACTCCACGAGACAAGACGAGACATGAGATTGGATTCACAAGAACGATATTTTTACACTTTTTTAAAGAAATCCTTATGAAACGATCATGAATAGAATAGTCAACATAGTCAATTGCAAAACAATTTAGGTGTTTGTTTGTTTTTTACTTGTAATGAACTTCCATTTTTATGTATGCAATTTCCATATTTATTCCCATAATTTTATGTATGCAATAGTTTTATTAGTATTAGTTTATATTGAATTCTATGCAATGAACATGCAAACACTGCAAGATATTTGTTAATATATAAATGGAAAATAGCAAACTCTACTGACTGGCTTTTCCCCTATAGAATCTCACAGTATTTACATTGCAGATCTTGATGGTCAATTCGGATTCTGTGACAGTATCCACTTTTTTTGATGACCTGCTTACATTTATCATCTTTTAAAGGTGACTTGTATCCAATTGTCAGCATTTACACAGCACACGGCAAAAGGCGCAATGACCAGAAAAAAAGAGCGGGCGCTGACTAGCAGCTGATAATAAAAGAGCGCTCTTTTCTCCATTCCTGTATTTATTCTGTTCGCGGGGTTTCATTTTTGAATTTTCCTTTTAATAAGTTGTTTTCCTATAGTTTATGACAGAAACGCTCTCATTTGGCCATATTCTTTTTATCTAGGCCTTTTTAAACCAGTAGTCATCTTAATGTAATGTCCATGGCTTGATTTGTGTACGTGATGTACAGTATGGAACTGTATTATTTTATATTGGTTACGTGGTGGATGTTGCGCTCTCTTTCTCTCGTGAACATGCATACTTGTGCTACATGACAATATAAAAGCGTTTTTTAGTCCTTTTGTAGAATTTGGTCACTTGAACCATGAAAAGAAAACGTCCGCTTTTCCGTACAGCATAAACATGTTTGGAACTGATGAAGGCGAGTGTGTTGAGTCTCCAGCAGTTCAGTATGTGTGTGCGCGCTTAGAGATGTGTGTAGGTGCCGAGAATATAGTGTCTAACAGCTGTGTGGACTGTCCTGTCGCAAAATGCGGCTAGAAGTTCTACACAATGATAATAGTTCGATTGCATTTTCCCTATTGCGTTTACATATCTGTACTGCACTTCAATAATGCGGCTTTCTGCACATCTAACTCCGGTGAGAAAAAAAGCGGTTACGTCACACCCGCCCGCCCAACCGAGTGACATGTACAGCACAGAGGCCAGCCTTACCAGGTGTATGCAAAGAACTTGATTTGCGGTTAAAATTCAATCCTGCTTCCAATCTTCAATGTTAATTTCACCCTCATGCTCCATCATGCCTACATTTCAACTCACAAGACAACTTTTTACATCAACAAGAAATCTCGTCTCGATTTAATCTCGCGAGATCTTGTGACACCCTTAATATTAAGAGTTAATTTTAAGCTCTCGCAGCCAATTTGCAGGATCGCTGCGGCCCACCAGTTGAGAATTCCTGATCTAAAGGCCTTGGCAATGTTAAATTGCGAAGATCTAGAGTTTTCATCGATGGGCGTGTCCGTGGCGGCCTCGCAAACTTTGACGATTTGCCACGAAAGAGTAAGTTGTTATAACTCAGGCATGCATTGTCCGATCAGCCTCAAAATTAACACGTATGATAACAGTCCTGACCTAAACCCGTTTACATGCCAATATCCAGTTACAGTTATAGCGCCACCTGCTGGCAACAGGAAGTGATGTGTTTTACAGCATAACAAACTCCTCCCACAAATTTTATCGTATAAGCATCAAATTTGGGTGGTGTTATCTGAAAGCTCTATAAAGCGATGATATATTGTGAAGATCTAGAGTTTTCACCGAAGAACATGTCCGTGGCGAACTGACAAACATTAACGCTTCGCCTTGGAACAGGAAGTACTTATAATTCATTCACACAATGTCCGATTTGCCTGAAACTTTACATAATTGATAAAATTCCTCTCCTGAAGACATCTACATGCCAATATTTATTTACAGACATAGCGCCACCTGCTGACAGAAAGAAGTTTGGCATAAATCTGTGATTTTCTCAGATTTTTTTAATGTATCAGCTTAAATTATTATTGTTCGCTGTTCTCTGTCATCCTAAGGCCACCGGGCAGCGGTGAGCCCGGGTGCGAGGTCCCTTTCATCACTGCTTGCAGCTTTAATTAGGGTTGGAACTCAAGTGTGCAGAGCTGTGGCCCTCCAGGAACTGAGTTTGTGCTTTACACATTTAGGGTACAGTTGTTTTGTCCAATTTTGACCCGCCAGCTATAAAACCATTTTTCATGACAAAAACTACCCCCAATCACACACACAATAAGAATCTGCTGATTTAACTTTTATGAATAATGTCTTGCTAATAACTTTTTACACATAAAGTATTATAAAATATTTCCTTTAGTCAAAAATGAGTGTTTACCTTTGATTAAACATTGATGAAATACTCCACACTGATGAGGGAAAACAGAAATTCTGAGTTTGTGATGAAGATGAGGTTGTTTCTTCTTACACTGTAAAAAAAAATCTGTTATTTTAAGTTTTTTTTCCAGCAGCTAGGGTAACGTAAATAACGGGTGATAAATTAGACATTTACTGTAAAATAACAGACGTAAAATTACAGACATTTACCAGAAATTTAAATTTAAGGAAATTTCTGTAATTTAATGTCTGTTATTTAACTTTTTTCTGGCACCCTAGCTGCCAGAAAAAAACAACAACTGTAAAATAACGGATTTTTTTTAGTGTACAAAATAAATTTGAGGATTTAAATTAAATTTAGCTGCTTTGATTAGCGGTTTAGTGAAGGTGGGTCATTTTTGACCCAAAAGGTGACTGATGTATTGACCTTATTCTTCAATGCGGATGTGAGCTCGTTTTTGCAATTGTTTTAGAACTTCCGATTCAGTTGCCTATGAGAGAAATGACTAGGAATAATAAACTGTAGAAATGGTCAAACTACTTGCTCTATAAACAAGTGTTTGCATGACTATACAGACAAAGAAGAAGAATATAATATAAAAATATCATAACAGCATTAACGAGCTGTTTTTAACATCTAAAAATGAATCAAAAAGTGAATGAGACCGGAAGTCTTGAGCCAAAAAGATTTAAATGGCTGAGCCCGCTCGTACTCGAAGAATAAGGTCATTACAGAATTATAGACAAGATATAGTAGATACAGAAAAGAGCTAACTTTTTCCACACTAATTAAAGGGCTGACACCCACAGTCATTCAGGGTAAGAAGGGGGTCAAGCATAAATGATGGTGGGGTCAAACACCCCTGTTATTCTTCCCCTGGTCAAAATGTTATAGCTCACCATCAGCTGTGTACACACAATCAGTTCTTTCTCAGCTCTGTATTTGAATCCTATAAGTGCCACGTTGGGGATCTGTCTGTTCCTCTTGTGTGTGTGTGTGTGCGTATGTATGTGTGTATTTGTTTGGGTATCTTTCACCGCGCGTGTCTGTCTGTGTTTACATGTTGTCAGCTGGGCAGTCCTGTGCTCAGCTGTCAATCAGCACACCAAAGGTGCAGCGCATTACTGCACCTATTTCTGTTCAGCGTTCGCGTCTCTTGTTGTCAGTTCGTTGTTGTTTCACGTCTGTGTCTGTTCCTATTTAGCTCTCCCACTTATCCGCTGGTGGTGAGTTGATAATAGAGACTGTTGCTTTTGGAATTGTCAGCACTGTTTGATTTCACCGAAGTACTGTGACCGCTGTTTGGCATTGTGGAATTCTGTGAGAGGTCTCCCTGGATCTGTCTCATTGAAAGACTGTTACCTCTGTTAAGCGTTGTCGAATTCCTTAAGAGATGCATCATGGCTTCATCTTAACTCGAGTTATCTGGTGAGATCTATACCAGCTGTTATTCCTGTTATCCCTGTTTAATAAATCTACTTGCATTCACTTGCATTTGGGTCTCCTGCGTACTTG
This sequence comes from Danio kyathit, assembly GCA_903798195.1. Lineage (NCBI taxonomy): Eukaryota > Metazoa > Chordata > Actinopteri > Cypriniformes > Danionidae > Danio > Danio kyathit. The sequence continues at coordinate 26,534,246 of LR812520.1, forward strand.
TGACAATAAGTAACTCTTCCGGTGTCTAATTCTACCTGACTACTGTTCATTACTGATGATTTGTTTCCAGAGATCACCTGGTTTTATGATACAGAAGAGGCTTAAGCTGATTTCTTTTTCACTCTAATTAGTCTCTCCTCAAACTGTCTGCAGTTTACTGAATGTCATCCACCTGTCCCTCATGGAATTTCTTTGAAGAAAGCCGGGTCCCTCAGGAGAACGCAGTGTCACTGTAGGATTCAGTGAGCCCTCTATATGCTAAACGGATGAGATGTGTCAGCGTGTGCTGTTGTAGGAGCCGATTTGCCTAATGTGAGAACAGTGTCATTTTATCAAGTCTTCCTAACAGAACAATCTGCAACAAACAAACAAGAAAAAGAAAAGTATGTCAAGGCTAACTTTGAATGTTGGCTTGCCAAAGCATTGTATGAAAGTTATACAGTAGGTTTATTTGAATGAAGGTTATTTAGGCTGTGAGAACTTTAAAGAGACGAGAGATGTGCCTTGTTTGATGGGATTAAGTCTTTGCTTGGAGTTCTTGCTATGCGCTTATTTGCCTGTTTGGATTGGTTGACTGTCTGATTTCATAGCTCCTGATATATTAGTCCATTTGAAACAAGCAGAATAGCTTGTGGGTCTGATTTAGTGCCAACTTTTACCCACATCTGCACTTACAATTTTTACTTTTTTACTATATTTTCCTGGAAATGCAAAGGTAATGCCTTACTTTATTAATTACTAGAAAAATGTTTGTAACATAACAGTTACATAACTTGTGATGCATTACCCAAACACTGCTGTAAAGATAATTTTTTAAAAATTTCTACTTTTATTCTATGTAGAAAATGGCTCTTATTATATAGCAGGCTGTACAAGAGGTCCTAATGTAAAAAAAAAAAAGACGTGTCATTTCAGAAACCTTGCACAAACACCTCATACATCGTTGGTTCCATGTAAGCATGAAAAATATCTAAATCAGCCAGTAAATGCCTATTAAAATAAGTATTTTGTCATCTAAAAATGGCTCATACTTAATTTTCATCTGTAGATTGTACATTTTAAAATACTGTATCTGTATATGTGTTATAGCTGCTCTGTTTTGTATTCTTATTGCTTCTGTAGAATGGTATTTTGACCACAGCGGTTCGAACTGTAGTTCTGCCGAGCGACTAAAAAGTAATCAGCATGATGGTAAAAAACTGTACATTTCTAGTCAAACCATTCTTCTGCAATCTTATACCAAAAACGGAAATAAGGGCAGTATTAATAGCTATAAATGTGGGAGAGCGTTGATATTATGTGATTGTATTGTATTGCAATATGGAGTAATTAAGTGTTGATGTTAAATCAAAAGTAATTCACAAATACTTAAAATGAAATGATTTAATGACAATAATTCTCTATGGTTACAACTGAATTAATTACAAATAACTGTATAAAATGATAAAACATGAAATGATAAAAACATATGATATAAATTGTACCCAGCTTACTGTAAATTTAAAGTTACCTAAGAAAGAGAGAGACAGGGGGAGGGAGAGACAAAGAGAGTAAGTAGGCCTCAAAGAGCCTGGGAGCAGTAGAGCCAGAGAAGATAGCCTCCAGAGAAGGAGAGGAGCAGAGCTCAGGAAAGCAGAGAAGAAAAGAGAGCCAGAGCCAAGTTTACCAGCTATTTTGTACCTTTCTTGACCATGTGACCAAAACCCAAATGCTGAGACATTCAAACTGACCAATCAACATGTGACCACATCGTAAAACCCCCAAAGTCAACATACCAGGCCCTGATCTTATCAGTATCTGCCTTTGGAGTCAGCATGGACCTTTTTTGGTGAAAAAGACATGTTTTGCCATATACACAAATGCATAGGATAATTTAGACTCTTACACTACCAATAGCAACAGCATTATCAGTCAACAGACTTCAATTTACTTAAGGTCAAGGGTAATCTGAAAATTTTAATCACACCATAAGGAATATTCATTCATTCATTTTCAAACTTATCCAGCACGTTTTTATGCAGCGGATGCCCTTCCAGCCGCAACCCATCTCTGGAAAGCATCCACACACACTCATTCACACTTATTCACACTCATACACTACGGACAATTTAGCCTACCCAATTCACCTGTACCGCATATCTTTGGACAGTGGAAACCAGAGCACCCTGAGGAAACCCACGCGGACGCAGGGAGAACATGCAAACTCCACACAGAACCAGCCGAGGCTCGAACCAGCAACCTTCTTGTTGTGAGGGGACAGCACTACCTACTGCGCCACTGCGTCGCCTCCCCATAATATGTTTTGCATAATCCTATGGTGCCTCAGAACAGCACTTTTGGCAACTGCTGTGGGAAAATTGTAAGTATGCATTTAGTAATTTGAACGTATTGAATATGTCAACAAATTGTATATAACTTTAATTCAGCAGACAAAGCATGTGATATATTGTATCCTAGACTTCACTTGATTTGATTGATCTAGTTCCAGCATGAAACATTAAGCAAAAGCAATATTGGCCTACACTTTAATTAAAAAAATCCTAGTAGTGACGCACTTGCTGCATTATTCAGACTCTGATGAGGTCACATGACAACATTGTAGTGCACACAAACTGCATATTACGAAATGATCCTGAAAAGCGTGATTACCTGCATCAGGTGTTTATTTAGGTTTGGAATTAAAAGGTTAGTTCATCCAAAATGTTTTACTCTCCATCAAGTGGTTTCAAACCTTTGTGAGTATCCTTTTTCTGTCAAACACAAAATAAGATATTAAAAAATAATTAAATAAACCTCCGTAGGAAATTCAAATGCTATGGAAGTCAAAAGTTACAGATTTCCAACATAATTTTAAAGTAAAAAAGTAAAGTTTAAAAGTAAAAAGAAGCACTTTAGTTTAAGTACGTTTTTATTATTCATTCATTTTTTAATTTTCCTTTGGCTCAGTCCCTTTATTTATCAGGGGTCGCCACAGTGGAATGTAATGTGTATTTATATAGCGCATTTATTGCGTATGGCCATACACGCAAACCACTTCACAATTATGGGGGGGGGGGGTCTCTACACCATCATCAGTGTGCAGCATCCACTTGGATAATGCGACAGCAGCCACAGGACAACGGCGCCAGTGCGCTCACCACACACCAGCTATAGGGGTAGTGGAGAGACAGTGATAGAGGCAATTCGGTGGATGGGAGGTCATGATAGTTAAGGGTCGAGAGAGAATTTGGCCAGGACACCATGCAGGGTTACACCCCTACTCTTTACAAGAAATGCCATGGGATTTTTTTAAATGACCAACGAGAGTCAGGACCTCGGTTTAACGTTTCATCCGAAAGATGAGAATGAGAATGACGAAATGAACCGCCAACTATTCCAGCATATGTTTTACAGAGTGGATGCCCTTCCAGCTGCAACCCAGTACTGGGAAGCATCTATACACACTCACACTCACACATACACTATGGCCATTTTAGTTTATTCAATTCAACTAGCAAATGTCTTTTGACTGTGGGGGAAACCGGAGCACCCGGAGGAAACCCACGCCAACACAGGGAGAACATGGAAACTACACACAGAAATGCTGACCCAGCCGGGACTCGAACCAGCGACCTTCTAGCTGTCGCACAGCGCTACCCACTGAGCCAGCGTGTTGCCCCAAGTTTTTATTAGTTATTAAGATTAGTTATTACTAATTATTAAGACTAGTTTATTATCAATATAAAGTATGATCATCCATAATCTTACTCAATACCTAAACCTAACTACCTCACTATAAATCAGCAGCTAAATAGTAGCTTGTCAAGCTAAAAAGTTAATGGTCTTTTAATAGTGAAAACTGTTCATTAAGTTAAAGTGTGACCAAAGTAACTCACACAGGTTTGTTACAAGAGTAAGTAAATGATGACATAGTTGTCAATTATTGGTTAAAATTACTTTAAATTCTCAAGCTATCCAGTTCGAAGATGAATTCAAATGTGCATTAGTGCATGATGTACATTCCCTAAGAAATAGCCAGAAGCGTATGCTGCAGTTTTAAGCTTGAGTTTTGAGAGGAGCTAATACATAAAGGTCGTGTTTATTGCTCACTCCTGAGCATCGCTGAGTTTATACTGCCCTCTTCGGGCCTTATGTGCCATAAATAAAAATCCTGTAAAATCCTTCCAGCTAGGAGGGGGGTTGGTGCGGTGGGTGGCGGAGGGGTGTGACGGACGAAAGTGAGCGGGGCGGGGGTGTCGCGGACGACAGTGAATAGGGTTGGGAAGTCGTGGAAAAGAGCGAAAGTGAACAGCGGACTGGGGAGAAGGGCAGTTGAGGAGGGGGATCGGTAAAATGATCCGGAGTGTTCCGGTGTTACACCATATTCTGTGACCATCGAAATCTGTGACCCTATAGGGCGTAGTGTTATGTAAATATATAATATACATATATAATATTATAAAGTTCATATAAATATGACATATATCATACAATTACATGTTTTAAGACAGATTTATGTACATTTGATGTATGTAAACAATATAAATATACGCGATTAATATATAATACATAAATGGTTATACAGACATAAATTATCGTTTTAATAATCAACACGTGTATTTTGGGCGAACAAGTAAGCATTTATGATCTAAATACGAATAAGCCCTGCATACACCTGTACTGCATGTCTTTGGACTGTGAGGGAAACCGTAGCAACCGGAGGAAACCCAGACGAACACGGGCAGAATATGCTAACTCCATACAGAAACGCCAACTGTGAGGCGACAGTGCTAACCACTGAGCCACCGTGTCGCTAAAAATGTTAAACTCTTTGATCGTTTTATTTTAGCTTTGTTGTCATTTCCGTGTCTCGCAGGACAACGGTGCTACATAATTATAATCATAAATACAAACACAACACTGGATATAAGAGCTATTTAAAAAAAAATAATAATAATAATAAATATTATATATATATATATATATGCATAACTAACATATACTACTATAAGATACTTAATTTTACACATAAGACATGCTATACAAGTACTTTTACTTACTGAGCAATGTTGTGCAGGCTATTATGCAAGAGAGGTATTAAAGAATATTGGGCAAAAGAGGTATTTAATGTTTAATAGGTAATAAGTATTTTAAACACACGTGTTTAGTAATTAGAATTTAAATTTACCTGTTGAGATTCTGCCCCATGCATAAAGCAGAAATCACCACTAGAGGGCAGTTTGTGTTCGTCTTGATCAACTTTTCCTTCAGCCAGGTCTAAAATGACTGTTGCCATTTGACATCTGAGTATTTTAGAATAAACAACAGTGCAGTTTGTTTTTGAAACGCCATAGAAAGTAACACTCAACTGTAGCACTACCACAAACACTGTATTAAATGGGAGGAACTTGTTTTAATTTCACCATGGCTCAATTTCATTACAAACTGATCCAGATAGGGTTTCTGTTCCTTCTTTGTGTGCTAAGAGTTTGATACAGGACTGGGAACTGAAAGGAAAGCTTTGTAGGTCAATTATGGTCCTGCGTGACTGACCTTCATCCTCAGAGCTGTGACCACAAACCTACTTGTGCATCGGGTGCCTGAGATGACAACCTTGTATGTGCAACTTTTCAGCTCATTGACATGGATCCATTATATATTTTTTGCCTATATCGATTTTGTAAAATGTTTCTGTTACTGTTCTCCTCAACATTTGCTATCCTTGCAATTGTTTTTATGAATAAGAGAGATCATATTCATTAAATATTATTATTATTATTTATTTCATTATTTTTTTTATTATTTAGCATTGGCTTGCAATCTTTTGAAATGGGTAATTTTTCCTTTGTATAATTTCAGCTATTATTCTGTCTTTTTGAGAAATTGTGTAAACAGTGATTATGTTAAATGAACATTTTATGATCTGTCATATTTCTGTTAAATAATGTTCTGTTATAAATTACTGTATGGTCAAAACTGTACGAGCAAGAAAATGTCCTTTTACAATGAAAAGTCCAAATCAATGGTAATTATCCTTTGAAAGTATTATTGCATTACTCTCTAAAACTGACTTACTCAGTTACTTTTTATGGAATGCAATGCAGTGTTTCTTTGCATTACTTTTTCTCATATGTGCTGGGCTTGCATGTTTATTTTTAATCTAAGGATTGCAATTTGTGGCAAAAGAAAGAAGGGAAATGAATAAGCCTGACACTGAAGAACATGTAAATTCACATCAGTATGTTAATGTGCAGCTTAAACCTTTTAGCTCTGCTGTCATTCAAGATCAGATGACATGATGATGAAATGAAGATGAAAGTAATATACACCGACAATGACTTCAGGGTGAGTAAATCATGGAATAATTGTCATTTCTGGGTGAACGTACCCTTTAGGAAAAAAATAACTGTTTTTCTTATTGGTATAGATAAATTTTAATATATTTAAAAGTCTTTAAATTCATATATATACTGTATGAATATATATATACACTCACTTTATTAGGTACACCTGTCCAACTGCTCGTTAACACAAATTTCTAATCAGCCAATCACATGGCAGCAACTCAATGCATTTAGGCATGTAGACATGGTCAAGATGATCTGCTGCAGTTCAAACCCAGCATCAGAATGGGGAAGAACAGTTGATTTAAGTGATTTGACTTTGAACGTGGCATGATTGTTGGAGCCAGATGGGCTGGTCTGAGTATTTCAGAAACTGCTGATCTACTGGAATTTTCACGCACAACCATCTCTAGGGCTTACAGAGAATGGTCCAAAAAAGAGAAAATATCCAGTGAGCGGCAGTTCTGTGGGCACAAATGTCTTGTTGATGCCAGAGGTCAGAGGAGAATGGCCAGACTGGGTCGAGCTGATAGAAAGGCAACAGTAACTCAAATAACCATTAGTTACAACTGAGGTATGCAGAAGAGCATCTCTGAACGCACAGCATGTCGAACCTTGACTTGGATGGGGCTACAGCAGCAGAAGACCACTCCGGGTGCCACTCCTGTCAGCTAAGAACAGGAAACTGAGGCTACAATTCGCACAGGCTCATCAAAACTGGACAATAGAAGATTGTAAAAATGTTGCCTGGTCTGATGAGCCTCGATTTCTGCTGCAACATTCAGATGGGTCAGAATTTGGTGTCAACAACTTGAAAGCATGGATACATCCTGGCTTGTATCAACGGTTTAAACTGGTGGTGGTGGTGGTGTATTGGTGTGGGGGATATTTTCTTGGCACACTTTGGGCCCATTACTACCAACTGAGCATCATGTCAATGCCACAGCCTACCTGAGTATTGTTGCTGACCATGTCCATCCCTTTATGACCCCAGTGTACCCATCTTCTGATGGCTACTTTCAGCAGGATAATGCTAATGCACCGCGTCATAAAGCGCAAATCATCTCAGACTGGTGTCTTGAACATGACAATGAGTTCACTGTACTCAAATGGCCTCCACAGTCACCAGATTTCAGTTCAATAGAGCACCTTCGGGATGTGGTGGAACGGGAGATGCAGCCAGCAAATCTGCAGCAACTGCATGATGATATCATGTTAATATGGACCAAATTTTCTGAGAAATATTTCCAGTACCTTGTTGAATTTATGCCACAAAGAATTAAGGCAGTTCTGAAGGCAAAATTTTCACAATGTCTGATAATATTTTTTCTTCTGGAGAAAGTCTTATTTGTTTTTATTTCGGCTAGAATAAAAGCAATTTTGACATTTTTTAAAACTATTTTAAGGTCAAAATTATTCGCCCCTTTAAGCTATATATTTTTCGATAGTCTACAGAACATGTTATACAATAACTTGCCTATTTACCCTAACCTGCCTAGTTAACCTAATTAACCTAATTGAGCCTTTAAATGTCACTTTAAGCTGTATAGAAGTGTCTTGAAAAATATCTAGTAAAATAATATTTACTGTCAAAAACTCTTCTCTCTGTTAAACAGAAATTGGGGGGAAAATAAACAGGGGGGCTAATAATTCTGACTTCAACTGTGTATATATAGCTTGTTATTTTGCAGGTTATAACTGTATCTTTGCGTTATTCTGCATTTGTCTTTACAGTTGTTGTCTTTTATTTGTTTTAAAGGATACAGCATATTCACTTTTAGTCTAGAACTGAAGTAGCTTGTACAGTACTTATTTCAAAAAGTAAATTAGATATTTTATTGTAAATTAAAGACGTAGAAAAAAATCTGATTACGTAACTTCTGCTACACTTCTAATGCCTAAGCCCAACACTGAACAATATCTGTTCAAGCATGTGTACAAATGATTATGGATTGTTATTCTAAATACTTTACATATACTACAATTCAGTGTGTATTTTAAAAATGTTTTTAAAGAAAGTTAATAATGTGGTAAATAATGTTCAGTTTCTAGTTGTTTGCTTCATTCGATTTCAATATGTCATCAAAATGCATCATCAAAAGGCCATGGGTATAAATATTTTCGATTGCCTGTGTGTTTGAACTGGTTTGGGTGGTTTAGGAGGACACACATTTGTAAAAAGTCATTCCCATGTCGTTATACAATTTTGTGTCCTTGTAAACCACAACGCGGAGGTGTTTTATGAGGACATACTTTGTGTCCTTATAATACAAAGGTCATACTTGTAATGGGGAAATTTGACATTCAAAAATTACCATAGGTTTCCAGTAAGTGTTGAGTTTAAGGGTATGATAAAGCAATATAATAAGCCATTTATATAGCAGTACATTACACCTATGAAGAGTCCTCATAAACCACCAAAACAACAGTATGAGCCAACAGGAATTACAAAGAACCCACAATTTCAAATAAAAATCTCCTTGAAATTTCTATTTTTGGGTAAACTACTTGACCCAAGCAGAAGCTTTACTTAATCTTGATTTTATACCGCATGTGGGCTCTACAGTACGTGCATCACACTGATTACAACATCTGCATGTCATCTCACTTTCATGTCCATTAAAAGGTATTCAGAAATGAATAGCTTATACTGTTCATTTCTCATCAGAATAAAAAGCCACTTCAATCAGATGATTACGGTTGATGCTTATGAAGCCTCTCAGTTACAGTACACGACAAGCCCAAATTTGTTTTATAATTCAGGATTTCCCCTTATTTGTCAGGTGTCTTCAGTCGTTTGGGACTAGAGAAGACTCTATTGATGCTGGTTAGCTGTGAGCGAACCATTTGAATTTCAATTTCTGGAGTATTCAGTGCACACAGAGCCTACTCTCCTGACTGAACACAAGTGAATGTGGGTTGTTGACAGCTTTTACCAAGCTACTGGAATTTTAACGACGAGTCCCCTCTTTTGTAATGATTTTTCACTCTGACAGGTTGCTCGTATTGTTCAAATACGAAGTGTAGCCTTACTAGCCAATGTCAACATGGTGTCCAACAGCCTAAACACAAAGATGTGAAAATTGGATTGGTAAAGGGGCTGCACGGTGACACAGTGGGTAGCATGTTCGCCTCACAGCAAGAAGGTCGTTGGTTCGAGCCTCGGCTGGGCCAGTTGGCGTTTCTGTGTGAGGTTTACATGTTCTCCCTGCATTCGCGTGGGTTTCCTCCAGGTGCTCCGGTTTCCCCCACAGTGCAAAGACATGTGGTACAGGTGAATTGGGTAGGCTAAATTGTCCGTAGTGCATGAGTGTGTATGGATGTTTCCCAGTGATGGGTTGCAGCTGGAAGAGCCTCCGCTGCATAAAAACATATGCTGGAAAAGTTGGCTAAAAAAAACTTAAGAAACAGCAAGTTTAAGTTGTATCATTCACATCAATTGCTTAAAGAGCCCCTATTATGGGTTTTTGAAAATGACCTTCCATACAGTGTGCAACACAGCTCTAAGCCAAGTGAAATATCCAGCTGATGTATAAATCTGAAAGTGCAAATAAAAGATTTGATCATAGTCATTTAAATGATTCATCATTCATCCGGATCTTTTGCCTGTTCGTATCGATGTCACCACTAAACAATACCAAATATAAAGTAATGGATCCGGTAAAACGTGAACGTGCTTTTTCCTTCAAGCTAGTAGAGTGCCGCTGTGTGTGGAACTGATCGTGACTGAAGATGAGTGAATATTAACGAGTAAGCGTTCTGGTGATTATTGCAATAATCTACCCTGCAATGGGGGGATTCATCAGCAGTTTGTTAAAGGAAGGATCAGTAAAGACAATTGATGTATGGGACTTTGTCAGAGCTTGACAGGAACTTTATCAGTACACAGTTCATGGATCAGTTTCTTCCTTCAGTTCACAATTGTAAGTAAGTGAGATTTAAATGGTTGCCTCCTTGTTTTCTCTAGCTTGCAAAATATGTTTTTAATTGTGTTACTTGTAATCGCTCCACAAGGCTCGTACTGCATCTGATTAACTCTTTATATTCTAATATATATCAAAACCAAGTTAAAAAACACAATGCGTGCCACTTTCTTTAAGGATTTAAATGCGGTTGTGAGCTCGCGGTCCTCTGCCATTTGTCGTTGCAATGGCCATTATCAGCTGTTCCTACACACATGTGGTGGTCAAGTTTCAAAATTTAATACTGAATGTGTGTCACTTTTTTTACTTTTGGTTAAGAATAGAGCAATATGCTGGTGTTTAACTGCATTGGGCTCACACATATACTCTGGTGGGCGTTTCTCTCGGTCTCGCTGAACGTAGTCGACCAATCGCAACAGACTGGGTCATCGAGCCAATCAGCGCAGATTAGCATTGCACTAATGAGGGGTTTGGGAACAAATGAATCGCTGAACGAATCATATGGGAGTCTTTGGGATTTTTTTGAGGAGAACAAGCTTAAAGGTCAGGCCCGGTCACGTTTTTTAAAAGTGAAAAAAGTAAATTAATTGAAAGGTTAATCTACCCAAAAATTTTAAATGTGCCCATACATCATATGCAAACATATTTATAACATGATAAATACTTATTTTTAATGTTATTGTTTTTAGCTCAATAAGAAAAAAAAATATCAGTTGATTCACTTCTCCACAATTCTCCGTTGTATTTGTTTGTGAATTATTTTTGTCACCAAGCAATTTCATAATAAGATTAATATTTATCAGCTTAGATCTACCTTCCTGCAGAGTTCAGCTCCAACCCTAATTAAAAAAAACAACCAAACCAACTAAAGCCGTGGTCACACTAGACTTTTCCCTCCATAGACTTCCATTCATACGCACGCGAATGCGTCAGACCGGAAACGCAAGGTCATGCGTCAGATTTCGCAGGTTGCTGCGGTGCAAAGTTCAAGCTTGGTGAACTCTGACCTGCGAAATCGCATCACTTGACTGCGTGAGACCAATCCAGGATCAAAACATGACCTCTCTGAACAGAAATTTAAAACATGTAGCAATCGCTCGCCCGCTTTTTTTAATGTCTAATCATCTTGTTTAATCCCGCCCCTTTTCGCAGCGCCGTACGACAGAATTTCGCAAGCTCAAACTCTAGTGTGACTGCGGCTTAAGTAGGATCTGAAGGAGCAGCTGGTAATTAAAGACAGGTGCGTTTGATTAAGGTTGCAGATGAACTCTGCAGGAAAGTAGATCTCCAGGAACAGCACCCCTGGCCTATAGACTATCATTATCAGTTATTCGCTTACAAATATAAAGGGGTATGGTAACCGGCAAAAATTTCCATGTCAGTACAACCCTAATGAACATCTATTACTAGATTTTTATTTATTTTGTCAGTACAGACAAATAAAAAGAACCAAAGTAAAAGTGTGAACACATTTGTAGTGTTGAAAGAATCTCTAGATAATAATACTGCAGCGTCATAGTAAAACACTAGCAAAGCAAACAAAAGCCCCACTCAGCCTGTTATGACCGTGAGCCTGAGAAAGAGAGAGAAAGATAAAAAGAGAGGGAGATTGAGAGAGGAAATCAGTGGTAAATGTCATGTTAGCTCACAGCTGTAAGCGCCGGGCTTAAACTGCTGCTTTAGGAAAGCATGCGTCAAAGGGATGAAGAAACTTACAGTCTTTGTGCTGCTGAGGGAGGTATGTAGCGAGAATGATGACAGATAATGAACCCCAACAACCACGTCCCAGCATCCACCAAGTGGAGAGAGAGACACGGCTCAAACATGGCTTGCTTTAATAGCCTAATGTTCTGCTCCGCTCCTGCCAGGGAATGAGAGAGAGAAAGAAAGAGAGAGAGAAAGGGCTATAGAAAGGGCATTCATCAATGCCTCCTTTGTCAGGCAAGCAAGATGGAAATTAATGAAGGTGTTCATGAGGGGGTCTGATGTTATTGGTGTAACTTCAGGAAACAAAATGGAAAATTAAATTCACCTCCTTATTGTTATCGAGTCTCGGTTTTGCCTGGGGTGCCATTTTGTTTCAATCCAAGTCCTGACAAGAGAAATGAGCCTTTTATGCCATCACGGCTCAACAGTCGCGTGCATTCCTGACATGAACAGATAAACCCCCATTAGTCATTAGATCTACTGCGAAATTATCTTCATGTAATGCAAAGCCAGAGGGAGGATTCGCTAATCCTACATTACACACTTTTTTTCTAGGCAGTAGGGGAGGGGTTGTGCATTGTGTAAATATTGTTTAACAGGCACTTAGTCATTTATAATTACTGTAATACAGCATTCAGTTTCAGAACAGCAAGTGTCAGCAGCCATTCGGCGGCTTAACAGACATGTTTTATTTTGGTTACTAGCATCATTATCATCAAAGAGCACAACCTGAAAAATGTCAATAATGTGCTTAAATGCAGTGCCAAGTGGTTGGTAGCTAGTTATAGGAACTAGACACTAGGGCTGTCCCTGAAAACAACATTTTCCCCTATGGGCATTTTGCTGGTTGATTTCGCACTGGAACTTGAAGTGACATAAGCCACCCAACAGCAAAATCGAGCTAAGCATTTAATATAATCAAAACCTGGAGTATGGCCAGTGTGTATAGCCTAGTGGTTACGTGCATTGACACATAGTGCAGTTTGATTCCTGTCTCTTAGTCCTTTGCCGATCAATCCCAATTCTTTCTACCCTATCTTTCTGCTCATCTCTCCACTATCAACAAAAGCAAATAATCGTGAAAAAAATGGATGGCGGATGCTGTGATTCAAATAAATAATGGCTGTTTCTCAATTCCAAGAACGCAGAGAATGGACTTGCGTGCTTGTGAAGACCATTCTTGCCAAGTTACCTTGGAAGAACGAACTCGGGAGACCGCGAGAACACAGAATGCGTCCTGTGAGAAATGAGATGCTGCGTTCTTCCCTGGGTCTTCCTAATTGTCCCATGACCTTCATACGTTTTTAATGGAAAATAATTTAAACATTACACCATTCATACAACAATTTATTGTTTCCCCCCTTTTCACAATATATACTATGCATAAAAACCTTATAAATGTACGTTGCACAATACAAATAAAACAAATTTTAATATGAATTTCAGCAAATAAACACCCTTAATGCGTTTATGCCTCTATTAAGATGTTCATGGTAGTGTTGACTTTCACCGCCTAATTTAGGGAAACTCCTGAGATAAGTTTTATCTGTGAGCTTTAATAATAAATCCAAATTAAATGCTGTGCTTCCCACCTCCTTTATTCAGCCGCAATGACTTCTAGGACGTTAAGAGCGAGTTTGGTGCCCAAGTCTGCATCGGTGCATCCTCGATATCAAGAACACATCCAAGAACTTTCACGTGTCCTCTGTTCTTGCAGTCTTGAGTTTTGGAACTGAACTTTGGCAGTTGATGATGCCGTTACACGAGAACATGAGGAAGCAAGAACGCATATTGAGAAACACCCAATGTGTTGTGGATTTCATGATAATGGAGATGAAGTGTAGATATACAATATATGCAATGGAAAGCGTAAAATGAGAGTGAAGAAAATACATTTGTGATGCAACACATTTGCAGTGAAAAAAATAAAACCTTTCACACTTCTTATAACAATTGGAGGACGTACTTGGTTTATGGTGTGTTCACGGCGAAGAAGGTGGGAACCATTTTACGTTCTAGGATTTCCAACTACCTAAATAAAAAAAATAATAAAAAAAAAAATTGCTCATAATTCTGGATGTGCGATAAGGAAAAAAGTGGGTACTTGTGCCAATGGTTCTAAGAACTACAGTATGAGTGATTTCTTCCAGTGCAATATCCCCTTATAACTGAAATTAATTTTGGCCAATAGTTATAGGAACTATTTGAATGTTCCTCTAATGTGAAATCCCCTTCTGAGTGGAAAATGACAAGTCAGAAAATCTCTACAATATACTGGTCTTTATATAGGCTCAGGTCTCGGTCACACTTTATTTTGATGGTCTGTTTGTTGAATTTAAATTACATTGCATCTACATACCAACTAATTCTCATTAGATTATTAGTAGACTGTTAGGTTGGGGATAGGGTTGGGGTTAGTGTAATGTTGAGTTCAGACTGCATGATTTTCAAAGTAATCGTATCACAGATGTTGTCACACTGCATGACTATCTGGGCTAGCATTTTGACGCTGCTTTGTTTACACTACATGATGGATCAGCGACAGGGGGTTTCACACTGCATCATGACTTTAAAATAGGAAGAATCGCCGACAACCTTGTCCAAACTACATCTCACAGCCAAAAACGCGTAGTATGACTTTTGTTATTAACTACATAATGAGAAAAAAAAGCCTTTAATGGGGTAGAAAACGTACATTTGTGCTCACCTAGGTTTGAAGGTAATTAGCAATTTCTCCTCCAATTTTCCTTTTGCGACCCAGTTGTGATATTGCTCAGATGACATGTCAAACACGGCTGCTCCTGCCAAATTTACACTAGTTTTTCCTCCATTTCTTGGATCCAAATAAACTGAAAATGAGTGCTTTTAACTTCTCCCCCAACATCCCGCTGGCCTGCAGATACCCATACTAGTGGATGCTGGTCTCTCATTGGCTGTAGGTAACCTCCGATGTTATTTTCAATCAGTACACATTTCACACGGCATGATTTGAATCGCCGACAGCTCCAGATATTTAGCATGCCAAATATCTCAAGGGTATCGGCAACTCATCAGTGATTCTCTCAGATCGCGTCTTTGATAGTTCACACTGTGTGATTGTTACTCGGTGAACGAGCACAGATATGCCTGTGATTTCAGGCATTTGTCAGCGATTTCTAAAAACCTGACGGCAAGTCAAAATTGGGGCTAAAATCATGCAGTCTGAACTCGGAATAAGTTGACATGTACTTGCAAAGTTTCTTATAGTCAGTTAAACGTAGGAGCAGTATCAGCAGATATTAAGCAGACAGTCTACTAATTCTCAAATGGACCATCAAAATAAAGTGTTACCCAGGTCTCTCCTTCAGTGGACGTTTTTACCCATTACTTTATCCAACAGGCTAATTCATTTAAAAAAATAAAAATAAAGAAAATAAAAGGCACCTTTCATTAACAGTTACAACTGAGGGTTTGTTATTGTTTGTAGAATAATTGATAATACATGACAGAATTTTTGTGACCATGAGCAACTGAGCAATGGTGATAGTAACACTAAAAACAATTGTGATGTTTGACAATATCATGTTGCAGGTCTTTTTAGAAACTGCTGGGAAAAGTGGGTGAAAACATAAGGTTTCATGTAAGTGTTCCAGCTTGTGACCCATGGTTTTTTTGTGCTTGTTTATGGGAGTGAGTTAGGTGCTCTAGGGAATGAGTGGGCCTCTAGTGCAGCGGTCTGGTCTTTCTAAACATTTGTGATGAATTAGATCATTTCCTCCTACCCTGAGAAACCAGGCAGCACAAATGACTAAATTAAAGATACCAACCCTCCTGCGGACAGCCATGATCTGCAAAGAGACAAGGGCTACAATGAGAAAGTGAAAATAGGATTTCAAAACAGGGATGATCTTGCTTATGTGCAAGTTGTGAGGATATAAGACTTGACAGCTGTTTTCTCAGGGTCAGCAACAGAACAATCACATGACTTGTCTGTGTGATTTTTCCACCATTGCAAGAGCTGATAAATAAAAAAAACATACTTGCCTAAAGGGACAGCTTTACAAAATAAAGATTCACTCACCCTATTGTTGTTCCAAACCTGCATGAAACAAAACATTTAGAAAAATGTTTACGCCTTGCTTTAAGAACAGAAAAACATCACGTTCATCAAAAATATATAAATAAAAATAAAAAAACAACTCAAACATTTAAGGTTGATGGCAAAAGTTGGCAAAATCAGCCATTTATTGAAATGAAAAAGAACTAAACATGAACAAACGTCTTGATGAAATTTTTAAGTAACAGCTCAAACTTCAATATACCGAACATATATGTCATTGCAACAACAGTGTCATACAGATTTGCTCATGGACAATGTCTCACACAGCCTCGCGATGCAAGAGAAGGGACAAACAGACCAGGAGCTATGGAGGAAAACAGGAGACTCGTCATCACACAATGATTTTCTGACAACTCTGAAAATTATATACATATTCTTACAGCATTTACACCTTTCGAAACAATAGGACCACAAAAATAATCAATCGCCAAACAGGAACTTCATGGACGACAGACAAAGTGAAAACAAACCACATGAAGCTGGATGGTGTCATGACACTGCCAGAACAATATGACCAGTGCAAGGCTGACTGACAGAAGTCGGGTGGGGGAGATCTCGAGAATAGACTAAAACATGCTTCTGCTGCGCCTATTCACAGAGGTTTATATACATAGAGCTCGTATCCATCATAAGAAGTCAAAAAAGAAAGTAACAGATAAAGAGAGGATCAAAAGAGATTTAAACACACTGCAGCTCTGCATTCATACCGATATGGCTTCCTGGCTCAGTGTGCCCAAGTGAAATAAAAAGCACCTGAAAGGTGCGGGCATCAAAACATTTGACAGACAGAGGCAAAACTAAACAAAAGGGGAAATACGAATTGATCTCTGCATAAAGATTGCGTGGACGCAACCACCTTTACAGAGGCTTCTACATGAGCTGCATTACCTTGAGGCCGCAAAGAGGCTGAGTTTCTAAGGAGTCATGCAGATTCAGAAGACAGAGAATACTGAATGCAAAAGCGACTAAAAAGAGCTGGTAACTCAAAAGGCTTTGCCATGTAATCTTTCAAGATTTCAAAGACAGTGCATGAATTGCAAAAAATAAGCAAGTACCAAGTTCAGATTGGGTTGGGGAGGTCTGATCTTTTTTTAGACATGGGAGACTTTCTGAGACTCCCGTGCCTGTTTAATGCTGTAGAGCCACTTAATGATCCGGGCGTTCCGTTCAACGGCAGAAATTCCATAGGGAACACGCTCCCCAGCGTCATCTTCTTCATCGGTCAGGTCGTCATTGCTATGCCGTGACTGCTCACAGTCCGAGCTGATCATGCTGGCACTACGGAAGTTGAGCGACACAATGTCAGAGTTCGCCCTGGCGAAGCTTTCCACACCTACGCTCTCCAGTTCCTCGGGATCCAGCCCACAATAGTTGAAGAAACGCTCCACGTCAGCACCGGCCCGAGCATAGCGGTCGCTCAGGTCTGACTTGGAGCGGTGTAGAGAGGGCCTGCGGGCCACAGAGCTCCCCAGCTCCAGCTCTGCAGCAGTGCTAGTCAGTGTCTCTCGTTCAGGAGAGCAGGGAGCATTGTCACAAGCAGCCAAGGCCTTGGCGCTAGGCTTGGGTGGCAGTGGTGGTGCGGAAGAGCTGCTGCTACGTGCCGCTCTGAGTGGCTTGCCATTGCACATTCGCCGAATGTCTGAGGAGCTGTGGGAGGCATGCAGGGGCGAGCGTTCTCCATCAACCTCACATGACCTCTCCTCCAGCAGCCTGCGACTCAGATTCAAGTTTCCTCCCTGGGGACTGTGTCTGCCTTGCGTTGAAGGTGGTACCTTAAGAGAGTCAGTAAAAGAGCGACTTCCAGGTTCTGATAACTCGGACGAGCGATGAGGCGCCCAGCTACGTGCCCCAACTTTGTGTGAGGTCCCCTTGGCGGGTCCCTCAGAAGAGGAAGAGCTGTTAAGGATGTTCTTCAGGATCTCCAGGTTGAGATTCTCCCGTTTGGTGGTGGTTGCGCAAGTGTCTGACTTGGCATTGTTATTGGAAGCTTTCAAGCCAGATCCCACACCACCACCCCTCTTGAGGGGAACTGGGCAGACAGGGGGCTTGGCCAGTACCTGTGGCTTGATGGGTTCCTGCTTAGCATTGATGACCTCCTGGCTCTTCACGTACTTGGCCTTGTCAGCTTCGAGCCGTTCCACAGCGCTCAAGCGCTTCGGATTGGGCTCAGTCTGGCGACGGAAGTAGTCAGGCCCCTTGTTGAGAATGCGGAGTGGGACGGCGGAGGCAAAGGCCCCACCCTGGCCAACGGGCTTGCTATCTGCCTGCAGCGTCTCGGTGGGCATCTCTGCTGGTCTCTCGGCGGCCGCCGTGGTGGATTCCGCAGTGGACTCTCGTCAAGGGGCAGCCTGGAGGCACACACATCAAGCCAGATGACCGGACTATTAATCCTGTCTCCACTGGCTGTCAGCAGTGAGGCCTCATACTCACAGTTCATTAATTAGCCCCCACTTCCTCCACGCAGCCAGGCCCCGCACGGCGGAAAAAGAGAGCACTCAGCTCCAGTCAGTGTCAGCAGACACAGTCAGGCCCCGCCAGCTGGGAGGGAGCACCAGAGGATTGTGGGGAAAAGCCTTGTCGCTGCTCCTTTGTTCCTGGCCAAAGCTGAGGATCTGAAACACACAAGGACCAACCCTGTTAAGGGAGTAGGTGACATCACATTCCTAGCAACAACAGGAAGAGCTGTGACTCTGGCATGCTGTTGGCTGAGGATGTACACACTAGAAAACAACCAACACAAACATATGCACACCTCACTATCAGTGATATTAGTATAATATTGGTTGTGGGCGTATGTGAAACAATCTAGTAATTTTTATGTAGACTAGTGTGCTGTGGTCCCAAATGCATAATTGCAATAACATTGCAAACACATATCTCCTTATATGAAAATCCTTAGTGTATGTGATGTTGTTCATCTGTTTAATTGTCTAAGAAAGCAAAACAAGATTTTGATAAGCCAGCTTTTTATCTACTGCCCAAAGTTATTTCATATCCTTGTTATAATCACATATTCTCATAAAAGTGAAAAAAAATGTAAAAATTGACGAATCAGCAATTTGTGTTAACGTCAAGGCAGAAGTACAGGCGCATGCTCAAGGCTGAAGTTGCTGCCAAAATCCTGAGGCTGTTTGCAGGAAGATGAGAGAGAAAAAAACATTGACAAAAGAAAGAAATACAAAATGGTGGAAAACTTTCCTGGTCTCATAAATAAAAGTAATTATAAGGGTTTTTGAACAACAGTGTTAGAGGTGGCCACAATAGTTCTGGAAATTGCTATGACAAAGCAGTTTATGGTGCAGCAGCTTGTGACAATCTTCTGATTCAATCTAACGGCTGTGGAGATTAATAAAAAAAAACCATCATCACTGCCATTACTGAGAAAGCAAAGAAGAATCTCTTCTTTGTGCATTTTAAGCTTTACAAGGGTCTTCACAATAGTACATACTCTTTAAAAATTAGGTTGTTGTTTCAACTCAAACTAAAATATGGACAAATCTACTGTAACTGCTGGGTTTAATTTTTTTAATGAAATGTTTAAGCCGACTTTAACCCTGTGGTTGGGTTTGCCCATATTTTATCCAAATTTCAGTTGAACCAACCCTGCATTGTTTCTGCACTAGACTGAAATGTAGAAAAGTGTTAGCTATTTCAACCAATTTTTGTCAAGCAGTTAAGATTGTTATCAAGATACAGATGCAGTTCATCATTGTTTTTGTAAATCTCAACCTCGGCCATTTAAATACAGCAAGGAACTTTATTGTTTCATTGGGATCAGCTTAACAGAAATATCAAATAATTCAATTATAAAAACTCCATTACAACTGAATCTCACTAGTCCTGAAAGCACTCTCCCTTTTCCTTAATCAAGCATCTCTATAACTTCTGTGTTAGATAAGAGGCTGTGAAAAGTGTCAGAAGATGAATTTGAGAAAGGTTAAGTTGGGTTAAGTTGGTTAAGCTAAGTTGGATTTTAAAGAGTCCCTATTATGGGTTTTTGAAAATGACCTTCCATGTAGTGTGTAACACAGCTCTAAGTGAAGTGAAATATCCAGCTAAAGCTTAAATATGAAAGTGGACAGTTTTTAAAACTATTGATTCATCTTAAAAAAAAAAAAAAAAAAAAAAAAAAAAAAAAAAAGTCGACTCAGTGGTTTAAATGAATCGTCTTGATAACGAGTCTTTAGCCGTTTCGGTGTGACGTGGATACGAAACATAATTGTAAATAAATTGTAATAAATTTAAACCTGCGTCGCTGCCCACTAACACAGCAGCAAAGACAAACAGATCCTGAAGTCATGAGTCATGAAGATGCTGTGCGCTCCTGGATATTATTGGAAGTGTGAGGGAAAGGAGTGGTTCAGAAATCTGCAAGCTTACAATGGGCGATCTATCAGTACACAGCTCATGGATTAGTTTCTTTCTCCATTTTGTAATGGACAGACAATACACTAGGGATGCGGGCAAAATAAGGACAGTTTATTAGGCACAGTCAAACAAAGGCAGGCTAAAAAGCCATATCAATATTTTTATTAACCTGCCAATGTATCAGTTATTGGCATCCAATTATAAAGAGTCATTGCTTATCAGTATTGGCCAAATTTTACATTTCAGTGCATCACTAGTTTTTAATTAAGCTTAACATGTATTATCCCTGCCTAAAAACAGACACATACAAACATCTTCTGCAATTAAATATAGATAAACTAATATAGACTCATTACACTCATTACAATCAAAACAAACCCCTTTACAGGACACCAGAGGAGCAAAAACAGCAAACTACACTATTTGCTTTGTATTTAGCAAAATATAATATGAACAGACTTTGATGAAAGCTGTGTTTTAAGTTCTTTAATAACGCAATGACAGTGATTATGAGCCTATATGTGGCATATGGAAGAATGGGCCTTTCTCTTCAAAGATAATTATAGAACATAGAGGAGTCTAAAACACAGGTCATGCAGAGAGTAATAATTGTAACGATCTCCCCAAACGCCCTCGCAAAGAAAAAAAAAAAAAAAAAAAAAGGGGGGGGGGGGGGTCTTTGGTGGCCTTTAATCTTCCATGCCGAAGCGGTGGAGCCCCTTCCCCCAAAACAGAGCAAGCCCAGCTGCGGGATTGCAGCCAAGAGCCAGCGCACATCATTTCATCTCCCTCCAAAGCCCTTCTGAATTATCAGAGCCAAAGACAATCCCCACAGCTTTCTCAATGCACTCGCTCACCCTTATCGGCCATGGAAGAATAACACTTTACCTCATCGCACCGTTCCTGCGAGTCGGCCTGCTGAAATGTGCGACGATTTGTAAAACGAATATTAGAACAACTCGCTATGGTGGAGACCTCTGTACGTGATCCGCTGCTTATCAGAAACAAACCAGGCGCAGTGAATAATAGTCTCTGGTTTTCTGCCCATAAAAGTCCACAAGGTGTTCTGTGGCTTTTAGTGGAGAATACTTTACAATCAGATTTGGTTTGTTAGCATTACCTAATTTAATAAACATTATGAATTAATTAAAAAATGTGCTAAATATTATTGAGATTGATGTTAATTCATAATTACAATTTTTATAATAGATGCTTCTGTGTCTGTGTGTGTGTGTGTGTACACATATACATGTACATACACAGACACATGTCACACTCAACATAATCATGGATTTTGTGTTGATGATTAGCTGCTAACTGAATAATTACAATTAATAATTGAATTGTCTGTTTTGCTCAAGTAATTTACAGTGTTTTTAATATTCTATTTGAAAATATTCAATCATTCATTCATTTTCCTATGGCATGAACCGCCAACTATTCCAGCAAATGTTTTACACAGCAGATGCCCTTCCAGCTGCAACCCAGTATTGGGAAACACCCATACACACTTATTCACACATGCACTCATACACTACGGACAATTTAGTTTATCAATTCACCCTATAGCGCATGTCTTTCGACTGTGGGGGAAAACGGAGCACACGGAGGAAACCTGGGAAGAACATGCAAACTCCACACAGAAATGCCAACTGGCCCAGCCTGGACTTGAACCAGCAACCTTCTTGCTGTGAGGCGACAAGGCTAACAACTGAGCCACCGTCCAGCCCTTTGCAAATATTATTAAATTAAAGACGATAGAGATGTGTGACTTAGTTTTCTGTTCTGAACACTATTAAATAAAAATAATTTGTTGTAGACTGAGGAGAACTATACATGCATTTATAATTGTGATTATTTTGTTTAATTTAGGGGCAACATTAGCCTATTTCACATCTATTTTAATATCATTCAAATTGTGGCTACACTGTAAAAATGGGCCATAATTTAAGGGTGCAAACTAAAAAAAAAAAACATACTAAAATGTAAAAATAGTAAAAATGTACAGTAGTCAACATTCGAAATGTATCAAACCATTTCATCAAAAATGCCCTAAATTATTCAAAAACACCCATTCTTATCTTAGGACAACTTTGAATTTTTTTTTTAATCCATTTCAAATGTTGACTACTGTATGATAACCTGGTTAATAGTAAG
This sequence comes from Danio kyathit, assembly GCA_903798195.1. Classification (NCBI taxonomy): domain Eukaryota; kingdom Metazoa; phylum Chordata; class Actinopteri; order Cypriniformes; family Danionidae; genus Danio; species Danio kyathit. The sequence continues at coordinate 26,556,823 of LR812520.1, forward strand.
TTACCCTGATATATGTGGTGAAAATGATAAATTATAGTGAAAAATCATAAATTTACTTTCCCAGAATTACCTGCATGACACTTAAAAAAAATTACATTACATAGTTGCATATTATGGTTATTTTTTGTGTTTTTTTTCTAGTCAATTGTGTACATTACAGTTTTATGTTACATCTAAAGTAAATAAATAACATTTATTGCATTACTATAGTGTTATATGTGTTACCATGATGGTGTTTGATTGATACCTGTGTGATTGATAGCTATTATATTGGAGCTTCTCTGCTTTTTTGTCTGTGTAACAAAAGTACATTGTGTTGATCTTACAACTTCAAAACACTGCTGAATTAACACTATAAATAAATGAAACATGGTTGTTTACTGTAAGATGAATTTTGAACATTTTATACTCTATTTTAACCAAGTGGCAACCTCCTGTTCTCCCTCGTGAAGCCAATACGGAAGTAACTAAAAACTGCAATTCATCGACTCGCCTTTGGTGGCTGGCTCCATAAACTCCAGATGTTCATTGACTGCAATGCTAAATTGGTCAATTTTACAGCTGATAAAAACATGTTTACAGCCTGGTACAAAAGATGGTTTTGGTTTATATAGCTAATATTACCCTTCATGACAACTTTGATGGGGGTGAATTTTTTTTTATAACTTTATAACTTTATAAATCTCTTCCATTTATATTAAGTTATAGTAAGTCTGCATAATTAAGGGTGTGGCCAGTTGAGTGAAAGCTAGGTCTCGGTGGTCGCCGTCATATCATTCCGGCTGATTAGCTGCTAAACTAGGCATATACAGTTGAAGTCAGAATTATTAGCCCCCCTTTGATTTAGATTTTTTTTTTTATATTTCACAAATGACGTTTAACCGAGCAGGGAAATTTTCACAGTATGTCTGATAATGTTTTTTCTTCTAGAGAAAGTCTTATTTTTTTTTATTTCGGCTAGAATAAAAGCAGCTTTTAATTTTTTTTTAAACTATTTTAAGGTCAAAATTATTAGCCCCTTTAAGATGCACCTTTGTTCTGTAGACTATCAATATATATATATATATATATATATATATATATATATATATATATATATATATATATATATATATATATATATATATATATATATATATATATATATATATATTGATAGTCTACAGAACAAACCATCATTATAACAATAACAACAACGTGTTAAATAGAACATTAAATAGAAATTGGCAAAAAAAATAAATAAACAGAGGGGCTAATAATCCTGTACATCATATTTTGTTTTGTTTTATGTGGCTTTACACAGTCAGTTGCCTTTTGGAATTATTTCCTACAATTATCAGATACTATAGCATGCTGTGTGCACTTAATTGTGCTCACAAACCATTCAAGTTACCTCCATTTCCCAGGTGAGTGAAATTATATACTTATACCATCTCTATAAATGTATTTGTTTTAAGATAATTTATCATTTATAATATTCTTTAGAGCTGTAATGCACTTCAGAATCTGACAGATTGATTAGCTGTAGGTTATAAAACAGTCATCTGAACTGTTGTCATAGAGTTTTATGACTGGGATTTTATAAATAGCTTTGTATTTACTAACACAGACTATGTTTAAAGTGTTGAAAGTAATTCGCGTTTTCCTTCTGTAAAAAAAACGTAAATAGTGGCTCAATGTATTACAGCAGTGTTTTTTAAAAGACTAAACACTTTATTGATATAGTATACAGTCAAGCACATGTGGTCAGAACACAAACGAGTCACAGGTAATGAAGTATTATGCGATTCTCCTAAAGAAAGGCTGTCTAAGCAAAATGCTAGCAGGCGTCTATTGCTGCGCTCACACTCCGCCTCTTTGCTCTTGTTTGGTATCCCCCAGGCGGTGCGATGATGCACGAACAAAATAAGAACTGTACTTACCCAGAGCGAGCAGAAGGGCTGCCAAAATCACTCTGGACCGCTCACACCCAGCACACTGCCTGTTTGAACTTTTACTTTCTGGTCGACGCTACAGAGCACTGCGCACCAGAACAGCCCGACACAGTTTCTTCCCTGAGGCAATCCATCTCATGAACACTTGATGATAGTAATTGTGGAACTAACATCACTACCTGCTATACACTTTTTTTTATACACACATACACTTATTGTGTACATACACTATTGTTGTATATAGTAATATAGCTGTACATACACTTGTCAATTTGTATATTTGCATTCACTTATTAAAATATATTTATTATCTGTTTTTTAGTCCTGTCTGTAATTCTGTTGCACTGTAGAAGCTCTGTCACGAAAACAAATTTCTTGTATGTGTGAACATACCTGGCAATAAAGCTCTATCTGATTCTGATCTGATCTGAAATGGCAATGGTTGGCCACGCCTACTTGTAGCTTTATTTGCGCTCTTCAGAAACCTATGAGTGATGTCACGGATACTATGTCCATATCTTTTACAGTCTATGATTTTAACTGTAAAAATCTGGCAACCACAGCTTGCTGCTTTTTACTGCAAATTTATTTGACATGCTTTTACAGTGAAATATACCAATAATAATTATTATTATTATAATAACAACTAATTAAAATAATAACTGTCTCAAGTTTATTTCTTTCTTCTTTTCTCTCTCTGTCTCTCTCTCTCAAAAATGCAAATTTGACAAATGGTATTTATTAATTTCAAAAACATACTCTCCTCAATATCATCTGTTTCTAGTTACCAAAATACAAATTATGGTTAACAATTTTGGCTTAAGTAAACAAAAAGTTTTTGACAAATTAAATAATTACAAATACATATCAAATCTAAATAATTATATAAAAAAAAGTCAACAAACAATAAAGGAAAAAACATCAATGCTAGACAAGAACTCTCAGGAGAAGGTCAGGAAAAGTATGCACACATCTGTATGTACGAGAGTGTTTCCCATGTTAGGAAAGTGCTCTCAGCTGTACTGGTGTGAAACTGTATGACCACGTAAGCCACATTCCAGAGCTCCTCAGGCCATAAACTCACAGAAAACATGCCAGATCAGCTGAGCAACCCCACCATTAAATCCATCTCCTTGTCTGAGAGGCCAATTTTTTTTTCTTTTAACTCCAAACACATGATGATCACGCAAACAGCTCTTACTCTGCCAGTTTAAAGCAGAAACTGACTGGCTTTGAGGCCACATGACTACTTCAGATAACAATATAAACTGCTCTGCCGGCAGATGCACATCATTTTTCTTCTAGAGGCACAAGAGTCTGTTGCGTTTATCAAATCTCAGATTATATTAAGCATCTATGTCCCAGTGGGTGTATTGGGTTACAACGTCATGTACAAAACAAAGAAAGTCTGGATTTCATCTAATACCCTTTATCATATTTGCCTAAAGGCTTGTTCTCATTTTTTTCAGGATGAGTAGAGCTCGAGTATTCTCATTGCAACACAGCTTTTTTTGCAGGATAATATCTTACAATATATCAGTTCAGAGCTGCATTACATTTACATTTATTCATTTAGCAGATGCTTTTATCCAAAGCAACTTACAAGGGAGGATAAAAGTAGCACTTCAAATCATTAGAGAGCAGCAATATATTCTCAACGGCCACTTTATTAGGTACACCTTACTAGTACCGGGTTGGACCCTATTTTGCCTTTACAACTGCATTAATCCTTTGTGGCATAGATTCAACAAGGTACTGGAAATATTGCTCAGAGATTTGGTTCCATATTAACATGATAGCATTATGCAGTTGCTGCAGATTTGTCGGCTACACGTCCATGATGCGAATCTCCCATTCCACCACATCCCATAGGTGCTCTATTGGATTGAGCTCTGGTGACTGTGGAGGCCATTTGAGTACAGTGAACTCATTGTCATGTTCAAGAAACCAGTCTGAGATGATTCGCGCTTTATGACATGGCACGTTATCCTGCTGAAAGTATCCATCGGAAGATGGGTACACTGTGGTCATTAAGGAATGGACATGGTCAGCAACAATATTTAGATAGGCTGTGGCGTTGACACGATGCTCAGTTGGTACTAATGGGCCACCACCACCAGCCTGAACCATTGCTACAAGGAAGAATGGATCCATGCTTTCATGTTGTTGACGCCAAATTCTGACCCCACCATCTGAATGTCACAGCAGAAATCAAGACTCATCAGACCAGGCAACGTTTTTCCAATCTTCTATTGTCTAATTTTGGTGAGCCTGTGAGAATTGTAGACTCAGTTTCCTGTTCTTAGCTGACAGGAGTGACACCCGGTGTGGTCTTCTGCTCAAGGTTTGACATGTTGTGCGTTCAGAGATGCTCTTCTGCATACCTCAGTTGTAACGAGTGGTTATTTGAGTTACTGTTGCCTTTCTATCAGCTCAAACCAGTCTGGCCATTCTCCTCTGACCTCTGGCATCAACAATGCATTTGTGCCCACAGAACTGCCACTCACTGGATATTTTCTCTTTTTTGGACCATTCACTGTAAACCCTAGAGATGGTTGTGCGTGAAAATGCCAGTAGATCAGCAGTTTCTGAAATACTCAGACCAGCCCGTCCGGCACCAACAACCATGCCACGTTCAAAGTCAAATCACTTAAATCACCTTTCTTCCCCATTCTGATGCTCGGTTTGAACTGCAGCAGATCGTCTTGACCATGTCTACATGCTGCCATGTGATTAGCTAATCAGAAATTTGCGTTAACGAGCAATTGTACCTAATAAAGTGGCTGGTGAGTGTATAAAAGTTAAGTCTCTTAAGTCTTAGTTATTTCGATTTTTTTTACACAATGTTTACAAGACAAAAAGCGTTAACAAGAAAGTGTCTGCTGCATACGAAGAGGAAATTAAATAAGTCAAAATTATAAGAAGGCCTGCAGTATAAACTTACATTTGCAATTGGATTCTGAGGAGGAAGACTGAATTGTGAAATATAAACTCAAAATTGTGAGGATTAAAGACATTTGCAATTGCAATTCTCAGAGGGGGGGAAAATCTGAATTGTGAGATGGCTAAAGTATGAATGGTGAGTGGGTAAAGTAAATATTGATATGTGAAGTTTCACAAATTGATTTAGAGAGTAGCACGTGGTATGATTGATCACGGCTGGTCTCCCATCCATAATCATAAGCCAATCTTTAAGATCAAATGAAAAATTCCACTGAAGCTAATATTGCTATATAAGTGTCACAGCCACCAGCGATCTAATCCTTACAGTTCGCTGGTAAACACACATATCACATATGACTACAAATCTGCTGGTATATGGACTACAAGATCTAGTCATGCAACACACACACACACCTGCTCCAAGTCTCCACTGATTCCACTTCCACAGCTGATGCTGCTAATGGACTGAATACACACACATATATATGGCTCTCTTTGACACTCTCATGGCTGAGTCTTGTTGAACAGTTTTGTGAACATTACGGCACGTTTTGCTTGCCTTGTCTTGCCGTGTTTTTGACCCTCACCTTGTTTGTTTGTTTGTTTACGTTGCCTGCTGCCTGCCTGTACTGAGTTTTTTGTGTGTATTTGACTACGACTCTGGATTTGCCTGCAAACATCTGTTTGCCCCTGTGTTGACTGTTGCTTGCCTGACTATTCTAAATAAACCTGCATTTGGATCCGCACCTTTGTTGTCAGCACCCATTCACATTACAATAAGACACCTATACACTTACATTTTAAATTATAATTCTGAGTAAAAACGCTACAATTACAAGATATAGTCTTGAATCGGACCTATTTATATGCAGAATGACATTTAAACCAATTGCAATTGAGACTTTTTTCTTCAAAATGCAAGAATTGCAAGAATTGTTGCATAAAAAGGCTTGACTATTTTTATTATAATACTGTATCAGTATACAAGGCAGTGCAGAATTATTAGGCAAATGAGTATTTTGACCACATCATCCTCTTTATGCATGTTGTCTTACTCCAAGCTCCATAGGCTCGAAAGCCTACTACCAATTAAGCATATTAGGTGATGTGCATCTCTGTAATGAGAAGGGATGTGGTCTAATAACATCAACACCCTATATCAGGTGTGCATAATTATTAGGCAACTTCCTTTCCTTTGGCAAAATGGGTCACAAGAAGGACTTGACAGGCTCCGAAAAGTCAAAAATAGTGAGATATCTTGCAGAGGGATGCAGCACTCTTAAAATTGCCAAGCTTCTGAAGCGTCATCATCGAACAATCAAGTGTTTCATTCAAAATAGTCAACAGGGTCACAAGCGTGTGGAAAAACCAAACCAAAAACCAAGGCGCAAAATAACTGCCCATGAACTGAGAAAAGTCAAGCGTGCAGCTGCCAAGGTAAGAAAGGCTGAAAAACGACCACCACTGAACAAGACACACAAGCTGAAACATCTTGACTGGGCCAAGAATATCTCAAGACTGATTTTTCTAAGGTTTTATGGACTGATGAAATGAGAGTGAGTCTTGATGGACCCGTGGCTGGATCGGTAAAGGGCAGAGAGCTCCAGTCCGACTTAGACGCTAGCAAGGTGGAGGTAGAGTACTGGTTTGGGCTGGTATCATCAAAGATGAGCTTGTGGGGCCTTTTCGGGTTGAGGATGGAGTCAAGCTCAACTCCCAGTCCTACTACCAGTTTCTGGAAGACACCTTCAAGCAGTGGTACAGGAAGAAGTCTGCATCCTTCAAGAAAAACATGATTTTCATGCAGGACAATGCTCTATCACACGCGTCCAAGTACTCCACAGCGTGGCTGGCAAGAAAGGGTCTAAAAGAAGAAAAACTAATGACATGGCCTCCTTGTTCACCTGATCTGAACCTCATAGAGAAACTGTGGTCTATCATCAAATGTGAGATTTACAAGGAGGGAAAACAGTACACCTCTCTGAACAGTGTCTGGGAGGCTGTGGTTGCTGCTGCACGCAATGTTGATGGATTCTGTCAGTGTTTTGATCTGTTCACCGTGGATGGCAGGCTTTTCAGTGTCCTTGCAAAGAAAGGGGGCTATATTGGTCACTGATTTGTTTTTGTTTTGTTTTTGAATGTCAGAAATGTATATTTGTGAATGTTGAGATGTTATATTGCTTTCACTGGTGAAAATAAATAATTGAAATGGGTATATATTTGTTTTTTGCTAAGTTGCCTAATAATTCTGCACAGTAATAGTCACCTGCACACATAGATATCCTCCTAAAATAGCTAAATCTAAAAACAAACTAAAAACTACTTCCAAAAATATTCAGCTTTGATGTTAATGAGTTTTTTGAGTTAATTGAGAACATGGTTGTTGTTCAATAATAAAATTAATCCTCAAAAATACAACTTGCCTAATAATTCTGCACTCCCTGTATACTATGCAAAGGATATGCATCTTAAGCTTCAACAGAACCAAAACTTCTGGAATGAACCGCAAATTCTCAGGCTTACAATAGTTTCATTAGATTACAGCATAGCTATGCCGTGATGGCACAGAGCTAAAATGAACAAGCTGTTATACTGAAAGTGTCAGTGTGTTGATAAACTGCTATATAAGCAACAGATTCTGCTGTGCATCTGTCATGCGCTCACACCCGCAGCAGTGGCTCTGTGACATTAGAGCTGGTGCTGTGCTGTGTTCAGTGGGCTGGACTAGAGATTTGCAGAGCCAGCAGATGAGCTCAATCCCTCAGGGGAGAGCAGCTGATTGGCTCTTCTCTTCTGTCACTCATCCAGAAGGAGCAGATGTGCCCGAGCCATTGTTACATAATATCACATACAGTAGCTACAAGGCTAGTTTCAGCACAAAGCTCTGTCTGTTCTGCAGTTTTGCAATACCTACAAAAAATATATGTCACTATTTTGTGTTTTTTTCAGTGAGGATCATTTTAAAAATATTTAGCTGAATGTTTTTGTGCTGGTCATATGAATAGTTTAGGTCTGTCATGGATAAATATCTCAAATAAATGCCAACTGATTGTTTTTTGTGTTTCTAATTCCTTTAAACAAAGGGCCCTATTATACAGTACACCCAACGCAATATGGCCCCAGGCACGGCGCAAGAGACTTTTTGCTATAATAACAACGGCCCAGGTGTCATTTTTATGTTTAGCGCCACATTGTTTAAATAGCAAATCTATTTGCACCCCTTTGTGGACTCAAGGGTGTGCTGGTCTGAAAAGGAGATGTGTTAAGACGTAATGTTGGCGTGTTGCTATTTGAGGCATCTGAAATAGACTTAAACATATCTAAAGCTGGTCTAAAGTAAATGTCGCAGAGTTTTTATTATTTAAACAGCATGTTAGTTATGCACCTATGCAAGTCCAAAACATGCATAAACATAGCTTAATCACAATCAGGGATGAGCAATACACAAATATCTTTAAATATAAAAAATTTAAGGATTATAATGTTAAAACATTACTATCGTTTGTCTACACAAATATAAAAATAACTACCTGCTCCCATACCTTCTTCACCTCGGGGGGAATTTGGCGGAATCCAGCTCTGTTGTAGTCTGTTTATTCATGACTATTTGCATTTCATTTTTAGTTGTATTATTTATTTTTTGCATATTTATATTTGTTTTAAAAAAAAACTTTTTTACATTTGTCCACCTGTTTATTCATTCGCTGGAAATTAGTACTGAATTTAGAAATAGTTTTGAAACAAATCTTTGTGCTTAAACTAAATTACGAAATTAGGCTATATAATGGATGTCTTTAGTGGAGTGCGTCCAAAACCGTTCCCTTAATCCAGGGTCGAAAGTAAGAGGCCGGCCTGTTCTGTAGATGGTCTTTATCCTCACACAGTCTTTAACGGTTTTCTCGATTGTTAACAGTTCAGTTTTTTCACCTACAAAGTCTGACATGTAAATAGAAAATGCGCCATTGTATGACAACTAACTCATAAAGGGAATGTGAGATGAGACTCTGATTGGTTTAATGCACGTTACGCTCAAAACACACCCATAACTCATTAGGAGAATAAGCACAAGCCTTTTAGCCTATGCGCTGGCACACAGATTGTTTTTTCTGTCATTAAAATAGCAAAAGTGAATTCAGACATGCCCTTAGTGCTTTTGCGCAATTCGCTTTAGACATCACACTTACAGTAGATAGTTAAAACAGAGCCCGAAGACTGCAGTCTTGCTTTGAATAAGACATTGTTATCTATTATTATTATTTACTTATTATTATTATTATTAACATTATTATTATTTTCTATATACAGTATCTAAAATGTATCTTCCTCAATATTAAATTGTTTTTTAACTGGAGTATATGTAAAATCACATTTGCAACCGCGTTGATGTGCCAATATTAAGAACACTGTTGTTTGTGTTATTTTACTTGATAATTTCATCATATTTTGTAAATATGCTTTTTCAAAATGTTGATTTTTGTTTGCTTTACCCTGTAGTGAATGCTTTTGTGCTTTTTTTAACGTGACTTACACAATAATGTCAGTTTGAACAACATAAAAACAACAATTTAATCAACAATTTATCATAGATGATAAATACCACACATATTTATATTAAAGATATCTACAAACTTTTATTGTATAGCCAAGATGTAAAGCCCTATTCCCATCAAAACTAAAATCAGGTGCAAATTTTCAGTCCTATATAAACGTTTTAATTTGAACTGATGTCTGTTAAGGCCAACACAAACGTTAGCATGTCATCACGTTTTTTTAATGGAGAAGTGTTTCATATATCTGAATAGACAAATTACTATCAATGTTTGTTAGGCCTATAGACACTACTATGCATGTTAAAATATAAAATAATAGTAAATGTAAAAGCCAGAGTGACTTTAGGGAAAAAATCTGAGATGGAAGAATCGTCAATATTTGGAAAACCTCAAGTACCACAAATCAGTCTCTGGCAACACAGCCTATTTACCACCACCATCTGACACGTCCTCTGCCAAAGCATCCAGACAGAAGACATATTTGTCTTCGACGCTTTAATTTTATTTGTGATACTGGCTCTAGAAGTCCCAGAGCCTTTTCAAGGATATTTGTGATCTCAATGCCGCTGCTGTACATCAAAGGTGCTCTGTGATAGAGGACAGGTTCTGAAAATAAAGCCTAAGGTAAATAGCGAACCTATTAAAAGACATCATTCTGACATCCAGACCAAACACAGGACGTGCTGTGCCTTTTGTTGAGGGCTACCTGGCAGGCACAGGTAGCTAGCATCAGTTCATCTTTTCTGAAGAGGTCTACAAAGTACACAACCAGATTTGACCTTCTATGCGCTCATGCAAGACTGCAGGTGAGCTTTTCAAAGCACAAGCATGTTTGACTGTATTTTTTAGAGAGCAACTATAGCTTTTAGCACATTTAAATGTGCTCCATCCCCTATGGGACACCCTCTAGAAATGACCTTTAAAACACTTTCAAAGGCCATGCTAACAGAGAAGCTTTTGACACTTGGTGAGTGCTAATTTTGGACCCTAGACCAGGGCTTTTTTATTAGAAATACCAGCCTGATCTCACAAGGAAACACAACCACTTTACATATTGTCAGAAAAGTGACTAATTCATATGAATTCATATGATTTCATTTATACAAAAACGTAACATTATTAAGAGGTTATAATATTAGAGTGCCCGCAAACCCCAGCCCGAAACCCAACTGTTTTTGCGGAATGAGCAAATCATACTAAAATGTAAGAATGAGATCATAGAAATTAGGCATGATATTGTAAAAATATGCAATATTGTTGTTGAGTATTTCGATAACAATATTTCTAACAATATATTTTTATTAGCTATATCTTTAAGTAATTTTTTATTTAATTATACTACAATAAAATATTTTTCAGACCTAATTAATTCCAATTTAGACTAAAAAATTGTGTCAAGCTGTAAACTTATAGGGCTCTATTTTAACAATCTAGGCGCAAAGTCTAAAGCGCAGGGTGCAAAAGCATTAAGAGCGTGTCCAAATCCACTTTTGCTATTTTATAGATGGAAAAATACTGTCTGCGCCACGGCGCATGGTCAGGGTTGTGCTTATTCTCTTAATGAGTTATGGGTGTGTTTTGAGAAAAAAAAAAAACAATCGGAGTCTCATCTCCCATTCCCTTTAAAAGTAAGTTGCGTCACACCATGGCGCATTTGCTATTTACATGGCGGACTTTGTAAGTGGAAAAACTGAATGCTTCACTAGTGAGAAAACAGTAAACAGACCATCTGCAGAGCGATTATGAAGAATGAGCCTCCTTCAATCTGACTTTACGTTCACTTTCTTTTTCTCTCTTTCGTGGATAAGAAAACTGTTGTATGCACTCCAATAAAGACATCCATCGGTCTACATAATTAATTTGGTTTGTTAAGCACAAAGATTTGTTTCAAAACTATTTCTAAATTCAGTTCTAATTTCCATCAAATGAATAAATGAACAATAATAACGAAGTGTGGTCAAAATATTGAGTTCTATCCAAACACACGTGCTATGCCCCATATGGTCCAAAACCCAACAGATGGACAAATCTAAGCTTGGTTTCACTAAAACAAATATGAATATGCATATAATAAATAATACTAATAATAATAATGGGCAACGAGGTGGCACAGTAGGTAGTGCTGTCGCCTCACAGCAAGAAGGTCGCTGGTTCGAGCCTCGGCTGGGTCAGTTGGCGTTTCTGTGTGGAGTTTGCATGTTCTCCCTGCGTTCGCGTGGGTTTCCTCCGGGTGCTCCGGTTTCCCCCACAGTCCAAAGACATGTGGTACAGGTGAATTGGGTAGGCTAAATTGTCCATAGTGCATGAGTGTGTATGGATGTTTCCCAGGGATGGGTTGCAGCTGGAAGGGCATCCTCTGCGTAAAACATGTGCTGGATAAGTTGGCGGTTCATTACACTGTGGCGACCACAGATTAATAAAGGGACTAAGCCGAAAAGAAAATTAATGAATGAATGAATAATAATAACATTATACAAAAGCAAGTTGTCGTGAACAAACTGAAAAAAGACCCCCGACATGAAGGCGTGGAGGCAGTGGTTTTTATATGTAGAAAGTAATAATTTTTGTAATATTTTATTCCTTTAATTCTTTTTCATTAGTAAAGATATTTGTGTATTGCTGAACATCTTGTGTGTTTTAAGCACTGTGTAAGCGAGGCGCACAACTAACGCGGTCTGCACTGGACTTTAGACCTGCTTTCAGCTGGTCTACTGTAGTCTATTTTAGCTCCTCAAAATAGCAACACGCCAACAATGCGCCTTAACACACCTCTTTTCTAGATCGGAACACCCATGAGTTCACAAAGTGGCGCAAATGCATTTGCTATTTAAACATTGTGGTGGAAAGCAGGAAAAATTGAGTTGCTCTGTTCTGAAAATAGCAACACGTCCGGGCAAACACGTCTTGCGCCTTATTGCACCGGGTGTATGATAGGACCCCTAGTCTTTAAAACACTTTGAACAAGTGAAAAACATTTCCTCTCTTGTCTTGACTCCTACCATTAGTATTTATTTTCAGCTCTTGGTTCACCTTTGGTCCAATAGCAAATCAGAAACTACTGGGGATTAAGATAGTAAGGCCCTGTCTGATTGGTCAAATTTACATAAACAACCAATGCATACAATAAATGTAATTTATCACATGTTGCATATACTATTGTTGTGATAACGATAATTTTGCAATATACTGTGCAGCCCTAATACAAATATGATTTAGCCACTAAATTAAAAAGCTGACGCGAGATTGTGTTGGAAATACAGTAAATAGAAAATTCAGTTATTAAAACTCTTACATGCTGGTAACTGGCTACCTTGTTGCCAATTCAGCAGCCAATTTAACACATCTATGATCACCTTAGTTATTTCTGTCAGACTTGAAGGGGATTGGTTTGTGCTCAAAAGCCCTCCCCCTCCCCAGCACCACCCGTCTAAATCTGCTATGCAGTTCAATTTGTTATGCAGCTGATGGTGGACATTATCGGTGGCCATTTCAGTAATGGCCTAATGAGGAAAAAAAATTGTCTGATAAATTATGGATTATTTTTATCAGAATTGTTCTGCTGTTTATGAGGGTTTGTGATATTTTCTCTCTGCATTTCTTCAGGTTTATTAGCTAAGTGAATCAGTATACTTGCTCAACAGTCACAGCACCAGCAGTGTAGCAGAACAATCCACCTAAATTAAACTTATAAACACATGTATATCGGTATAAATCATTAATAAATATGTTTAAACACTAATTTTTGATAGATGTCACAACTAAAAGACACAACATCATTACAATAGCAAATGATTTTTCCACAAAATGCACATTTTTCCAGATGACAAAGCTGAATTTTAAGTAATCATTACTCCAGAAAAATATTTCTTATTATTAATGACGAAAACTTTTCCCAGTGCTGGGTTGTAACTGAAAGGGCAGCCATGTGCTGCATAAAACATATGCTAAAGTAATTGGCGGTTCATTCCGTTGTGACAAGCCCTGAAATCAGGGACTAAGCCAAATGATAGTAAGTAATGATATAAACTGTTGCGCTGCTTAATATTTCTGTGAAAAATATTCAAAAAGAAATTAACATTATAAAAATCTTTAATATAATATAAAGATCTAAAAATGTACCACTCCTGACACCAAAACTTTATATTATATTATGCATACAAACGCAGGGGTCTAAAAACAAGTGTAAATGAGGATACGGCTACAAATGGTGCAGTCCTCAACTAACTGATAAGAACAATGTTAATCTAGTTGCTGTAAACGGATGCAAGGAAAGAACCAGACAAAGGTTCTTCGAGTGCGAAGCCATGACCCAGATTATCCTGCACTAAAGCTCATGGGACAAATCTCATCACTTATGACCTTCCTCTTGCCTCATCATCACCTCAAAGCTTGGGGGCTCTGTTCGCTCATACAGTTGTGAATGAAGGAGCATATACAGTGTTTGCAATTTTACCGTACGCTAATTTTGAGGAGCCCACAGTAGAGTCATCTTTTAAAAAGTGCCCTCAACAAAGACTCTAAGCTCTCATGCTCTTAATTCTTTATCTGTCCCGGATGCGGGCGGAATAATCCCGTTAGTGCTACTCAAGGAGCAGCAAGAGGACAGCGGTGACAGAGAACTGAGGATGGCCAATGTTGGCTGCTGATGCTGATACTGCCAAATGGATCACTTTATTGTGGTTGTGATATTGTGTTACAGTGTAAAGGTTAATATTAGGCATATCAATTTAATTATCAGTAAGTCACTTTGTTAAAAGTTCAACTATGTTACAACAGATAACTTGACACACCAAGTCACCAAGTAAAAGAGCATGCAGAACATAATCAGTGAGAAGTTGTTCACAAAGCACATGCTTTTGATTTAAGAAACAATAAAATTGATTTCATTGGGATAGTGCAAAACAAAGGGTCTTTTTAAACTACTTTAGCTTAACAGCTCTTAAAATATGAAGCTATATTGCCAGAAGTTTCAGAACATCTGCTTTAACATGCACATGCATTTTAATCACATCCTAGTCTTAATTCGTAGGGTTTAAAGGGCCATGAAACCCCCCTTTCTCAGCAGGGTATTTTCACACCTCTAGTTTGCAAAAAGTCAGGAAAGTGGGCGTGTCCAGCTCTGTTTAGGTAGGAGTGTCGCGGGAGGAAAAGAGGGAAGGATTTGCAAATATGGGCGATTCCGTTTGGGCACGCAGACACAGGGGAGAAAGACAGTGACTGTGTTTACATGGACATCAGTAATCGAATTACTAGCCAAATTATTAATTTGTCGACTTTAACTGCAGTTTGGCACTTTAACTTTTTATTCAGGAACATTTCCTACATGTCGCCCGTTACAAACGAGATATTGAAAGCGAGGAACTGCTGGAAGAGTGGAGTTTTAATGGTATGTTTGATACCGCACGGCGAATGGGAGAAAAATATCCTCTGCATTTCTCTGTAACTTAGATGCACTTGGTAGGTAGCGTCAGAAAGCCGTGTGTGTATAGACTATCCTGTCACAAAATGCAGCAAAAATCCTGCACGACGGGAATACTTTGATTGTGTTTACATGTTTACACTCAGAGAGCAGCATTTACAGCGGATCTTTAAGTCTATAATATTGTACTATAATATTGCAGTGATATTAACATACTGTAAACTTAGTAACTAAGTCATTTTGGCTATGGTATGTCTTTAAAAACTGAAAGAGCACTGCTCACGATATGAAGTAACTTTGCCATCTGGGTTAAACAAAGGGCACTGCACTGCACACACTTACCAAATCTGTAGAGAAAGGACTATCACACTGGAACTGTGTCTTTTTTTAAGGAGACGAGTGGTAAATCCGGATTTCACCATTTCCAGATGCGAAAAGCTCTCGGGTAAAAAAATTTTCCTTACAAACGCATTTCTGTCGCATGCACTGTAATCCACACGTGAGTCCAGCAGCACTCTCATAGAGAGAAAATGAAAGCAAAACCTTCGTTGCAGCACATTAATGATTGCAACACTGACGACCCATGTCTCCAAATTCTAGTTCTTTCACTTGTTTTGGCAACACAACGTGGCGTCTCTCTGTCATCTGAACACTGTAACAGGTAAAACAGTCTTTGAAGCTATCATGCATATTAATGAAGTTGCACCGCATACACAATAGAGCGCGCTGATTGGTTTGAACCAAGTCTTTCTCATGAATTAATGCCGCACCCTCAGAGACGTCACAATGTTCTCGCAGGTACAGACAGCCACTCTCCATGCTGGATTTACACGCAAGTATCTCATGGCCGTGACGCAGCTTCAAAAATTCGTTTCAAACCAGAAGAACAAATTTGCTCAAAATAACGCAAAAACAACCAATTTTCACTTTTTAGTGAAATATATGTGTCCTAATAGTGTTTATAGCAGCGTGGGACACACGTATGACTGTCATCAGCTCAAAAAATGTGTTTTGGTGTTTCGTGACCCTTTAATATGGAGTTGCCCCACCCTTTAATGCTATAACAACTTCAACTTTTCTGGGAAGGCTTTCCACATGGTTTTGGAGTGTATGTATTGGAATTTTAGACCATTCATCAAAAGCGTCATTGTGAGGTCGGGCACTGATGTTAGACGAGAAGGCCTGGCTCATAGTCTCTGCTCAAATTCATCCCAAATGTGTTCAATTGGGTTGAGATCAGGACTCTGTGCAGGCCAATCAGTATCTTCATGGACCCTGCTTTGTACAATGGTGTGCAGTTTTGTGGGAACAAGAAGGGACAATCCTTAACCTGTTCCCACAAAGTCAAGCATAAAGAGCTGCTTGGCCATCGAAACCCATTTCACAAAGCTCTGTTATTGAGCTAATCTAAAGGCCACATAAAGTTTGAAGGTCTGTAGCTACCGATTCTGCAGAAAGTTGTCAACTTCTGAGTCTGCTCCTCAGCATGCATTGACCGCGTTTTGTGATTTTACGTGACCTACCACTTTGGCCTACCACAAATTTCATGAATGGACTTGAATTGTATGAATTGAACAAGAGGCAATTTATCACGGTAGCCTACTTGAACTTAATGCGTTCCTGAGTGTGTTGTAAAATAAATGTTAGTAGATGCAGTCTAGAAGTGTTTGCTTTTATATACCTGAGGCCATGGAAGTATATATAGTGTATGTTCAACTGCATTTATACCAAAATAAACAAATTCGAACAGAACGAAAACAACCAAACACAAAAAAAAGTTTTTTTGTTTTTTTTTTAAACATGAAGATATTACCAAAAACATTAGTCAGGATTTCAAACGGAAAAAAATGGGGGCCAAAGACATCAGTCTGATTTTGTACAGAAACAAAAAATGGCACAAAAAAAATAAAAAAAATTAAAAAAATAAAGCTAGAGTTTTGTCTGAAAATAAAACAGAACAAAAAAATTAACACTAAATTAAAAACTAACGGTCAAAGACATCAGTCTACATTTGGACTGAAAACAAAACAAAACAAGCAAAACAACATACATGTAATACTTCAAAAAGCAAGAAACAACGGTCAAAGACATCAGTCAGCATTTGTATTGAAACAAAGCAAACAAAACAAAATTGTTTATCAATTCAGTTCAATTCAATAGTTGCTTTATTGGCATGACAAATGTTACAAATGTATTGCCAAAGCATTTCTAATGTTTACATAAAAAAGTAACATACATATATGTAATAAAAAAAATAGTACACAAAATACATAGTAGTAGTAAAAAAAAAAAAAAAAGTAAATATTTTATAAATATATATATTATAATTAAATGAAATATAAATAATATATCATATTATTCAATATATCATATTTATGGTGGCTTGAGAAAATGATAACTTTCCGCCAGACTGTCATACAGACTTAAGGTTGGGCTCATTTAACTCAGACTACCAATCTGCCAAACACTAATGACCTTTTAACTTACTAGCCACACCCTAGCAACCAGTTACGGCACCCTAGCAACTGTCCCATAGACGTCCATTGTAAAAAACTGCCATTGACTTTACATTGGACATACTGACAACACACCAATTCATACTAACAATATACTACTCTATACCAGAAACATACTAATCATACTAGCAACATGCTAATTCATACTATAAACATACTAGCAACATGCTAAATCATACTAACAATATACTAATCCATACTGAAAACATATTAACAAACATACTAATCATACTAGCAAACATGCTAATTCATACTAAATTCATGCTAACAGCATGCTAGTTTATACTAGAAACATATACTATTGACATGCTAATTCATACTCAATGCTAACGACATGCTATATTATGCTAGAAACATGGTAACTTATGTTAGCAACTGCCTAGCAACCACTCAGAACACCTTAGAAACTGCCTAGCAACACCTTAGTAGCCACCTAGAACACCCTAGCAACACCTTAGTAGCCACCTAGAACACCCTAGCAACTGCTTAGCAACACCTTATCAACCACTCAGAAGACCCTAGCCACAACCTAGCAACCACTCAGAACAACATAGCAACTGCCTAGCAAGCACTCAGTACACCCTAGCAACTGCCTACCAATGTCTTAGCAACCACCCAGCAATGCCTTTGCAATGACCTAACAACCACTCAGAAAACCTTAGCAACCGCTTAGCAATACCTTAGCAACCACTCAGAACACCCTAGCAACTGCCTAGCAACACCTTAGCAACCATCTAGTGCACCCTAGCAACACCTTAGCAACCACTCAAAACACCCTAGCAACCGCCTAGCAACACCCTAGAACACCCTAGCAATGCCTTAGCAACTGCTCAGAACAACCTAGCAACCGTCTAGCATTGCCTTAACAACCGCTCAGTGGTCAACCTAGCAACCGCTCAGAATACCCTAGCGACACCTTAACAACTACCTAGAACACCCTAGCAACACCTTAGCAACTACCGAGCAACCACTCAGAAAATCCTAGCAACCACCTAGCAAGAAACATGCCCATCCATTCTAGAAACCTGCTAATCTATATGTACTTATCTATATATACCAACTGTTTCAAACTTAAAAACGACTTCAGTTATTTAATTTTTATAGCTACTTCAAACTTTCAGACTAGGCTTTCTCAAGACACCGTAAAGTTTGTCTACGAACTTTACTTTTCTAGTATTATTCATTATATCATATATCATATGTATCATATTATTCATTTATATCAAGAAAAAATAATTAGAGATCAGAATACACTGTACATTTAACAATCAACATTTTAGGATAAAACAGTAATAAAAACAGTAATAATCAGTATATTTACAATGATTCATTTATAATAATCTAGATGTGTGTGTGTGTGCGTGCGCGTGCATGCGTGTGTGTGTGTGTGTGTGTGTGTGTGTGTGTGTGTGTGTGTGTGTGTGTGTGTGTGTGTGTGTGTGTGTGTGTGTGTGTGTGTGTGTGTGTGTTTGCAAGCGCATCACTGATGTTTTTATCAGTATTTATATTTATCTGTTGTTGTTGTTGTTGTTTTGTTTACGTTTTTTTTTTTGGTATTGGTTTTGATGATGATTTATTGTGAATTTGTTATTTTAATTGTAAAGACCAAAACCATCGGACTTTATTTTGAATAGAAATTAAATAAACTAAATATAAAGCAATAGCCAAAGCTTTGAGTCTTCGGTTTGTATGCAGAGATAGTATTGGGAGTTTTTTGTAATGCAAATACACCTTCAATATATGAAGGCTGTCTATAATAAAAATCATAATCTCGCGTTTACTCAAACAAATAACACCAGCTGACTTGACTTGAGCACGCAATTTCTCATTTCCTGTTTTATCAGTTGTGTTACCTAACGAACAAAAAAGGCACCTGGAACATCATACAAATACATTTTCTCATCTTGTTAGGGAGTCTGGAACACCTTGACTCTACCCAGATGACTGTACTGCGATCTGCACTTCTGAAGGGTTGCGAATGATCAAGGGGAAAGTGTCGGCTGCTACAACCCACAAGCTTAAGAGGAAATGACATGGGAAAAACTCATCCCGCACTAAAAGCTGCTCCCTTAGGTAACTCTTGTTTTTCAGTGAAGGAACATCTGCTAACGTACACATCAACATACGCAGCACACTAAAAGGACCTGGGAATGCAAACAGCCTCTCTGCCTTCAGCACTGTGGATGTCCTAATGAAATGTTTGTTGGTATATTGACGGGAGTTTGGATAGTGTTGTTCTTTACATCTGGTACTGGATGGAAAAGCGTTTAGTAACCAACCTGTGTGTGGTTCAGGTTTTGACAGGCTCTGAGCTGCTGTCCGAGCTGCCCTTGTCCTCCAGCTGCTGCAGGTTATCAGTAGGGGTGACACCTGAATGAGAGAAAACAGAAAACTCATCAGTGCATTTTAAGTTATTTTTTGCAAAAGCGCAGACAACCAGAAAATTAGGCCCAATCCCAATTCTCCCCCTTAACCCTTCCCCTTACCCCTCGTTTTGGGCATTTATGTGAAGGGGTAGGGGTGTCCCAATTCCCTTTATCTTGAAGGCGTAGGGCTAAGGGGAAGGAGATTGATAGCTCTTGAAACAGAGATTTTTCAGGACAACACTAGAAACCAAGGGGTACAAAGATTTCGCAGAATACACCATCTACAACGACAGCAAGTTTGCGCATGGAAGTAAAGAGATTTTTGTCATTATTACGAAGTTTTACAACAAACAAGCATATGTTTTAATACATTCATAATGGTGTTTTTACGTCATGCTTTAAAAAAAAACGATAGCTAAATAGATAGATTAATCTATAATCCCTAATAATAACTCCTGTATAGCTGTCCCACAACATACTTTTACATCTGACACTCAAACACCCTGTCAGAAAAAGTCTAGTGGCTGGGAATGATCTTTATACAGTGTCTGGCATAATGTTAATGTTGTTTTTGTGTGTTTAGATACAGTAGATGAATATGGCCACGGTGTAAATACACATTACAGTTACAAGCTTATTGCCTCATTATATCGTTACGATAACATGATATCGTTGTCTTCAGTTTCCTCAAGATATTGTAAATACCAAAAAAAAACACAACTGGATTAACTACAGCAGTCGCATATGAAGCTTCATATGAAGCAAGAGATCGCGATGACATACAGTTGAAGTCAGATTTATTAGCCACCCTTTGTATTTTTTTTCTTTTTTAAATATTTCCCAAATGATGTTTAACAGAGCAAGGAAATTTTCACAGTATGTCCGGTAATGTTTTTTCTTCTGGAGAAAGTCTTATTTGTTTCATTTCGGCTAGAATAAAAGCAGTTTTTAATTTTTTTAAACACCATTTTAAGGACAAAATTATTAGAACCTTTAAGCTATATTTTTTTCTGATAGTCGATATGCATTGATTGAAAGATAAAATAAATCAGTTATTAGAAGTGAGTTATTAAAACTATTATGTTTAGAAATGAGTTAAAAAATGAGAAAAAATCTTCTCTCCATTAAAGTAATTAGGGAAAAAAATAAACAGGGGGGCTAATAATTCTGACTTCAACTGTATGATGATGTGTGGAGGTGTGTAGTGGTGTCCCATTTCTTAGAGGAAAATTTTGAAGCCCTTCCCCTTCACACTCTGGTTCAAGGGGCAAGGGGAAGGGGCAAGGGTACAAAAATAGAATTGGGATTGGGCCTTAGAAGTTCATCCAAATAATTGTTAGGAACAAATGCAAGTTTGTTTATTTGTTTATTTTTGTAACATTCACACTTAAACTAAAAAAAGAAAAAAAAGTGTTTCTGATTTGCACTTCTAAAGGGTTAGGGTTGATCAAAAAGTATGAATTAGGGATAAGGTGTTTTATTTTTCTAATGAGTAAAAGTTTTATTTATTTAAATTTATTTATTTATTATTTTGGGGCAAAAAAATACAGATTTTTAGAACAATTGGCAAATTCAAGATATTGATTTAGATTTTCTTACACTTAACCAATGACTGTAAAAAATATGAACGAAGCAACAGGGCCTTTTCCCATTTAAAGCTTTGAAGGCAAAACGACACGTGACGGGCACAAACTGTTGCAAAACACTGCTTAAATTGAAGCCTGGGCATGCGCAGAAGGACTGCCAGATGAAGCCAGAGGCGGAGCCCCGGAATCAAGCTTTCAACCAAACGCTTGTACATCAAACCAACCACGCCCCCCGAACTTCTCACTTGACCGCCGGTGTCTGCACTACAACAAAGGCTCGCTAATGTAAATATAAGCACTTACTTTTAAAAACACGCAATAATATACGATTTAAAAACAGCGTGATAACCAGCGCCTTAATTGACCAGAACCATCTTTCGGGACATTTTATTGCAAGTGTAATTAATTTTTTTATTTGGGCTCAAGTCTCGTTCACTAACACGGAGGAGGCGGGCTTTACGACTTGTACTGCAGCCAGCCCCCAGGGGGCAATCTAACGGCTGAGACCTTCACTTTAAAGCAGGCATGAGGCACACTTGCACTTAACTAGTAAAACGCTTTTTAATACAAACTTGTGCAAATATTAGCACTATATATATACGATAAGTAACTCTAACATATGTATGTATATATAAATAATATATATGATAATATATATGATGTTCACTGGCGGAGCGCTGATAAAAACAAAATGTTATTGGCTGTTTATAAAAAAAGGGGAGGGGCTACACTATATCCCACCCTTTCTTCATTTTTTGGTTGAGATTGCGTCAAACACTGAATAAAAATGCACATTTCAAAGCACTTCGCAGAACCTAAAAATGTCAGAAAAAGAACCAACACCTTATTTTTTTAACCTCTTCCATGGAAAGTTAATGGTATGGCATACATTTTCACAGATAAACAAAGGAGTGTTTGCAGGGGTTTAAAAGCATTCTTAAGCTGGCATGTCTGAGGAGCATAGTCTAAATGTCTAATCAGGAGATGGCTGAAATACACTGAACTGTGACTGTGTGGACACCAGCAGCGAGTCGCATAAATACAGAGAGTGAATGATGGGTGTTTGTGTGTTCTTTCAGTGTTAATGAATCATCACGCCACTACAGAAAGCAGCAGATGTTGGAGCTTCGCATCCTCTCGGCGCCACAGTTTGTCATTTTATGTGAATCTTCCTCTGGACATCCAAGTAATGAGAAAAGAGAAACTGGCAGCTCAGGGCTCAGCACAATAATGAAGCAGTAACCACTTCAAGCCTTCACAATCAAGAGTTACAGCCAGGACAGCAAAACTCAGACTTACTTATTCATTCATTTATTCATTCATTCGTTTTCCTTAGCTTAGTCTTTATTTTAGAGGTCGCCACAGGGGAATGAACTGCCAAATACTCCAACATATGTTTTACGCAGCGAATGCCCTTCCAACTGCAACCCAGTACAGGGAAACACCCATACACTCTCACGTTCACACACATACACTACAACAAATTTAATTCAATTCACTTATAGCGCATCAATTTGGACTGTGGAGGAAACAGGAGCACCCGGAGGAAACCTATGCAAACAATAGGAGAACATGCAAACTTCACACAGAACCAACTACTGGCCCAGTCGGGACTTGAACCAGCGACCTTCTTAACAACTGTAAAACAACAGTACTTACCACTGAGCCACCTTGCCACCCAACTTAGTATCAATATGTCAGCCTTAAAGAGGGTAGTTCACCCAAAACTGAATACTCTCATCATTTACTCACTCTTCACTTATTCCATATCAGTTTGACTTTTTCTTATTTACAAAAAAAAATATTGTAACCATTGACTTCCACAGTATTTGTTTTTCCTATTTTAAATCGACAGTTACAGGTTTTTAGCTTTGTTTAAAGTATCTTCTTTTGTGTTCATCAGAAAAAAGAAACTCTTAAAGGTTTGAAACCACTTGAGGGTGAGTAAATAATTAGTACGTTTACATTTTTGGGTCAACTATCTCTTTAAGGATGCCTGTAGTCTGCTCCAAAACAGTGGCAAAAATAAAATTTAGAAGATATTATCTATAAAACCAAACAATTTGTCAGATCTACTGACCACTAAAATGCTCTCTAGTATCTGAAGTATACCGCCCACTACAAGTCGCGGCTGATAGCAGATCATATTGTATTTGCGAGTTGGCACAATCCACAAAACATTTGATTTCTACAGTGAATGGTGTATTTTAAAACAGAGAAAGAGTCATTGGGCCCCATCATACACCGGGCGCAATAAGGCGCAAGACGTGTTTGGCACAATTTGTTGCTATTTCCAGTCCAGCGCAACCCTAATTTTCACGTTTTGCACCATGTTGTTTAATAGCTAATCCATTTGTGCCACTTTGTGGACTCATGGGTGTGCCGGTCTAGATGTATTATTTTCTATATAAATATAAAAACCACTACCTCCATGCCTTCTTCACCTAAGGGCTTTTTTTTTCAGTTTATTAATGACAATTTGCATTTGTATAATGTTATTATTATATGCATATTTATATTTGTTTTAATAAAAACAAGTTTAGATTTGTCCACCTGTCAGGTTTTGGAGACATATGCATCACTATATGTGACAAGAATAGGATGCGTGTTTGGATATAACTCAGTTTTTTGACCACACTTCATTATTATTGTTATTTATTCATTTGCTGGAAATTAGAACTGAATTTAGAAATAGTTTTGAAACAAATCTTTGTGCTTACCAAACAAAATTAAGTATGTAGGCTAATGGATGTCTTCAGTGGAGTGCATACAAAACCATTTCCTTATCCACAAAAGTAAAGGAGTAAAGTAAAGAGTAAAAGTAAAGTAAAGACAAAGTAAAGAGGCTGAATGGATGAGGCTCGTTCTTTATCCTTGCGCTGCAGATCGTCTGTTTAACTGTTTTCTCGCTAGTAAAGCATTCAGTTTTTCCACTTACAAAGTCCGCCATGTAAATAGCAAATGCCCGATGGCGCAACGCACCTGACTCTTAAAGGGAATGGAAGATGAGAGTCTTGGTTTATTGCACTTTATGCTCAAAACACACCGGGAGAATAAGCACAACCCTGTTAGATCATGCGCCAGGGCAGAGACAGTATTTTTCCATCCTTAAAATAGCAAAAGTGGATTCGGACATGCCCTTAATGCTTTTGGCCATCTGCTTTAGGGTGCTTTCACAATTGGTTCAATTGCCTGGACCGTACCCAAGTTCGATTGTCCCCCCTTGCCACCTTCTCGGTTGGTTTGAGTTCACACTGTCTCTTTTCCTTCTGAACCCCGGTACGCTTGCGTCATCGAGCTGCTGTTTTGTTTACGGCTGCTGCTAGGTGACGGTCACGAAAGCAAAGCGCCAAAATGGAGACTTCTGCACATCTGGGTCGATTTGCTTTTGCTGAATCTTTTAGTTTTGGACATACAGAAAGGGATTCAGAACATCACACAGTGTCTGCAGAAGCTGTTTCTGGAGGAGAAATGCAAACATCACTGTGTATCACTGTGCTTGGCTCAGTCCCGCTTGTCACCAAGGTACAGTACGTGACACACACACACACACAAACGAATGAACGTTATGAAAACGATAGTTTGTTGTACAGTTGGCGGTTCACTTCCCCTATTTGGTACGATTGCATTCATACTAGAAGTTAACCGTACCAGAGTTCGCATGAACCGTACCCCAGACCACCTCTTTCAGGCGGACTCGGGTACGGTTCACGGGTAAAACCCAATGTGTTTCAGTGTTTGTGCTTTAGCATAGCAAGCGAACTGGCATAGCTGTGATTTAAACAAAATGCTGTTGAGAGAAGCTATTTGATATGCCCAGTCCTGTCTTCATGTGTCAGTGTAAATTACATCACATAATCACACAAAGATAGCTTCGGTTGGCCCAAAAAAAAAAGAAGAATATTTTGTAGAATGTTGTAAACCGGTAACCATCGACTTTGTTTATCCTACAATTTCTAACATTCTTCAAAATATCTTCTTTTGTGTTGAACAGTAAACAGAAAGACATAAGCTATTTTTCCATCCAAAGATGTGATTTAAATTTATGCGCAAAACAGGAATATCACATAAAAGACTTGCGAATAAAAGCAGAGTTTCCATCCAATGATTCAAAGAGAACAAGATCGTCACTTCCCGATTATCTGGCGCCAAATATCAACAGTAAAAACAAAATTTGCTAAGGTAAAAAAATTGAGTCAATCTTTTCTTTATTTAATAAATAATTAAGATAATTTTGAATTATAATTAGATAGATTAGATAGATCATAATTTTAGAGTGAAATATCCCTTTAATGTTCCATTTTGTTGACCTTTTTCCCTCTCAGATTAATGTCGACAGATTTAAAAAAAAAACAAAGGCATATTCATCATTCCTCCCTGTAATGCTGAACACAGGGCACACGATTGATGATAGGAAGGTGCTGATTCCTCCTCATTGTACACACATTAAGAGTGAAGAATATATGACTCAGAGAATCACATGTCCATCAACAGAATGCTAGGCACTGGAGAAGCATATACAACGAATTAAGCGAATCACCTTAGAATATTTCATAGTTGTGTGAGACGGAGGTCGAGATTCCTTACAGGAGTGGATGTCTTTCACTGCGTGAGAGGAGATGCAGCTGGTTTTAATATGAAGGGAATTCCTCTGAATTCCTCATAACCTAACAAATGTTTAGTAGTATGATCGCTGGTAAGGTCACTATGATACTCATGTCTGATATATAGGAATAATTCAGGAGTTCCTACTTAGAATAAATAAGTAATTATTCACTCACTCACTTTCCTTTGGCTTATTCTCTTCATCATGAGTAGATAATTGTTTAAATAATAATCTTAATTAACATTATTTTATAATTATATATTATATTATACTATATTATTACATCACATTAAATAATATGATGTACATAATGTACATATATACATTATAATATAATATAATATAATATAATATAATATAATATAGTATATTAACAAAATCTTAATAGTTTTGTTAATATTGGAATAAATCATATTTATTAAAATAAAAATTATTCATATATAAACAATTCCTTAAATATATTGTAATTATATAAATAACAATCGTTAATATATGTACTAATTAGGTAAAATATTTAGATAGTTATATAAATAGACAAATTATTTAAATAATATCTAAAAATAATAAAATATACACTAATATAAACACATTTAATAAATTCAAATAGTTATAATTAACTTAATTAAATCGATAAAGTCTCTAAAATGCTCTAAAATTAATATTCTCTATTCACAACGGGAGGGAAAAAATTGTTTTAACCAAACAACTTAAACATTTATGAAAATCGAGCTGATAATATCAATGAAAAATAAAGAAGTGCTTTATTTCAGCTGGGAAAACCACTGCATTTGACCTCGTTTATGCAATCATGTAGGTTTTTAAGTCCTGCATTTCAGGGTCAGAGGTGACCATGTTTGAGCAGAAGATAAATCCCGTGGAGAGCCCAGAGACAGAGCCAAGAGGCGACTTTCACAGCTTCATTTATCTACGAGCAAACACCAAAGCCTGCATTATCATTCCAGACGAGCCCCGAGCCATGAATCACACACAACAGCAGGTTCCCAAAACTACAGCCAACCGTGTCCACTTCACTTACTACTAGTGTTGTCACAATAGATTTCATCATTTATACTGTATTTTACAATACAAAAATATTTAAATAAACAAAGTACATTTAGTTCAATTAAATTTGTTTATTTAAATTCAGCCCATATAAATTGTTTGCAACCACTGACCCTAAAATTTATCAAATCCAATGGTTTTCAGTGTAGTGTTCAAAGATTTTTTTTACTGCTAATCTGGTCAGATTTTTGCCCTACCTGGCAAAAATTTCACTGACGCAGCTGAAAAATAATGTTTAAGTTAAATATAAAATTGTAAAATACAACAAATATCTGTTGCTTTTTTGTAGTTGTGATAGCATCATGCCATGTGGCTTTCTAATCAATTTCACAACTCTAATACTAGAGTATTAGAAACTACTAGCCTAAATTTTAAAAAGTTATAGAAGTCAGTAATATAAAATAAGCAGATATAAGCAAATTCCAACCAAAACCAGAAGTAAATACTGTGAACAATAACAGATGGATCAACAGAACAAATATACAGCTGTTAACAGTGATTTACGGTCTTCATGTAGTTATGTCTTTAGTTACCGATTCACACTGACGACTGCTTTACTTTTACTTTAGACCTAACTGGCTGGGTATTGTGTTTTAAAGACAACTATTTTGATGAAATATGACAAATATATTCAATTATTATAGAGAAGTCAACATCTGAAATGGATCAAGACCTTTAATCAAACTTTTCATGTAACCAGGTACGTGCACAGATAGGGCTCAACCTGTGAGAATGAACTAAAAATGTACTATAGTGCCCTCTGTTCTTCAGTTCGCGATCGTCAACCAGTCCACCACCAACCCACACCCCCCCACTCTCTTCAGTTCGCGATCGTCACCCCACCTCCCTTCCGAATCTTCAGTTCGCGATCGTCTACCACCCCTCTCGTGATCGAGATTGTATTAAATTAGAGAAAATCAGACACACAATGAAAGAAACTGCTAGCGACTTCTATAAAACATTAGGTCCTTTTCTAGATAATTTAAGAAAATAAAATATTCCTTTTCTTCCCACTAGATATAGATTGATAACTTATACCAGTGACTTTATTGTGCATATTTGTTTGGATGAGCTTGTTGTTGTTTTTTTTAGCATTTGTTATTATTTTGATTGATAGAATATATCGTTTCAGCATCGATACCGCAATGTGTGCATCCGCAATAGTCTAAAATGGTGTGCATCCGCAATCCCCTAAAATAGCAGCTCTATTGACGCATTCCTTCCAGTAGACAACAACAGGGTAGGTGACATCTAATGTAAATATCTATGTAAAAATACCATGATAATTATAAATACTAACAACAATAATAGTATTATTATTCTGCCCCCTAGTGGGTTGGAGTCTGGAAAAGGCCAAATTCTATTCCTGCTGTCCATATATCGTTTCAGCATCGATCTCGCAATGTGTGCATCCGCAATAGCCACATCGCATAGATTTGCAATGCTGAGTTGACATTGCAGTGTAATTTTTGCATTTACATATACAAAACAATAATGCATGCATTGTTTATTTCACTTTTATCTTTGCTTTATTGCGTTTATCTATGCTTGTAGTTTGTTTATTACATTTTATGCATGATTCACTCCCCTACAGGATTATCTCAATCAACCTAAATTAATACATTTGGTAACATTTTAAGGACCAATTCTTACTATTACCAAGTAGCTAAGCTAACCCAGCTAAGCAGGGCTGCACCCGGTCAGTACCTGGATGGGAGACCACATGGGAAAGCTAGGTTGCTGCTGGAAGTGGTGTTAGTGAGGCCAGCAGGGGGCGCCCAACCTGCAGTCTGTGTGAGTCCTAATGCCCAAGTATAGTGACGGGGACTCTATACAGCTCAGTGAGTGCTTTTTGGATGAGACGTTAAACCGAGGTCTTGACTCTCTGTGGTCATTTAAAAAAATCCCAAGATGTCCTTCGAAAAAGAGTAGGGGTTTAACCCCGGCATCCTGGCCAAATCAGCCCACTGGCCTCCATCCATCAAGGCCTCCTAACCATCCACATATCATAATTGGCATAATCACTCTGTCTCCTCTCCACCAATCAGCTGGTGTGGTGTGCGGTCTGGCACAAAATGGCTGCCGTCACGTCATCCAGGTGGATGTGTAAAAGCGCTTTGGGTGCCCACAAAAGCGCTATATAAATGTAAGGAATTATTATTAGGTTATTGAGCCATTGGCCATTATTAGTTCTTATAAAGCACATATTTTCTATGATCTACATCCCTAATCTATACCCAATACCTAAATACTAACCTTAATAACTATTAATAAAGAGCAAATTAGGAGTTTATTGAAGCAAAAGTCATAATGGTTTGCTAGTAGCAGGAACTGAACCTTAAAATGAAGTGGCCACAATTCTTTCCAAATAGTGCTATTCAATCAATAGTATAGATACAGTATATCACAATATATAAACTGCAGAAAAACTAAATATCGCAATTTCAGATTTATCCAACATCGTGCAGCCCTAAATTAAAGTGAATGAAATGGTGTGCAAAGCAAGAACAACGATCTAAGAAACAATCATACAAAGATCTCTAAAACTACAGACAATCTACAGACATCAAACAACAGCTCAAAATGTCATTTTACTGCTGAATGCATAAGCCATTTACGCTAAGCCAGTCTCTTTCATGCACACACATTCAGAAACTCCTCACCTTGGATGCCGTTTGCCTTTGATGAAACTCTCATCATGCCATCAGACACCAGCAGCAGCAGAATCAGTGTCTCAGAGCTTTAGTTTTAATGAGCAAACAAGCTACAGCAGGAAGAGGCTTTACATCCTAGCTTTCTCTTCATAATGCAGATTTCTCTTTGATACCAAGTGGTGAAACAATCAGGTTTACTAAAGCAAAAACAATAACATTCACAGAGGAATATGAGGGAAAATACTTTTACAGTAAATATTAATAACAAAGGATATGAAATAAAATCCTTTTAATTCCACACCGATTGGTAGCTAAATAAATGTAAAACGGAATGTAAGATTGCAATAACTACTCTTAGCATATTTCTTGCTGCATACTGTTTTCCACTTATAAAAATACCATAGATATATCGCATACGGACCCTGAGTATGCGTCAATAGTGCCGCCACATTTGTACAGTGCTCCCAGAACAAATGTCATGCAACTGCACTAGTCAAGACTAAAGCCAATCTGAAGATGCTGGACTTTAGCACTGTGTACGGGTGTAGTAATGAGCAAACAAAGAAAACAAAGTACAAAAGCAGAACATTTCATAGGTAATATTTGTTTTTTTTTAAGCTATGACGCGGTTCGGCGGCAAGCAATCGGAATGTAGAAGTCCACCGCTTGAGAGGAGTCCAAAGAACACAGTCACTGTGAACTTTGGTTCTGACCACAGTTGTTCCCAAGGGTTTGATTATTGCGGTTGCTGGATTTCCAATTATTTGCAATGTTTTCCTTACATGAACATACATTAAAAAAAGTTACTAATGTGCATCAATGTTATATTTTTTTTTCTTAAAAAAAAAAGCGGGAATTTCATGCGACAATACAAAACAGTATTGCTGCTTCAGAATATTTCAGGCATATGGACACATCGTGGAGCAAAGCCACACCACATGCAACTTGATCTTCCGTAGTTAAGTGAATTTGATAATAAGTGTGCAACATCTTCACGCTAGAAAGCATATTTTATGCGGAAATGTAACTGATATCATATGCAGCAACGGCTCCTTTAAGTACGAGATCAATGTGTCGCGAATTTTGACGCTCTCGCTGCTTTCGGTGTGAACGCACAGTTAGAAGTGAAAGCAGGAGAGGGAGCGTGTTTCAGGACACGGATTAGATCAAATTTAACAGGGAGGGAGCATAATACATTTCCATGCACACAAACACATGCTCTTTGTTAGCAATGCCCGTGCGGTCACTTATCCATCGATGTAGAAAAGTGATGTACAATTATAATTTGTGTAATTTAATTTAAATTTAATTGCATACTGACCACCGCGAAAACTCCCGAGCGTAGATATATGTATAAATGTTTACATATCCATGGCTCTGAATGACCAGTCCTCCACTACATCATTCATTCGAAAGAAGCGCTACCCTGTACTAAAATGGCGGCTCTATTGACGCATTCCTTATAATAGACAACAACAGGGTAGGCAAAATCTAATGTAAATATCTATTAGGGCTGTGTGATTAATAGAAATCGAATCGCAATCACGATTTATGTATTATTTAATTTCCCCTGCCAGAGCAAATGCGTGCATAGCATCTGTGTGTGACAGTCTTACTAGCCAATTGAGTGCGCACTTTCCTTCTGCCCAATCATAATTGCGCAACTGAATTATGTGGAACACCACACCAAAAAAAAAAAAAAAAAAAACAGGAAAGCGCGAACGAGTGGGATGATGGCGTCTGCCGCTTCAGAAGCATTAATAGATGAATTAATGTCAAAGAAAAACAGAACATCTGTAATATGGGAATATTTTGGTTTCAAAGTCACAAAAAAAATCTAAGTTTAATGTTTTAATAACTTCATGTGCATTTCGTGTGCATTTACGGCTCGCGATGCAGGTACTGTATGTGCGTCATCTATAGTGACTGACTGTAATGTACTATAAAAATATAATTTGTCATTTCATTTTCATAGGACAGTTATATATAGATGCATTAGTTGCAGAATTTTAAAGCAGTTTACCGATTTAAATGCTTCTTATTGGATATTACGTCATTCAATGTGACTGTACGCATGACTTTACAGAGAGCTTACGACCTACTAACTACGGT
The DNA here is from genome assembly GCA_903798195.1 of Danio kyathit. Taxonomy (NCBI): domain Eukaryota; kingdom Metazoa; phylum Chordata; class Actinopteri; order Cypriniformes; family Danionidae; genus Danio; species Danio kyathit. Next base: position 26,588,571 of record LR812520.1, read on the forward strand.
TTGCTTTAAGAACATGTTAACAAATTTAGTTACAAACTAGCTAGAAGTTGCAAAGCCCCTAGTGTGGACTTTACCTTCCAGTTTAAGAAAGAATTTATGAACAGCTGGTGCAACTGTACCCAGGAGATAACTAATGCCATAACACACTACCTCGCTAAAGACATGGTGTAAAAATACATGACATGGTTTAAAAAAATAAAATAAAATAAAAAAAACTCATCTAAATGCAGGATAGGAGATATAGATTATTGCAGTGTATATATATATATATATATATATATATATATATATATATATATATTATATATAGCGGTAGATTCAACTTTATTGTCATTACACATGTACAAGTACAGGGCATTGAAATGCAGTTTAAGTCTAACCAGGAGTGCAACAGCATTAGTTATAAAGTAATACAAGTTATAAAGTGCAGTTATAGAAAAACGATGGTGATATTAACAAATGGATGTACTATGAACATTATATACAGGTTGTATTAGCTATGAACAGAGATTTACAATAGAAAGATATATGTACAGGTTGCTATTAATAATCAGAAGTGTGCAGATAGATAAACATAATTACAAATGTATATGTACAGTGGGTGTGTACATAATTACAAATGTACATGTGCAATGTAGTGCAATGAATATGTGCAATCTTAAATATACACTTCCGTCTCACACCTATTTAAGCCATTTTTGAGTACCACAGCTGGACGTTTAATGTTATGATATTTTGTGTAGCATCTGTGATGATTATTTAATTTTAGACAATATAAGCTACAGAAAGGCTCTTATCAGCCATATTAGTTTGCTGAGTGTCCTGTATTTTTAGAATTATTATTTTTTGTTTGTATAATAAGCTACACTCCCTAGTATGAAAAAGGTCAAATTATATCCCTGCTGTCCAGATCAGAACAGATCTGCAACCCAATTTTAGGTTGAGAAACACTGATCAAGAAGTTAAACATCAGACAGGTTCTTTCGGTAAACACGCAGCAAAAAAAAATGACAACAATGAAAAAACAGCAGTTAAAATAGCTTTACAGCATCGTGGATGGGTTTTCACAAGCTCTGGGATGCACTTTAGTAGTGGCATATTTCAATAATGACTGGAATGTGTTCACCATGCTAGTAGTTCATTCAGAGGATTAATAAACGAGGTTGAAATGTTCTACGTTAAGAAAATAACACAATCTAGAATATTTGTACAGTTTGTGTCAATGTAATTAAATCTCTCAAAGCTTTGCTTTCATCTGCATTAAGGTTCATTCTGCACTTTGATTAAGTCGTTTCATGTTTGTTATGGCAGCATCTTATAAAATAGATTGCTTTAAAAGTATTTTCACAGTAATAAACATGTAAAAACAGTGAGTGTCAGGTAAAATCTGTGGCAGTGTTTCTTTCAATTAGTATTACACTTTCGTTTCTTGTATAAAGGATCTCTTTAGTGGATAGGTCTCAATCTCAATTCCTAGAGGGCCACGACTCTGCACAGTTTTGCTCCAACCCTATTCAAACACACCCAATCTAACTAATCAAGGTGTTCAAGGGTAGTCTTGACCACCTTGATTAGTTGGATCGGGTGTAGTTGGAGCAAAACTGTGCACAGCTGCAGCCCTCCAGAAATTGAGTTTGAGACCTATGGTTTAGTGTATCTGACTTTGACAGACTGAACAGAGAAATCTATGTCAAAGAAGGCGGAGCCTCAAAAACAAACCCACCTATTACATTATCACCACAAATGTGTATAAAGGGAGCAAAGGTTTAGGTCTGAATGGACCTGGACGACCACACATAATCAGAAGCTCCACCTTCCAGAGGCCGATTGTGGCTTCAACAAAGAAAACAAAAAGGTCCAGCCAATGTTAGGCTGAAAACATAAAAGCAACCACTTCAACAATTCGTGAGCAATCCATGCCTTCTTCTCTTGGGATGTCTGAAGAGTATAAAAAAAATAAATACAACAAATAAATACAACTCTTTAACACAAGTTTTCAGAATCATAATGAGCTTTATTTGCCAATTGTGCCCAAAAAACATGAGTAATACATAATACATACATAAAGTACAAACATATCACAAGAGGACCGATATAGTAAAGTAAAAAATAAAGTAAACGATACAAATTCTGAAGGTGTATATAGACATCTAGATGATTTATGCACACTTTTTAAACTGTACGTTTTCCTACATTAACACAGGACCGCCCTGGAGCACTAACGGCCCATTCCCCCATCACCACACACAAGCTTTTTTTTTTTGAGGAAGCAGGCCTCAGTGGGGCCAAACAGGTTGGAGGTGTGGCGGCTTTTTGCACAGACTCTTTTGTTTACCAACAAGGCCCATGTGGGAGAGCCTGGCCTCTTTTGAGGAGGGAGATGAATAGGTTTGTTAGTATGTTAAAAGCTGGAAACAACAAGAGTTGCTTTACTAAAACATCCTTCCAGAGCAGGTCTGCTTTGAGAAATAGGCCAAGCTATGGGCTGGAAACCAGAGCAGCTTAAATGAGAGCTCAAACAGAGAGAAAGCAGCGGAAGGCAAAATTATTAGCCCTCCTGTGAAATGCTCATTCTTTTTCAAATATTCCCCAAGCGCTGTTTAATAAAGAGAGATTTATTTTAACACATTTTTAAAGAGAATATTTTTAGTAACTAAGTTCTAATAACTAATTTATTTGTCTTTGCCATGATTACAGTACATAGTATTTTACTAGTTATTTTGCAAAATACTAGTATTCAGCTTAAAGTGCAATTTAAAGGCTTAATTAGGTTAATTAGGAATTGTTTTGGACAACAGTGGTTTGTTCTGTACCCAATCTGTACATACAATGTGCTTTACGTGAATCATTTTATACCAACGATAGTCAAACTCGTTAAATGTAGCACCCATAAACATTAAGTTGCTCATCAATTTGTATTTTAAATCATTTTAATGAATAAAAATATTAGGAGTGGCAAGACAAATCGACTAAACACATTGCTAATGCCATTAATAATGTTATATATATTATTGGTATATTTTTGTTTTGGGGGCATTTATATTTTGCTTTTTACAAAGATTGTGTTCCATTAAGGTCACAACACTGCTGTTCATTCATTCATTTTCTTTTCGGCTTAGTCCCTTTATTAATCCGGGGTCGCCACAGCGGAATGAACCGCCAACTTATCCAGCACATGTTTTTTAACGCAGCGGATGCCCTTCCAGCCACAACCCATCTCTGGGAAAACAACACTGCTGTATTTTATATAAAAAAAACAATGTATTATCTTTCAGAGGCATTCACTCTTAAAAATGAGGATTCTTTATTGCTGTCAGTGGTTCCACGAAAAAGCTTTAACATTTACAGAAATGTTGCATTACACATTAGGGTTTTAATATAGTTTTCATAGGGGGAAAATTATTGTTTATAAAATGCACTTATCTATGATAAGGAGAAAAAATACTAGTCACTTTCATTGCTTTTGCTATATTTATAGTTTGCTTTATATGTATACAATTGTTCAAATTAAATTAAATAAAAAAAAAAAAAACAGATTAAGTAGGTCTTTCAAAAAAAAAAAAGATTAAGTCTTTCAAAGATTTAATTCAAACCTTTTTGCATATATTCTGGGGTAGCGTCAAAGATTTACACAATGCAGTCATTTCTAAGATATATGTGTATAATATTTTAAATTATTAGTAATATTCCTTATGAAAATTGGATTCTTGGCTGTTCTGACATTTTTATTTATTAAAATAAAAAAACAATGTTTTTAAATGGCTACATAATTTTAGAGGTTTGAGGTCTTTGAGTTATTATTGTGGAAAGAAATTAATACATAAATGTAAACAAAAAAAAAAAATAAATAAATAAATAAATCACTACATTAGATAAAATGCAGTTGTTTTTAATTTTCGGTTCACTAAAAAATCCTAACAAAAAAAAAATGACCACACTTTCCACAAAAATATGAAGCAACACAAATATTTTAATGTATTATGTGACGCTAAAGACATGAGTAATAATGATTTGTATTAAAAAAATATATTGTAAATGATTCTAAACTGTAATATGTCACAATATTACCATTTTTACTGTTCTTGATGTGTATAAGAGACTTTATATGAGATATGAGACGCGTCATTTTTATTGTGTGATCTTTTCCATTAAAATAATGAACTGGCATTAATATGGACCGCTATCGCACCATCTTGTGAGCGTCAGTAGAGCAGTAAAGGTGGTGTGTTTGTTTTAGTCAGTCAATGTGGTCATTATGAGTCTGCTGAGGATGAGAAGAGAGACAGAGCGAGGCTGAGTTGTGCTGAGTGAGCAAAATTGCAGAGCTTCACTATCTCTACAGGTTTCATCAAGGCTCAGCTGGAGAAATTCATCTGGCGCACACAAGCCAAGCCAAGGACACAGACTACAGCAAGAGACTCTCCACTCTTTAATGCTCCAGCCATTCAGAGAAGAGTAGTTGACACCTTTCTTAGATTTGCTGTAAAGCTGGAAAGAGCTCGACGGGGATTTATTTTCTGCTTGGTCAGACTGTTGACAATGTTTTCACAGGCCTGACCACACAAAAAAGATATTAAACTCATTTATTTTCCTTCGGCTTAGTCTCTATTTCAGAGGTCATCACAGTGAAATGAACTGCCAACTATTCCAGCATATGTTTTATCAAAGACTATAGAATACACAAGACATGTCGTATCTTTTTGAATGGAGAAAAGTGTAACCGTCAAGATGGTGAATAAAGGCCCGCCTACAAGTACAGGAGCCAATCATTGATTGCTATATGGTAAAAAAAAAGCCCGCCTTCTAGTACAAGGGCCAATCATCAATCGCTATAGACTGACAATACTCTGGGGGAGGGGCTTGAGTTACTGCAGATTTTGTGTGATTTGGACGATTAGAAATGAAACTAAAGAGACAGATGTTGTTTAGTTTTATTGCCGATTACTAATATGAAATTCAATCATAAGGTTGGCAAGCAATCTTGGAGAATTTGATGTTTCCCCATTCAAACAGAATGCCCGAGCATACTGCCCGAAAGGTGTTTCAAAAATGGCGGCCAAGTGAAATGACTTGCCTTAAAGGGACTTTGGTTTTATGCAGCGGATGCTCTTCCAGCTGCAACCCAGGACTGGAAGCGAACACGGGGAGAACATGTAAACTCCATACAAAAATGCCAACTGGCCCAGCCAGGACTCAAACCAGTGACGTTCTTGCTGTGAGGCAACATTGCTAATATTAAGATATTATTCATTCATTCATTTTCTTGTCGGCTTTGTCCCTTGCGGGGTCGCCACAGCGGAATGAACCGCCAACTTATCCAGCACGATTTACGCAGCGGATGCCCTTCCAGCCGCAACCCATCTCTGGGAACTTCCACACACACATTCACACTCATACACTATGGACAATTTAGCTTACCCCAATTCACCTGTACTGCATGTCTTTGGACTGTGGGGGAAACCGGAGCACCCGGAGGAAACCCACGCGAACCCAGGGAGAACATGCAAACTCCACACAGAAATGCCAACTGACCCAGCCCAGCCGAGGTTCGAACCTACGACCCAGCGACGTTCTTGCTGTGAGGCAACAGCACTACCTACTGCGCCACTGGGTTGCCCATTAAGATATTATATTATATTATATTATATTATATTATATTATATTATATTATATTATATTATATTATATTATATTATATTATATTATATTATATTATATTATGCATTATTTATCAACTTCTATTTAGCAGCTACATGACAAAGATGTTCGATGGCTGTCAAAGATGTATTCGATCAACAGTTTTGAAAAGTGTATAAAACACATTAAAACAAATAAAAACAAAACAACTAACAAAACAACTAACTAACAAAACAAAACTAAACCAAACCAAACCAAAAAAACAAACAAAACTAAAATAAAACCAAAACCAAAAAAAACACTTTTTTTTTTTGTTTGTTTTTTAGTTTTTCAAGCCCTGTCTGGAGTGAAAAATGTTATTGTTAAAAAGTTCACCTTGTAAAATGCTTGTAATCTTTAATGAAGCATTAGCATGGACAATGGCAGTGTTATGTAAAGCTGTGATAAATCAATGATGGATGGAATATCAAATAGCTGTGCCACGTGAAAAGCAGCAGGAGAGTCAGGAACCCACACAATCAGTTTGCGAACAGCAGTTTGTGCAGGATGAAACACATGTGCTGCACAATCCTCATTCACATTCTGGCCCATTTCAAGAGCTCCGGGTGCTGCATAACATCCACTTATGAATAATGGCACTCAGGTCTCTGTTTACTAAAAACAAGTCATGCATCATATAAACCAGCCAATCTGGATTTCATCAAGAATGCTGGCTCAGATAATAGGAATATATTTCACTGAAAATGTACACCTTAAAAAAAAATTTTGTCGGGCAGTTTTAAAAATAACTCTCACCTACACCCCCCAAAAAGTCTCGATAACATATCAAAAGAGGAGAGAGAGAAGCACAAACACTCACTGAAAGCACAACAATTTGATGGGTTAGAAATTCAGAGAATGTGAGAGTCGGATGCAAACACTGGCACTCCTTGCATCATACAAAACTGTCAGAACATACGAATAATGGGAGAGGCAGGCGGAACTTCAATATCAACAAAAGATTTTTTCTCTATTTGTGAATTTTATAAAAAAAAAATATATATATATATTTTTTTTAATGAATGTGCGTCAGCACCAATAGCCTAGTAGTAATGTGCGTTGACATATAGCACAGAAGTGCTCTCGTCGACTCGAGTTGGATTCCTGGCTCGAGGTCCTTTGCCGATCCTTCCCCTCTCTCTGCTCCCAATGCGTTCCTGTCTGAAATCTCTACTGTCCTATATCATAATAAGGGTGAAAACCCCTAAAAAATAATTATAAAAATATAAAAAAAAAAAATTAAAGTGTATTATAATTGTATTATATTAAATATAATTTTATTTATTTATTTTTGTTGTATATTTTATATATTTTCAGTTTATTGTATTTTACAAAATCGTAAAATAAAGTCTGTTAAATTATAGAAATTTACCATAAAAAAATGAACATTAAATTACAGATAAGCATTTCCTTAAATTCAAATTTCTGGTCAGTTTCTGTAATTCAACCTGTTATTTTACGGTAAATTTCTGTAATTTAACAGCCGTTATTTTACATTTTTTTCCGGCACACCAGCTGCCAAAAATAAACCATAAAATTATGGATTTTTTTACAGTTTATATATATATATAAAGAGTTCAGATGCAAAAGCCACTAAACGCCACTTCCGCCAAAAATGAGCTAATGACACTGAGCGAATGCTTTAGGCATGTACTACATGTTCAACAAATATTTTTGCTTCAAATAATCTAAATCGCAGCATCAGCTCATTCAGAAATAACAGTTGGTTGACAAAAGCCTCTAAACGCCACTTGCCTTTGACAGCAAAAGCCGCTATATACCAAGAACCAATCAGAAGGCGCAAATCGAATCATATGTTCTCAATGTAGCACCGCACTGATACAACAGCTTTTATGAGGAGACTGTTTTATTCTCCTTTCAATTTTGATTTTAATAGACGGAGTTTGATGAACTGCATGAGCCTGTCCGTCTGTCACTGAATGGCAAATGAAAACCTCAAAACTCTTAACTCAAACCTCAAAATCCCTTACTTCAAAACTCTTGTGCATTATAAGAAAAAGAAAACACACTGTACGGAATTGTAACATTCAATCATAATGTGCTTTTGCGCAGCGGCGCTACTTTGAATGAGTCCCATTTACTATACATTAAACGACAACTGTGTTTCACAAAAGACGAAGTTAAGAAGCCATTCTTTTATCTCGCATGAATGCTATGAGGACAAACAAGAGATGAAAAAGAGACCAAGACCTCGAGTATGGTGAGAATGAATGAATGACAGCTTCTAAAATTGTCTGAGAGACATCCCCTTTTTGCCTAGTAGGCCTACCTTGTGCTTTATTTACTAATGTAAGCCATTTAAAAAAAATAAAATGTATAAAACTATACATTATTTATATTACTTCATATTACCTATACTCTTGATAAGCTTTTTATTTTAATGGACAATGCACAACGCAGATAGTGATGTTTCAAAATGTTTTTACACTACATTATTTGAATAAGCTTAGTTTGTAATGTTTACATTAAATCTAAATTCCAAATACCAGAAATGACAACAGATTGTTAAGATTTTATTAATGTCAATTTTAATGTTATTGATGCACTTACTTGACAGATTTCATTCATTTTCCTTCTGCTTAGTCCCTGATTTATCAGGGGTTAACACAGCAGAATGAACCTCCACTTACTTGACAGATTTATATATTTTTAATTGTAGGTGTTTTATGTTTGTTAAAATAACATATAACTAATTGCATCTTTAGTGATTTTTCAACTAATTACATTGTCTTGCCCCAATATGTGGATTTAGAGGTTTTTGCATAAAAAGCAGAAGTGGATTTAGTTGGTTTTGACGCAAAAAAGAAAATCTACATTGTTAAAAACCAAAGAATTGTCTAAAGTGACATTTTTGAAAAAAAGGTATTTTATTTATTAGCTAATAACCTTATTATTACATATAAAATAAAACTTCTAAACCTAATCAGAGCAGCCTGATAGAAAATGCTCATTTAAAAAAATAAAACATTTTTAACATGAATATTTAATAATATAACTTCTTGTAACATACTTACTGCAATAAACAATAGTGTATAGACCTATTTCTTTTTAGTAAAGGTGTAATGGATTTATAGGTTGTCATTTTAACTTCTTATGCATCAAATATGCACTTCATTAACTTTTTCTTCATCGAGACATTTTAAATTCTTCTTCCATCACTTGCAATGTTTCCAAATTGCATTGTTTGTCATTTTACTTACCAAATTTTTTGTCATATGTATTTTCTGTAAATCTGCTTCTGACCATGACATATTCAAACCTAAATGGCTATAAGAGACATTTAAGGATCACATGCAACATCCTTAATTTATTCTCTGGGGTAAGGAGAGATCTCCACTTAACTAACATACATAGAGTGAAAATTTGCTTAATGTATTATAAAGCTTGAAGCATCAGAATCGGTACTCGGTGTCGGCCGATCACCATGACAAAGAATTGGTACTTAGTATCAGCTGTAAAAATCCTGATCGGAGCGTCCCTAATTTACAGTATATATAATTATATTATTTTATATTATATATATATATATATATATTTTTTTTTTTTTAGAATAAAATTTATTTAATAATATTTAGTTTAACGTGGTATTAATACAATGATTTAAATAATTACAAATTGGAAATTAAAAATGAGATTAATTGTATTACATTTTTAATAAAAAATGTTATACATAATTTGGCATTAGACTGCAGGAGATGGCACAATAATCTAATGTATAATAATCCTTTAAAAAATATATTAAGCAATAATATATTGTAAATATAAGCAATAAAACTATTAAAATGAAACTATGAAAATAATTATTCCAACCTTTTGTAATAAGATAATTAAATTAATTAAAAAAAAATATATAGGTAAAAAATATTAATAATTTGTATAAATAATAAATAAATAATAAGTAAATAAATAATGAATAGCTTGTTACATATTTTGAAATGTTCCTTGTCTAAATATGCAAAACAACATAAAGTCTAAAAGGCATGAAACCAGTGGCATACTTTCATGAAATATATAACCAGCATGCATTTGCTTACAGAAAACAACAAAAGCAAAGCAACGTTCCAAACATTCTTATATATAACAAAATAACAACAAATAAACGCTAGAGGATACAGTACACAATGCAAGATTAATGGATGCAATCACACACCTTCCACAGCTCACAGTGCCAGATTACAGCCAGCCAGTCGTGACATCAGCTGTGTGTGTGATTCCGACACCAGCAGACACACACACACACACACACACACACACACACACACACACACACACACACACACACACACACACACAGTCATCTGCCCACAGCCACCCACTCCTTTCTAATCTAATTTCAGTCCCTCAACCAGCTGCTTGTGTCGGCACACTGAGGCCGGTGCCGAGTATCAGCTATATTAAATTTTCATAAACCAAATCTTTCGAGGACAACCTGATACTGCTGTTCTTTTAATAAGTGGACCGGCTGGACAAAAGACACTGTGGATTCGGACCTCACCCAATTTATTCACTATGGAAAAAAAAAAAAACACAGTCATCATCATATAACCTTACCTTTCACACTGCCTTGTTACGTAAAAACTAGAGCATTCAGCACAACATTCCTCCTTGAACACAACACACCATTGTTATGAAGCACACGTTCAATTCACAGCCTTGTCCAATTAAAAAAAAAGCATGGCAGGAATAGTGGCCGTTAACCGCGGTGTCAGATATTTTCTCTTCCGTGACCTCATGGAGCGAATGCATTGATGCCTTCAGCCCAGTTTTCATCAGCAGGTTTATCAATGTAAGTCAGTGGTAGAAATAAGAAGTATTTGGGTAATCAGATGATTCATGAAATCATCTAATCAATTATAAAATTTCAATCTATTTTCTTTTTTTTGTTGTTGCAATTCATTTTGAGGGTCTCCTTTAGTCATTCTGTTTACTACGCAAGGCTAGTTTATACTTCTTTGTTGAGTGATCGCCGTAACCCACAGCGCATGCTCTGCGCGTAGACGTGCATTTATACTTCTGCGTGCTGTTTGTGTTGCTCTGCAATTTCACTTCTGAAACGCTAGCTGGCAGTAGGTTTTATTATGTTGGTCTGTTTTGGTGTTTTGGTTTTTTATGAACGCTATAATGTAGAAGTAGCTAAAACTCGCTCATTCAGAGGCGGGAACCGGTGGACGTGCAACAACTTTAATCCTTAGGTAAACACAAAACAACAGTTTCCATCTAGAGCTCCTTCACGGGACTCGACACTTGTAAACACTCGCTCCATCAGGCTCACACTCTCAGCACTGGCCACACTCGTCACAGCTACCGAGCCGACCAATCACAGAGCTTCCGCTACGCGTCATTGCAACATATAGTTACATTTTTTGAGAGGTGCGCATCAGCGTCGCCGTCAGCCACGGCGAGGGCTATGTGACCGCGTGAAGGCTGCGCTGGACCATATGCATACACTTGACGCAGAAGTATAAATCAGCCTATAAAGTACATCCAGATGGTTGTTAAGACTAAAGGGCTTTATTCTGCCAAAACAACTGGATAGATATAGATAAGCAAGTATAAGCAAGTAAATGTATTTATATAGCACCTTTTAAAAACAAGAAGTCACAAAGTGATTCACAGTAAAAAAAAATCCCTTATCTCACTTATTATACAGTTAGTTGCCACAAAAGTAAACAATAAGACATAAAACATTGACCTGAACTAGGGATGCAACAATACAGTTAGCCTACGGTTCAATACTTCCCTCAGTTTTTTAACATGGCTTTCGGTTCGGTTCTGATGGATTGACACATGGGTTTTTTTTTGTTATTCAATGCTTAGCCAATAAGAACAGTAAGAGGTTAAGGAGAAAAAAATTTAAATGATTTATTGCAATACTCCTTTATTTTACTTACAAGCCAAAAAAAGTACTTTAGTTCCTATTGTATTGTATAAAAAAATTTACATTGAAATCTCACAGCTGCTGGTAGCCTATGTACAAACTGGGGAACACATAAATTCCTACATTTTGAAAATAAACGTACATAAGTTAATAAACATAAATTGACCATTTCAAATAGACATATTTGTACTACATAAACATAAATAAACCATCTTAATTATCTCGGTGCCGAAAAAAGTGCCGTAGGTAACAAGGATCGAGTGCTTTTATAAGATGACAAAAGCCCGCATCTCCATTCACCGAAAACGACTGCAAATCCGTTTTTTTAGCAATTAACACCCCACTGCCTTTGTTATTTTTATGTGTTTCGGAACCAGTTAGGTATGTTTGCTGGAAGGATTTAGCGAGGGATTGTTGTTTTTTGGAGGACTTGATTACCTTCTCTGCCATTCTGCCTTCAGACAGTGATATTGCTGGGTGATGGCGCCGCAGATGTGCCGTCATTGTTATACGTGTAAAACAATGCTTGTACACAGTAATTTTTTGTTCACCGTTTTTTTCTTTCATTGGCATTATACTCAACGGCAAAACCGAAAGGTCCTCACACCTTCCTCGTACTGTTGCCTCACTTCACTGCCATTCGCCATGTTAAAGTGTGGAATGACGGCCCCTAACTTTAGAGCATAGTGATTGAATATTTACTCGCGGAGAGGAGTTTCCTCAACTCAGCTTGTAGACTAATGCTGTGTTCACACCAGACGCGGAACGTGCGGATAAATCGAGCTATTCGCACGTAAATAGCCGCGTGAACATTTGAGTTTACTCGCTTCATTCACACGTCACATTCACTTCACAACAGACGTTGATTTGCGTGATGGGCAGATTCTGTCTGCCCGGTTACTCTAGCTTCGTTGCTAAATGGCTAACATGTTTTTTTTTTTTTTTTTGAGAAAATAACTGTGTTTATGTGCTTTATGAAAGCTGAAGAATAGCATCAATTCATTTGGAGTAGTGTCTGAGTCCACTAGATCTTTTTAGGGGTGCATCCAGTTCTGTGAGCTCATAAACTCCTCCAGAAACTTAACCTGGATGATAGAAGCATTCAGCGGTGCTTCTGACTGAGCCAAGGCCAGTTTGATGAACTGTTGTCGGTGTGTGCAGGAGGATTTTCCCCCGTGACACCAACAACAGGCACTACGTCAGGGCTATTCAATTGGCGGTTCATGGGCCGATCCCGGCCCCCGAGGCAATTTGTTCTGGCCCTCCAAATAGTGTGACCAAGACATCAAGAATAAATTTAGTTCAGTCAAAAAAGCCGCTATAGTTATGAAGTGACGTGCGTCTGTTCAATACAGCATGAGCTGCGCAGAGCGTGAGTCACCTGACAGTGGCGAGAGCAGCCGAATACATTTGAATACGTTTGTAGAAAAGGTCTTTTGTACAATGCACTGATATCGTTATTAGGGATGCAACGATTAACCGATTTCACTATTAACTGCGCTTTAATTCATCATGGTTAATTAATAGTAAAGGCTTCTCTAAGCCGCATTTCTGCATTTCTGTTCTGCCGCACGTAACAAAACTGCTGAACAAAGTTACGCCAAGTTGCCAACTGTGCGCTAGTTTAAAGTTCCGAGCTTGTCCACCGAAGCTAATACGCACGCACACTGTAATAACTATAGCCGCGGCCCGTTCCCATATCACGTCTTTCCCGCGCGCAAGTTTGTTATGTTGTAAGAATATATGCCAATATGCGGGCGGAAGCGGAGCAACGCGCTCGCGGCTGTCTGGGCGCACGCAGTAGAAAACATCTCATGCTGTAACAGTGAGAGTTGTGCTTAGCTTTCAGTGCAATGTAAACAAAAGACATGTTAGACGAACTATTATTAAAATGATTATGTATGTATGAACGCAGATGATAACAACAGTTAATCTAAATATTGGCGCCGACCTTCATAACAATTATTATTATATTATTTTCTCCCATTCCTTTCTATAAACACACACATAATTAAGTTGTGTAGCCCTATAAGCACAGAAAAACCTACAGCATAAAAACTATTACTAATGAAAATGCCTTTAAAAGGTTTTTTAATATTAGTTAGGGATGTCCAGATCTAAATCTAGCTAATATAAAGCTTAAATTTACATTAGACGTGATAACTGTGAAACACTGATTATTCTTCCCACTATATAATCGTACAACCAAAATCTATAATTGTTGCATCCATAATTGTTATGCAGTTCACAACATAACATATGAACGTATCTGAATGTAGAAGAAGCCTACTTAAGCAATACACTGATTTTGTTGTGCTCTGAAATACATCATTTGAATATTTGTTAAAAAAACTTATTGTACAATGCAGTGATATTATATACTGTAGTTTCAAAATACAATATATTAACATTTTAATGTAGACAAATGCAACGTGGGTGTCTAAAGGAGCAAAAATACATAATTGGCTCTTATATGCAGTTGTGTCATCATTTATATAGCAAGTCATATCCCTCCGGCTTTTGTTTGGGATGCTTTTCATGAACTGGCCCCCGTGACAAACTAATTGAATAGCCCTGGACTACGTCATAATCACGCACCCACAAGAGCAAGCTCCTGATTGGTTAACGCGGCGCAAATGTCCACTGAAGTTTAGATTTTTGAACTTGAGCGATTCGCATCAAACGCGCAAGACGTTCAATTCGCGCCACGTCATTCGCGCCGCGCCATTTTCGTGTATTGCACCGCAGGATGTCTATTCGTGCCTTGACTGATTTCTGTGAGAATCTTGGGTCCATGGGGGTTCCAGTAGGTCTACTGCAGTATTTGTGATGATTGGAATGCAGTTCAACAGATGCTTCATCAGAAAAATTCAACAAGGAGAAATAAAACTTTAGCCATTGATTAAGCACTGTGAGTAGCCCGTTTCACCATTGTGATTTAAATTCAAGCCCACTTAACGTTTCATTTGATGTGCAAACATTATTTGTGACCTGTTTTGTTAAGTTGTGCCAGATTGTTTTTCCTCCTTTTTTAGTCCTGAGGCAGACATCCCAAGTCTCCTGGAATTTCTGTGAGTCTCCCGCAAATGCATAGAGACTCCCGGATGCCGGCAAACAAATGATATTATCCCGGAAATCTCGCGTCTCCCTTCCGCTCCTCAAATACGTTGCGCACCCCTCTCCACCGCATCTTTCCTTGCTCTTCATCACACACATGCCGCGCGCACTCCGCCTACACCCCACCCGATCTTCACTTACGCTAAAACCTGTTTGAAACAATAAATGCTTAACGCCGCATAGTCTGTCTGAGTCTGTCCTCATTTCGAAGTGTAGCCTAAATATAGTCATAAATGGTGGTTATTCTGACAAGAGACAAGTTATTTTTAGTTGCTTTAATAGTGTGGACCACCATTTTCTTTTTGATCCTCACAATTTTGGAATCCAGTCGCGGGCCGGATTGAACGGCTCAGGGGGCCGGATTTGGCCCGCGGGCCGCCAGTTGATGATCAGTGAACTAGAAGTCAAGTTATTATTTGTTGCTCTAACAACTGGGATCAACGACAAAACTTTTGTCAGGTAGTTTTGGCTTGGTAGTGGTGATGAGATGATGGGAGCGAAGTGAGGTTGGTGGTGCGAGTGCTTAACAAGTGTCGAATCCCGTTGAGTTTTTTGTTTACTTTATAATTAAAGCTAATTCCCCCCTTATTCTTTTCTGAAGGAGTGCGAGTTCAGTGCCTCCACCACAGCATTGCATGCATTTCTGGCTTAAACTCAAAACACTGACAAAGAAACCCAACACAGTGGAGCATAGAAACCCTACTGCCTACTAGCTTTTGGAACTGTTCATGTAGAGCAGCAAAGACAGAGCATAAAAGACAAAGTTTAAATGTTCACAATGGCATAAGTGCAAGACATGCGCCATAGCGTACGACGATCACTCAATGCAGAAGTATAAATCAGCCTTATTATGGGTACTTTGAAATGCAGTAAAGCCTGATCAGTTAGACCCATGCTGAACTCGGCATAACGGCATAACCTGTTTTAAATTATTCACTGGCAAAAGGGAGCCAAACAGTTAAGTTAAAGAGCAGAGTGGCAGAAAAATAGTCCAAAAGATTTGTCATAACTGGTTATTAATTTGTTATTATCGGAGAACCACATACCTTGAAATGTCACCTTGAACCAACCATAATCAAATATTCCAGAGAGACGTGTAATAATTAAAAATAACTTTGTTAACTTCTATTGAAATATTACTGAACTAGTAGACTGTTAAGCCTTGTTTACATCTGGTATTTACAGGTGTCTTTTTCAATCCAATCGTAAGTGGATGAAACTAAATACAGGTGTGACTGCTTGTTTTGTTGCAAAACAGGAATTAAAACTGTTTCAATGCTGTAATCTCCTCTTGTTTAGGTTCACTTTCAAAGGGTAATAGGGCTGCAAATTTTCATTTCAACATCAACATCATAATGTGCACATCCATAATAGTCCCCTCAAAAGGATGTCCAAAGTCAAAGAGGGTTCATAGTTGAACTATCACCTCAGTACAGCACATAGACGATTTGTGGATTAATTTAAAAGTTCAACTATAGAATGAAAGTTTATCCATTGTATGTTTTTAGGCCTGAAACATTTCAAACAAGTTTAAAGAATAATCAAAAATCTGTAATTGTAACGTGCTGGGAACGCTGACAAGGAAGTGCGGATCCAAATGCAGGATTTATTCAACAGAATGGTCAAGCAAGCAATAGTCAATACAGGAACAAACAGATGTATAGGGGTAATCCAGAGACACGGTCATAAACAGGCGGACGGTCAAAAGGCAGGCAGCAGACAGGAATAAACAAACAAACAAGACGAGGGTCAAAACACGGCAAAGCAAGGCAAAGGAAAACGCATCATAATGTTCACAAACAGTATAACAAGACTCAGCCCTGATGTGTGTGCTGTTTAAATAGTCCTTGTAAATTCATGAGCAGCTCCCAGCCGTGAGTGTGTGTAATCTACCGAATGAGGAACAGGTGCATGTGAGCAGTGCATGACTGGAACTTGTAGTCCATATACCGGTGGATTTTTAGTCCTTTAGCCATCTGCATGTTTACCAACAATCTGCAGCCGCTAGATCGCTGGTGATCATAACAATAATGTTTACAACTTTAACATTATCTATATATAAATTATACAGTAAAGATTGTGTACAGTGTGCAGTGTTATTTATTTTAATTATTATTTAATTATTCAAATTCTACAACTAAATAAAGCTAAACTCCCCAAAACAAGTAAGTTTCAAAACTTGTAGGTCTCCAATGTTTAATTCATTCTAGATGCTCACCCTTGCAATACAATCACCCCAGTCATTCTAAAATAATTGATAGTTCACAAATAGAGCTCTTCAGGTTATCTGGCAAGATGGTTTTCATATCACATATCATAAGTCAGATTCTTCAACATTGTGCAGCTCTTCCATTTTCATTGACCATTTATTCTCCTCAGGCTTTTAGAGGCTTTCTTTAAAGTTGTATTATTCAATTATCACTTTTTTAGCGTTTATTTCTAAAAATTATAGACAGCTGTTTTGAAATGAGTTTTTTTTCATGAAATCTAAAATGTTACATATGTACATCATAATAAAGCCTGGTTTATTGGTTGGTTGTGTCGGACGGCTTTCTTACAACAAACAAATCACTCCAAATTTTGTCATGATATGAACAAAGATCATATTGTCATCAGAATGTGATTGCGGTGTTCAAATATGCCTAAAAGAATCAAGCTGAGGGTGAAAACACACCAGGTTTCAAAACAAACACTCAAAATGAGCAAGGTGTATAAGCTCACTAAAACTGAACTGGTTCACTTCTGACCAGATTCAGAGGATGTTGAAAATGCATCATATCTGATAGTGTAAACAGTTGTAGTATAAACGCTTAAGTGGCTGAATTCATTAAAAAGCCATTGAAGACCACCCACTCTCCACTTACTGACCAAACAGGATCATTATGAGACATGTGGGGAGACAGCACATCAAAAAAAATTAGCTTTCACACTGCAAAAAAAAAACACAGTTTACAGCTAAAATTATAGTTTTTAAAATAATACCATATAATAACGTTTGCATCCTCTTCCTTTTCTTCTCAGAAAGCCATGTTACACGGGATTGTTCACTCAGTAATGTGTGCGCATCACGCTGAGCTCTCCCACAAACGTGATGTAGAGCATGATGAAATTAAAAGAAAGGGTGATGAAATTCGAACACAAATGGGCACAAGAGACGCATCTGAATGCATGCTGCAAGTACGGAACAGTATAGCGTCTTGGCTGACCACTTGTAATCAGATAGCTGAAAATGCATGTAAATATGCAATGGAAACATGTGTTAGGTTAGGGGCAGTAGAATGATGATGCTGAATGAGGCACTTTCAAAGATGCTCATAACCAGTATGATGTCTGTTAAGTGATTATCAAAACAAATGTTACTTGATATCGAGCTGACAGTCAACTGATACTATAATCATGACTATAGTTGTTGACATTTATGTCACTTATAGTTCAAAGTGTCTAAAAGGGACCTTCACAATAAAGAGCTAACATCTTTTTTTTATGGCAACATTTATGTTGTCGATTACTTTTGGGGTCAACTCAAAAACTCACTTCAAACAGTCCCGGAATCACTTTCACAATGAAAATATAAGAGCAAGATGTGCACCAAGTGGTCACATTCATAACATTACCATGAGAACACTATTGTAGAACAGATCTTTTCTTTATTGTCCGTGTTTTAGTGTCCATATTTTTTACACAGTCAATGTACAGTATATTTTAAATCTTTGACAATATATTATGATTAATAATAATAATTCCTTACATTTATATAGCGCTTTTCTGGACACTCAAAGCAATTCACACATTTTTGGGGGGAACCTCTTCATCCACCCCCAGCTGATTGGTGAAGAGGAGACAGAACGATGAAGCCATTTATGATATGGGGATGGTTAGGAGGGCATGATGGACAGAGGTCAGTAGGCAAATATGGCCAGAATGCCGGAGTTAAACCCCTACTCTTTTTAAGAACCACAGAAAGTCAAGACCTCGGTTTAATGTTTCATCTGAAAGACAGCGCTCACTGAGCAGTATAAAGTCCCCATCAATATACTGGGGCATTAGGACCCACACAGACTGCAGGTTGAGCGCCCCATGCTGGTCTCGCTAACACAACTTCCGGCAGCAACCTAGCTTTCCCATGTTTTTTTTTTGCCCTGCTTAGCTTCAGTGGGCCATGTGAGAGTTGCAGAGAACAAGCTGCCGGCTATATATTGTGGAGATGTGAGTTAATGTAAGCATATGTTGTGTATTTATTGAATCAATCTCATGTGTTAGATCTAGGGCTGGTGACAGAACATTGCGCCTTAAATATTGTGAACTTACATAACTTACTATTTCAAATGGCAGTTTAAATTCCATCTGACTAGTGCACTTCAACAACATGTGCCGTATTGTTTAAGAATTAGCCTAGAAGGTGGCCATTCTTAAAAAATATCAATACTTAATCATTTAATTGTCCAAGAATAGCACTTTCTAATTTATTAGCACCAGAAAGTTGCTCATAAACTCTCCATGTTTCTTGGAAAACATTGTGCATTTCTAAAGTGCACTTTATGTGAGTGGGCTTGACAAACCACCTGTAAGAGACACACTCTTTTGCTCTTCATATGCACCAGACACTTTCCAACAAACACTCTGTTACACTAATAATGCTAATAAAAACTGTTAAACTTACTTAGACTTGTCATGGCATCTATACATTGCTGCTCACTGGTGATTTGAAGTGCCTCTTTTATCCTCATTTGCAAGTCGCTTTGGATAAAAGTGTCTGATGAATGAATAAATTGAACATAAATGTCTTTTGTATCCAATTGTATGCATTCAACCACATGCACATTTACACTATGAAAATAAATCCAATGTAATGCGTTAGACTACCCCTGTAATATCATTGCACCTACTGCTGCCATGGTACTGCAAAAAAGTTCCTTTATTATTACGCTGGATTGAGAGTATAGTTCTTAGCCATCTCACCATAGAAAGTAGCATCTCTTCAATAGCTATGTTTCCATCCAAAAACGCTAATTAAATGTATGCACAAAACAGGAATATCGCATGAAAGACGTGCAAATAAAGCAGCGTTTCCATTGAACGAGTCAAAGAGAACAAAATCGTCACTTCCTGATTAACTTGCCACAAATATTAACAGAAAAAACAGGATTTGCTGAAGTAGGAGAAGTGTGAATCTTTTCTTTATATAATAAATTATTTGCGCCTGACAAATGCGAAGGCGTGAGACGCGGAGCGCAGACGCTCTTGACAGTTCTGGAGGTAATCAATAAAAAAGTATCACTAATACTGAGATGGTTGTACAATAGGCTCAGCCTGCTGGTTTGTCCATTCACACACATTTTTATCATCACATGATCTCTTATAACAAAATCACATGACTTTTTTAATGCACATACTGGTATTTGTTCGGTAAAAGTGTTTCCATCAACCGTTTTTTTACACGCATAATCCAAAATGGCGTGAATGGAAACATAACTATTGTCATTTACACAACAAAATTACAGAGGAGTTCTTTAAATACAATAATTATCAGGAAACTTTGGTTTTAATGGTCAAGACGCTAATGGTCTGATCCGATTCAATAATCTATGCTAAGCTAAGCTAAAAGTGCTCTCACCAGACTAATAGATCAGCTGAATGGATTCAAAATGGTTTAACTCCAGGGGAGTTGTAAAATGAGAGTATTTTCACAAAAAAAAAGTGGCTTGTTCCTTTAAACGTCAATAAAGCATAATATTAATGACAACAGAAACAATCTGCTCACCGTTTAGCCAATCAGATATGTGAGGTGCTCTGCTAACGACAGTCAGTTTGAAGAGTTTAGCTAGCATGTCTTAAGAGAAAGGGATTTTGCAGAGGAGGGGGTCTAATTTGGCTGCCAAGTCCAAATAGGTCTACAATAACTGGATAAAGGTATCATTGGGTCACTCTAGGACTTCAATCTTAGGAGGTTAAGCATGAGCTGATGTGGCTTAGAGAAATACCTCACGCCTTAAGTGTAAGAAGTCAAGAGCCTTGATTGACAGACAATAAAAAAAGAAAAATACTGAAATTGTAACATATTTGGTTGTATCTCATGTTGTTGAGCACCAATTACTGAACAAAACAAGCAACATAATAATGCCAATGTAGCCATCTGCTGGAATTCTAGCTAACTTCGTTAAGTTGCTAGCATCTACCATGACACAAAATTCAACAGAAAATTCAGCAGAAAATGGTCAAACAAAACAAATTTCACATGTAGTGTATTTATAATTTAAAGGTTGCTTAGAAAAAAAATGTCACAGCTCTTTTATATAGCTGTCAGTGGAAAAATATGCTTTTTGGGTCCAGATGGTATAGCTACAGCATCTACCAGCATGGGCGAACTCAACCATGCTAGCCAACCAAAGCTCCATTCTTCACCCAAGCAAAACAGTACAGGTCCTTTAAAAGGGTGTTGACTGGCTAAGTGTGCTCATTCAGTCAAAGCATGAATTCATTACGTGACATATTATCTGCATACGCGATGAAAAGGACATTTTGGAGTTAACTGTGTACATAATCATTGACTGCTATTTGCCTGCTAAACAAGTAACAACTAAATGTGACTGAAATGTAACTGATCCGACACTAGAGTTGAATAACATGTAAAAAAAAAAAAAAAAAAAAAAAGTGGCTGTGACTGCATGAGTGTTTCCAGCATGGTATCACAGTATGGGGGAGGTTTGGCTCACAGAAAGGCCACTGTGAGTCAGAGCTCTTAATCCCTCCATAAGCGCAGTTTCACCTTTTTCCAAGTCCTGCTTCTTGAACACAGAGTTAGCATGCTGAGAGTAAGCTTTTGTGCATGGGAATATACTTTCCAGTTAGAGAGAAAACCAGTTTGTTGTTTATGTGTTTGACGCCGTTTCAAAGTTTCCACCACATCATGAAGCATTTATTATTAAGGAAACCATCTAGACTCAACTGTATTAAGGTGCATTTTTAAAACACACCCAGAAAATCTACCAGACATATTTTTCCAGCAGACAAATGCATCAAAAACTGCTCCTCCGAGACTTAGAACAGACTAATAAGACTGTCCATGATAATAAAAGTTTCATTTTTATATACAGTACAGTACCATTCAAAAGTTTGGGATACGTTTTTTAAATGTATTTTAAAGCACACCTGATGAAAATCATCTTTTGTAAGTTGTTTGGACAGATGTGTATGTTGGTATAGTGTGTCTACAGTCATATTGGAGGGATATAAACACAATAAGTCTCTTTTTTTATTTCCTGACGTTAAAAATACGATCCAAATCCCTCCTGTTTCGAGGCCTACCTTTACATTATGTAGGAGTGCGGTTTCCCCACCACCGAATTGATTGACAGTCGTGTATTAATATGTCTCCGTAGTAGCGCATATAATCATATCAACAAGACAGGACGTGCGCAAAGCAACCGGGATTAAAAAGATCTGTTCAGCTCTCTGTGATCATCAATCATAATCAAATGTGATCAAGAAAGAGTTTTACAAGTTTAAAATGTTTTTAAAACAGTGCATGTTTGTAATGAATTACAGCAATTTTACCGGCTCTATCACCACAGCCGCATGCCAGTCCCTGTTTGTAGGCGTTAAATCAGTTTTATTTTGTACATTAACATAATGGATATCCATACAGCAGTGGATATTAACGTGTATCCTGTCACATTTGCCATGCAAAAACAGTGCAAAGTTAAACACATGCACTGTTTGTGTGTTTGTGTGTGTGTGCGTGAACTTTGTAACGACATTGTGTGTAACGACTCATCGTTCTCATCGACTAATTAACTCCACAGCTAATACATCAAATAATCATTGGGAAAGTTTCTCGGTCGATCTGCTTTCCTCATGTCTGACGCAGCCAAGGTGGAGATTATGGCACACTCGTGAGAACGGTGGGCGGGGAGAACTAGTATCAAAGGCACAGGCAAACAAAAACAGCTACATTGTGTTCAGAGCAGAAAAATTCCAATATTCTGAAAGGTCTAATAAATAATCTGTTTGAGAATGGTATTTTGAGCTGAAACTTTTCAGACACATTTTGGAGACACAATAGACTTATCTTAAATCTTGAAAAAAGGGGTAAAATGTGTGCCCTTTAAAAGAAGTCACTCATGTTCACAAAGGGTTCATTTCATTTTTTAACAGTCCTTTGTTTTTGTAAATTGATTTTTTTTATATACTTATAAATGCTGATTTGGTGCTAAAAAACATTTCTTACACTCAAAAATGACTTTTGCTGTTTGTTTAAACTACTTATTTAAAATGAGCTGAAACCACACAATTCTTGAGGATTCATTTAAGAAAACTTAATTGTATAATGTTCAATCCACTTAAATTTGTAAAAACTAATAAGTCAACTTAATTCCTTCCTGTTGTCTCAACACAAATCGACTGTATGGAACCCAGAATTTTTATGACAGTATATCAATTCTTGCTGCCTTAACTTTTTTTGTTGAACTTAACTTTTCTAGTCATCTCAACTTAAATCAATGAAACGGACAAAAAATATAGATTAGGTGAAACCTGATTAATTTTTTAAAACCTAAACATTAATTAAAAGTCAAAGCACCATAAAAATTTGGTTTAAAAATTGAGTGTATGATGAAAACAGAATAAAATAACAGCATGTGAGGAGTGTATATAACTTAAACCTTTGAAAAAAATATTCTAAATAATTTTTGCAAAAATACTTTTCAACTAAATCATTAATTCTGCATATTCTGTGTGAGTTTTGGAGACAAAATTAAAAACGTAAAATTAAAGCATACTTACAATGGAAAAAATGACTGTGTATTAAAAAAGTATTACAACATATTTAGTATATTAGAGGTT
>LR812520.1:26617103-26859603 GCA_903798195.1 Danio kyathit
TATAGATCGCGAAATTTAGCGTTTTTTTTTTGCGTTTTTTTTTAAAAAGCATGACCGTAAAACTAAACGCGGTTATGAATATACTAAAACATGTGTTTGTTTGTCGTAAAAATTCGTAATAATGACAAAAAATACTAATTTGTGGATCTCCTTACTTCCGGGTTCAGTTGTGTCAGGTGTATTCTGGGAAATATTCTTACCCCTCCGTTTGAAGTGTGCTCCTGGAAAATCTTCGTTCGAAGGGGTGTATACCCCTAGCCCTTAGCCCTACGCCTTCAAGCTAAAGAGAATTGGGACAGCCCTACCCCTTGGCGGGCACGCGCAAAACGAGGGGTAGGGGTAAGGGGAAGGGCTAAGGGGTAGAATTGGGATTGGGCCTAAAATTGCAGCTCATGAAAAGACCGGTATTGCTACTAAAATGACGTATACAAATAATAAGGTATATGTCAAAAGCATCTGTGCAAATATCAGACATCACCCGTTAGAACACAGCACGTTAACAGACTCATTCATGTCAAGCAGTGCGTGCAGGGTGAGCGTGTGAGCTGTCAGTCATTGTATCATTTGGTTTATGTTAAAAATGTATTTTCTTGTGATAACGGGATTTCGTTAGTTTTGATTAGTGTTGATTTCAAATGCAATAAATCTGTTTACATAAAACTTAGCAAGGGTGCTCACAATTTGTGGGTGCGACTAAATTTTGACTGGTGCGCCTAAATTTTAAAGTTAGGAGCACCAGTGCTACCAAAAAAAAAAAAGGTTAATTTCAAGCCCTGATAAACCATATGAATATTTTCATATTAGTCATTAATGTATGGAGTCAGAGAAATCTCAAAAGAAATTCACGCAAAAGACACGATGTACACATGCGTAGCCTAATTCACGTGCATAAAACTAAATTCACGTGCGTAAAATATTTATTTATATTCACAAAAACAATTCACGTGCTCAAATTAAAAATACATATTCATAAAATACGTTTCACAAATGCAAAACCCCATTTGCAAGTGTATGAGAGTGTACAAAAACTTTTGAATGTTTAAAACTTGTGAGTTCATCCTGAAAGAGAATGTGCAAATCCTCTTTCACGTACGACTCCCCCTGGATACGTGTGTGTGTATTTTTGAGACTGTCCTGGCAGAAGCAAGCAACTCGTAACCTTTCAGCCAATCAGATGAGACCTGTATTCAATATCACCGACTCTGCGCTCCTTTTGCGCAGACGGTTTCTCTCCAGCATGGCGAACGGAGAAAGAGATGCACAGGCTTCAACCCAGAACTATTAAATCCCCTGACTATCATTGACTAAAAACTTAATTTACATTATATCTAATGAAAGTAAACTGGCTGTTGTTGTGCCGTAGTACGGAGACCCGGAAGGGATGTGATGGTGGAACAAAAAACTGAGTGGGAGAAAAAAAAAAGGGTGGAAGAAAAAAAAAACAATGATAGGAAAATATATATTTTTATGTTTTTGCGTTCCCTCGCAAAGATCGCGTTCCCTCGCAAAACTGTTTTTCCACAAACACTTCCCTTAAGTGAATTCATAGATGTCAACCCTCCCGTTTTTGCCTGGATTATCCCATATTTTACTACTCTATCCTGCTATCATCATATCATTCATCAGCGAATGCATGTGTGAGCCAACGACTGGTATAAGCGCTGACTGACTGAAGCGCTCCGTATGATAAACTGATCCCAGATCAGCTTCACACCAAAGTGACACCTCTGTTATCAAACAAGTGAAGAGCAGCAAATTAATCTCTTGTTTTTTATTTGATTACAGTGGTGTCACTGTATAATGCACAAATCTATAATGAAAGTATTCCATTACTTTTGTAACTGTTTGTGCATTAGTTTGTCATTAGGTGTGTTAAAATAAAACACGCAGGACAGACATGTTTACAAATTATTAAGAGTATTTGTCTTGTTTAAACATACACCCGAATATCCCAAAATGCCCTGCACTTTATCATACGGAGCAGAAAGTGAATGCATGAAAGTGAAAACATTTTTATATTCATTTTAGCGTGTTTTCAAGATTAAAAATACATGAGAAATATGGGAAAATACTGAATGATATGATGATAGCAGGATAGAATTGTAAAATACGGGATAATCCAGGCAAAAACGGGAGGGTTGACATGTATGAAGTGAACACGAAGTGTTTGTGGAAAAACAGTTTTGCGATGGAACGCAAAACCTCATTGCGTTCCCTCGCAAAACAACGCAAGAACTTAAAAAGATATATATTTTCCTATCACTGTTTTTTTTTCTCCAACCCATTTTTTTTTCTCCCACTCAGTTTTTTTTCCACCATCACGTATAAATATAAATAAATAAATATAAATATCTAATATCTATAGTAAAAAAAACACTGTATTTTCCATGATTTTGGCATGCTATTATTAAAATATGAAACAGTATATGATATGAAAAGCGAGCACAGTGGTACATTAGGACATGTAGAACAATAATCTGGTGGAGTTGGCAGAAAACAATTTGATTTTATTTTTTTATGAGTTTTCTAATATGACTCTTCAGTAAAAACACTTTGTTTTTCATGATTTTAGCGTGCTATTCAAATATGAAACAGTAATATGATATAAAAAAAAAGTGAGCACAATGGTAACAATTGTACAACAACATTTTTTTTAAATATTTAGCTACATTCCACAGGAAAATATTTACCGAATAACACAAATAAACCAATAAAACAATCATAATAGTACAGTAAACACCTAAATAGTAGGTTGTAAATATGAAAACGAATGTGAATAGTTATGACAGCCGGGTAATGACTTTTAAATGCTATTAATTTTGTTGTTAAAGTCGCAAATAAAACACAATTACAGCAAAACAAAGAAAAAATAGCATAGCCTACATGCAAAGTCATGATTTTTATATATCCAAACATGAATAAAAGTGACCATTTATGACTATCTCTCATTTGAATTCATACGCGAATAAAAGTGAAACAAGATTAAAACTGCAGCGCATTAAACACACGCGTCTTTAATCTACCGCGCAACACCGAGTAGACGCGCACTGCAATTTGAAGCACAGATAGCGTGACCCTCTCTCTCTCTCTCGGAACCGCAGATGGCGTGACCGCAGTAAAAAACCCCTTCTAACTGAATTTATTAAAACTGACGTGACTCTCCTCAGCTCTTCTCTTCGGTGATGCGACTGTATTGGAGGGAAGGTTATCAGAGCAGTGATCAGCCCGATTTAAAATCATGAACAGCATCAAACATGTTTGAAATGATCCGAGAGGCTCCGATTTGTGTTGAAAAAGATCCCGAAAAGTATTAATATTATATTTATATTCTAGATATTACTAAAGGACAACAACAGCCAGTTTACTTTCATTAGATATAATGTAAATTAAGTTTTTAGTCAATGATAGTCAGGGGATTTAATAGTTCTGGGTTGAAGCCTGTGCATCTCTTTCTCCGTTCGCCATGCTGGAGAGAAACCGTCTGCGCAAAAGGAGCGCAGAGTCGGTGATATTGAATACAGGTCTCATCTGATTGGCTGAAAGGTTACGAGTTGCTTGCTTCTGCCAGGACAGTCTCAAAAATACACACACACGTATTCAGGGGGAGTCGTACGTGAAAGAGGATTTGCACATTCTCTTTCAGGATGAACTCACAAGTTTTAAACATTCAAAAGTTTTTGTACACTCTCATACACTTGCAAATGGGGTTTTGCATTTGTGAAACGTATTTTATGAATATGTATTTTTAATTTGAGCACGTGAATTGTTTTTGTGAATATAAATAAATATTTACGCACGTGAATTTAGTTTTATGCACGTGAATTAGGCTACGCATGTGTACATCGTGTCTTTTGCGTGAATTTCTTTAGAGACTGTTCTGACTCCATATTAATACTACTGAAATTAATTTCAAAACTGAATAAATATAAATTTACACGCATTTACACAAGTAAATAAACAGAATCAATGATCGGCTAAAAATCTGCGGAAATCTGCGGAATTCTGCACGCGCAGATTCTGTGTGGGCCTAGTTATGGGTGTGTTTTGAGTATAATGTGCATTAAACCAATCAGAGTCTTGTCTCCCATTCCCTTTAAGAGTTAAGAGAGAGTTGAGAGGGTTGCATTGTGCCAAGGCACATTTGCCATTTACATGGTGGACTTTATAAGTGGAAAAAACGAATTATTTACTAGCGAGAAAACAGTTAAACAAATCATCTGCAGTGCGAGGATGAAGAATGAGCCTCATCTATTCAGCCTCTTTACTTTCTCTTTACTCCTTTTGTGGATAAGGAAACGGTGTAGTTTGCACTCCATTGAAGACATTCATTAGCCTACATATTTAATTTTGTTTGTTAAGCGCAGAGATTTGTTTCAAAACTATTTCTATATTCAGTTCTAATTTCCAGCAAATAAATAAATGAACAATAATAATAAATGAACAATAATAATGAAGTGTTGTCAAAAAACTGAGTTATATCCAAACACACGTCCTATTCTTATGCCTCAAATGGTGATGCAAGCCCGACAGGTGGACAAATCTAAACTTGTTTTTAGTAAAACAAATATAACTATGCATATACTAAATAATATTACTAATAATAATAATAACATTATACAAATGCAAATTTTAACAAACAAACTGAAAAAAGCCCTTTGTTTGCATATGTAAAGATATTTGTGTTTTGCTGTACATCCTGTGTGTATAAAGCAATGTGTAAACATTTGGACCTGCATAGGCGCATAACCAAACGCTCTGCGCTGGACATTAGACCAGCTTTTAGATGGTCAATGGCGCAATCTATTTTAGTTCTTCAAAATAGCAACGCTCCAACAAAGCCCTTTAGCACACCTCCTTTTTAGACCAGCACACCCATGAGTCCACAAAGTGGCGCAAATTGATTTGCTATTTAAACAACATGGTGCAAAACGTGAAAATTACTGTTGCGCTGGTCTGAAAATAGCAACAAATTGCGACATACATGTCTTGCGCCAGTAACTTTTTCTGATAAATGGCACATAGTGGACTATAGGGATAAACAGTTCAAACAATGTAAATACACGTTCCATCTTGTGACAAAACTCTATGGGTTTTATAAAAAGGTAAGATAAGTAAAAAAAGTTGGTAAAAAAACTGCTTGATATGTCCTACCCTATACTGTAAATCATAAAACTTGCTAAAAATGTAGTTGAAGACATTCACATTAAAATACGTTAATAAAAGTAACAACAATGTTTGTTATTAGGACTTTGTCATATATATTTTACAGTGATTTTGTCTATATATATTTATATATTTTTTCCTTCTACCTACCTACCTGTCCGTCCGTCCGTCCGTCTGTCTATATATCTATCTATCTATCTATCTGTATATCTATCTGTCTATCTATCTATTTGTATATCTATCTGTCTGTTCGTCTGTCTGTCTGTCTGTCTGTCTGTCTGTCTGTCTGTCTGTCTGTCCACCTGTCAAAATTCATGATTTTAATTTTTATTGTGTAGCTTTAAATGGTGTATTGTTTTTCACTAAATCTGATTGGAAAAGTCGCATGTACTTTTTCCAACTCATCTGTGCTTTACTACGCATTAGTCATAACTGTGAGTCAAGATTCACTTTATTGAATTAGTCCAACTGGACATTCATCAAATAACCTTTTCTTTTCTTTTTTTTTTCTTTGTTGATTTCTACAGAAGGAGAAAAGTCAGTATTAAAACATCCCCAGGGAAAAGGAAATTACAGCAATTTTCATATTAGGGGGGAACTAAAATGTCTCCCTTAAGGGCAGGGGATAGAGTACCTAATTATCTGAATATAAACACTAAGTTCACCGAACACCAGAAATGATAGAGAAAAACACACATCTGTTAATGAGTACACAAACAACATATCTGCATTTCCACTGATGCTCCCAGAGAGAACTGTATGGCATTTGCACTACACGCTAATATACGGTCCCTAGCACCGATTTTAGGGGCTTGGGTACAATTTTAGAACAGATTCAAGCCATCGGAGTGATTTAAAAATCTTTTCAACCTCTAAAGTGCATTAACTGGACACACCACTATGTATTTGCTTCTGCAGATCCCCGGCGGGTAAGTTAGAAGTGACTATACCAGTGCAACCCCATCACGTAACAGTCCACAGCATATCGAAAACATACTGCACATTTCACATAATGCAAAGCAGCTGTTAGCAACAAGCTGACGCAACCACTGCTCAAAGAGAAATAATGCCAAAAATGTAGCACAAACAGCAGCAAGTGAATAAGCACCTGAAATGAGACGACAACAGAGACAGTAATTCATCTCTCCTGTAGTCTAGCAGAGTCTGGATGACATGAAATAGGTCAGCGTTTGAGCGTCGTGCTTGGACCTCTGCCAATATTCACAGAAGCACTTGTTTTTGTTAAAAAAAACTCCTTATTCTTAATCACTGCAAAAATCAGTCACATGAGCACAGACTGCAAGCCTTTTATTCATTATGAAAGACATGCAGCACTAATAGATGAGTGATGGGTGATTTTGTCCTCTCGGGAGGAAGCCTCGAGAGTTTAAGTATTCCTAAAATGGAGGCCGATTGTGTTTCTGTCTCACATGTAAGGCTAATCCTATTGTTTGAGTTGAATTAAGAAAGAATAGGTAAAGGATTCACAAGTTCCTTCAGGAAAAAAAGTTTCAAAAGGTGGATTAGTTTTAGAAATGCCTCAGATCTTACTACATGGTATGTTTAACTGTGTAATTAGGAGCCTGTTCCCTAAATATGAGCACAAATCATGCACGGTTTTTATCCCGGACAGAGGATTTGGGTCACAATCTAATCCTGCAGTCAGACGAACCTCAGAGAGTTCAGCAGTTAATTACTTTAAATCAGCGTTACTTTTATTGTGCACTCCGCTTATTTACATAATTCACATTCAAGTGCGCAATGATTAATGAAACGTTTCATAATTCACCGCTGATTAAACATTTATGGGCGCTTCTTAAAATGCAGACACTTAAATTTCCCAAGGGTCGCTTTCTTTTTTTCTTTTTGTTGTATGAAGATCAAATCAAATGTTTCTAAGAAACATTTCATCCAGATTTTGTTATTATTAATATTGTTTAAACGGTTTAAATTCTGGATTCACATCTTCAAATGCTAAATTACATTATAATTAAATGAGTGGTAATTGCAAACAGAGGGTGAATAAAACAAACAGACTTTATAGTAAGTGCTGTTAGCTACTATGTACAAACGTTGAAATTAATCATTTTATATAATGACCATACTGTAGATGCATTCAGAGATGTAAACTCTACATTTATTTAGAAATACAGGCGTACAATTGCAGCTATAATTACACTACAGCACATTTTTGCCAAACCCACCTTTTTTATGTATAGGTAAATACTAAAGACATGCTAATATAATGGATTAAACTACAGGGAGTGCAGAATTATTAGCCAAGTAGTATTTTTGAGGATTAATTTTATTATTGAACAACAACCATGTTCTCAATAAACCCAAAAAACTCATTAATATCAAAGCTGAATCTTTTTGGAAGTAGTTTTTAGTTTGTTTTTAGTTTGAGCTATTTTAGGAGGATATCTGTGTGTGTAGGTGACTATTACTGTGCATAATTATTAGGCAACTTAACAAAAAACAAATATATACCCATTTCAATTATTTATTTTCACCAGTGAAACCAATATAACATCTCAACATTCACAAATATACATTTCTGACATTCAAAAACAAAACAAAAAACAAATCAGTGACCAATATAGCCACCTTTCTTTGCCAGGACACTCAAAAGCCTGCCATCCATGGATTCTGTCAGTGTTTTGATCTGTTCACCATCAACATTGCGTGCAGCAGCAACCACAGCCTCCCAGACACTGTTCAGAGAGGTGTACGGTTTTCCCTCCTTGTAAATCTCACATTTGATGATGGACCACAGGTTCTCTATGGGGTTCAGTTCAGGTGAACAAGGACACCATGTCATTAGTTTTTCTTCTTTTAGACCCTTTCTTGCCAGCCACGCTGTGGAGTACTTGGTGTGATGGAGCATTGTCTTCTTGAAGGATGCAGACTTCTTCCTGTACCACTGCTTGAAGAAGGTGTCTTCTAGAAACTGACAGTAGGACTGGGAGTTGAGCTTGACTACATCCTCAACACGAAAAGGCCCCACAAGCTCATCTTTGATGATACCTGCCCAAACCAGTACTCCACCTCCATCTTGCTGGCGTCTGAGTCGGACTGGAGCTCTCTGCCCTTTACCGATCCAGTTATGGGCCCATCCATCTGGCCCATCAAGACTCACTCTCATTTCATCAGTCCATAAAACCTTAGAAAAATCAGTCTTGAGATATTTCTTGGCCCAGTCTTGACGTTTCAGCTTGTATGTCTTGTTCAGTGGTGGTCGTTTTTCAGCCTTTCTTACCTTGGCCATGTCTCTGAGTATTGCACACCTTGTGCTTTTGGGCACTCCAATGATGTTGCAGCTCTGAAATATGGCAAAACTGGTGGCAAGTGGCATCTTGGCAGCTGCACGCTTGACTTTTCTCAGTTCATGGGCAGTTATTTTGCGCCTTGGTTTTTCCACATGCTTCTTGAGACCCTGTTGACTATTTTGAATGAAACGCTTGATTTGATTGATACGTTCGATGATCACGCTTCAGAAGCTTGGCAATTTTAAGAGTGCTGCATCCCTCTGCAAGATATCTCACTATTTTTGACTTTTCGGAGCCTGTCAAGTCCTTCTTTTGACCCATTTTGCCAAAGGAAAGGAAGTTGCCTAATAATTATGCACACCTGATATAGGGTGTTGATGTCATTAGACCACACCCCTTCTCATTACAGAGATCCACATCACCTCATATGCTTAATTGGTAGTAGGCTTTCGAGCCTATACAGCTTGGAGTAAAACAACATGCATAAAGAGGATGATGTGGTCAAAATACTCATTTGCCTAATAATTCTGCACTCCCTGTATTTAAAGCCTGTGTGAACTGAAAGTTGCTAAGTTGCTTCCAATTAAAATGTAAGACTGAGTAGAGGGTCTTTCTTTTTGTGCATCATTCCCTTGTAGCAAACTAACAGTAAGGGGCGTGGTCAACAGAGAAGGACCGCAACGTAACAAAGTAGACCTGGTCCAGTACGTTATCAAGCTGCGGGCTGCAGCAAGGGCTGTCTCAAAAAATGACAACATGCCCTAGAAAAATAAACATAGCTAATTTAGATTTCACAACGACGTTAAATGCTGTGTGAAATTTTTGTTTTTGTTTTTTATATCAAATTTCTTATTTCACAACAACCATTACACTGCAATTAATATTTTTGCTGGAGGTTACAGAGAAAGCAGAGAATGTCTAAAATAAAATGTGCAATTAAAATGTTTAGTTTTGTGTTTTCTTTGCTTATTTACTGTACAAACTACAATTTTGTCAAATTACAGAAGTTTGGCAATATGATCTTTATACTCAGGTTTCTCTCACATTTCAACTAAAATATAAAACATTTGAGTTTTTATGATGCTGTTTTTGTCTGCATGTTAGTTTTAAAACACAATTTTGTGAAAACAGGGACATTATGAGTATGCATATCGCACAATTAGTCTATAGTACGGTGGCTAAGAGAGCTAAACGTGCTGTAATTTAAGAAAACACTGGCAATTACAAAAAAACACCAGCAAATTAAGAAAAGATCTTCATCTGTTTGAAAACACACGTAAAAAAAACATTTAAAAAACATTTTTAAAAAACACGCTACATTTTCCCACATTGCAAACAAATTAAGAAAACGCCTAGATTTTCTCACAACACTTCCAAAAAAAAAAACGGAATACAACGGAAATGTTTTAGGGGGACCCTTAATGTTAAAATGTGACGAACGCTGCTGAGAAATGTTTATTGTGCCATGACTAGTTGTAGGTGATCTCTGAAAGGCGAGTTTTTTTGTTTATTTTAACATTCTGATTCCCTTGTCTTTATTATTTTATTAGCCTAAATAACCATAACCTAAATATCCAGGTCTGTCATGTTTTTGGGTCCCCTTGAAACATTTCCCTTGTGCCTATTTGCAAGTGTGGTGAGAAAATGCAGCACGTTTTCGTAACTTGTTTGCATTGTGAGGATTTGCAACATGTGTGCTGTCAAACAGATGAAGATCTTTTCTTAATTAGCTGGGGGTATTTTTGTAATTGCATGTGTTTTCTTAAATTGCAGCACGTTAAGCTCTCTCGGCCACTGTACTATAGGGATGTTTGCACGTATAGCCAAAACAACAATGGTATATTGACAGGAGCTTAAATGCATATAGGCACTTAATATTTTTTTACACAGTGACATTTGAAACATGAAAACTCTAGCTTTGAGGAACACTTGCTTTTTTTCATTGCATGCAGGCAGCATGCTGGTGTGTTGCTGTTGTGACGTCAATGTTTTAATGACCATAAACATGACGCGGCATTGAATGAGTTGCAACTGTTTGCTTTACAATCAGTCATGGCTTCTGGGTGAAATCTGTTATGGAGTCCAGACTTTCTGCAATCAGTTTGACTCTGAACTCTGAAGGTCTGGCTGCGCACTAGATCAGAAAACTGCTAGCTAAGAAACTTTTGTCAGTTCCACAAAACAGTATTGTTGACTTTAAATAGAGGAAATTACCTGAACTGTCATGAACAAAATAAAGCATATTCAGTAAGCTGACCATTTAAACAGTGAGAATTCTGATTGGCCCCAATATACCAATATAACCCTTGAGGTTGATATCAATAAATAAGAACTATTCTTATTTAAAGCCTTTAACTCATGTCAGCCGACATACACAAATTTTGATATCAATTTTTCTGAGCTTGATTGCAAAAAAAGTACAAACAAATATAGTGGGCAGCCGAATTTACTTTAAAATCCTAACATGCAAAAACACTAGCAAAACTCAAGGTTCCCACTCCAAATGTCAACTTTCATTAACTTTCACTGACTAAAAAGCTGAATTTCCACAACGAATAGAAAAACAGGCAGTCCCTCCAGAATTAAGCATTTCTGTAATCACTGAATTTAACTGCGGATACAGCTAAAGGCTATTTGATCAAGGCAACGTTCATTGCATCGATCGCTAAAGATTAAAATTTTTACATGATTCTTCCAACACTATTGCTGACAGCTTGCTTTATTTTGATCATTTGGAATCATTCATTCATTCATTTTCCTTCAGCTTAGTCTCTATTTTTGAGGTTGCTACAGCGGAATGAATTGCCAACTATTCCAGCATAAGTTTTACACAGTGGATGACCCTTACAGCCGAAACCCCGACTGTATTCATTTACACACACAGCCAATTCAGTTCATTCAATTCATCTATACCGCATGTATTTGGACTGGAAAGCCACACAAACATGGGAACAACATGCATACTCTACACAGAAATGTCAACTGGCCCAGCAAGGACTCGAACCAGTGACCTTCTTGCTGTGAGGCGACAGTGATAACCACTGAGCCACCATGTCGCCGAATCATTCATGTATCCAACATTTCTTTATATGGTTAAGAAGTAAACATTTTATCTCAGTGTTCACTTTATATAAATTACAGAGACCAATGGTTCATAAGGTATAAAGTAATTGACAAATTGGTGTATATACTCACAGCAAAACAACACAAGAAGAAATGTTGCAAATACTGGTGCACATTTTGAGGAAAATTGTATCTGCAATAATCAGATTTTTCCCTGCAAAATTCAGGAGGAACTGGTTGAGCACTGCACAGACACAAAATAAAAAATAAAAGCCACAGACGGTACTTTAACAGGTACAGCCTGGTTACTGCATTTGATAGCTCGTTGACAAGTGAGAAACGAAGAAAATGTCAGTGAAAATTTGCCTAACCACAACAATAGGCAAAATTAGAAAATATATTTTGATAAATGAGAGGTAAAAATTACCAAGAAAATGCCTAAAATTACATGACTTGGACAAAATATTTCTCTAGAAATATCTGGAATCAACATTAACATGCCTTGAATCCAAGGACACAGTTTTTTTTTTCCAAATAATTTTACAAATTGCAATTTTTTGTAAGTAAATGTCTGATTAAGACAAAAAGACAAAAAAAATCTAAAATCATTCATAAAGTACAGTGCTCAGCATATACAGTATGAGTACACCTCTCACAAATCTATCTCTTAAATTCATATTTTTAATAGGAAGCTATACAATATTATATTTGTGCATATACATTAGATTAGTCAGTACTGAAGCCAAATCTGGCGACGCAGTGGCGCAGTAGGTAGTGCTGTCGCCTCACAGCAAGAAGGTCGCTGGTTCGAGCCTCGGCTGAGTCAGTTGGCGTTTCTGTGTGGAGTTTGCATGTTCTCCCTGCGTTCGCGTGGGTTTCCTCCGAGTGCTCAGGTTTCCCCCACAAGTCCAAAGACATGTGGTACAGGTGAATTGGGTAGGCTAAATTGTCCGTAGTGTATAAGTGTGAATGAGTGTGTATGGATGTTTCCCAGAGATGGGTTGCAGCTGGAAGGGCATCCGCTGCGTAAAACATGTGCTGGATAAGTTGGCGGTTCATTCTGCTGTGGCAACCCCGGATTAATAAAGGGACTAAGTCGAAAAGAAAATGAATGAATGAAGCCAAATCTGGAGCTTATCTAACAAAATAACTTACTATAACAAATTTTTAAAAAAGAGAGAGGAAAAAGCAAGTATTTAGTTGAAATTTTGTAGGTTGTAAAATAAATGTTTGCAATATTTTGCATGAATTTAATTGTGTTATCTTTCATTCATTCATTCATTTTCTTGTCGGCTTTGTCCCTTGCGGGGTCGCCACAGCGGAATGAACCGCCAACTTATCCAGCACGATTTTACGCAGCGGATGCCCTTCCAGCCGCAACCCATCTCTGGGAACTTCCACACACACATTCACACTCATACACTATGGACAATTTAGCTTACCCAATTCACCTGTACTGCATGTCTTTGGACTGTGGGGGAAACCGGAGCACCCGGAGGAAACCCACGCGAACCCAGGGAGAACATGCAAACTCCACACAGAAACGCCAACTGACCCAGCCCAGCCGAGGTTCGAACCTACGACCCAGCGACGTTCTTGCTGTGAGGCAACAGCACTACCTACTGCGCCACTGGGTTGCCCATTGTGTTATCTTTCAATTTCTAAATATGTTCGGTGACTATAATATTATTTTAATAAATATATCTGTTTAATAAATCTGTTTTGTTAAAATGCACTAAAATACATTGCCTACTGTATATTTACTAAAAAAATTGATAAAAATATTCATTTTCAAAATGGGGTGTACTCAATTATGCTAAGTACTGTATCAACCAATGATTTTTTTTCTTATCATGGCACTAACGCTAAAACTTAAAGGTCACATGAAGTGCTTTGAAATGTGCATTTTTATTCAATGTTTGACATAATCTCAACTAAAATTAAAAAGAACGTGGAACAGAGTAGCCCCTCCCCTTTTTAAAAAGTAAATAATAGCTTTTTGTTTTTATCACAGCTCTGCCAGTGAGAGTTGTTGAGCTCAAGCTCATCAAATGAAAAGCAAATGAGAAGCATCCTTAAGGGTGCAGGACATGTCAGATACTAGAGAGCATTTGATTGGTTAAGTTTTGATAAGAAACTGAAGTATGAGGTGATGTGGAAAAAAAAAAAAAACATTGATTGATTAAGACAAAAGTGCCAAACTGCAAGTTTTACATGTTTATAGCAGTTTTACATTCATAAACACAAATTTTGTGATTGTATGTGAGAAAAGAAGAAAATAGCAGTGAAAACTAGCTTAACGACAACAATAGGCAAAACTATCAAATAAATTTTAATAAATGAGAGGTACAAATTACCAAGAAAATGCCTAAAATTACATGACTTAGACAAAAAATATATAAAAGTCCCTAAAATTGTGTGGAATGGAAATTAATGTTCCAATGAATCCTAGGAAAATGCATCCCCCCCCATAAAAAAAAAAATTTTACAAATTGCAATTTTCCAAAATTGAAAACTTTTAATCTTCTATAAAGATGTCTGATTATGACAAAAAAAAACCTGAAATAATATACAATATCAACCAATGATTTTTTTCTTATCAAGATGCTAATGCTAAGGTTAATGCTAACGTTAGGTCCAGTGAAGTGCTTTGAAATGTTCATT
Organism: Danio kyathit; assembly: GCA_903798195.1. Taxonomy (NCBI): domain Eukaryota; kingdom Metazoa; phylum Chordata; class Actinopteri; order Cypriniformes; family Danionidae; genus Danio; species Danio kyathit. The sequence goes on from LR812520.1 coordinate 26,631,263, forward strand.
TTTGACGTAATCTCGACTGAAAAATTAAGAGAGGGTGGGACAGAGTAGCCCCTCCCCTTTTTAAAAAGTAGCCAATAGCTTTTTGTTTTTATCACAGCTCTGCCAGTGAGAGTTGCTGAGCTCAAGCGTATTAAATGAAAGGGTGCAGGGCATGTCAGACATCTCCTAAACGCAAATTTTGTCAATGTTTTGGAGCACACCAACATATACATGTCCTTAAAACCAACAGACCTAAACTAACATCTACAATGTTTAACTATAATTTCATGGGACCTTTAAAAAAACCTTTATTAGCAGATACTAAAATGAGATTCCATAAATTAATACTGATTCAGAAGAACATTCCCTTGTCGGTGTCCATCAACTCGTCGCCAGCAAAAGCAGGATATCATAATTCTGCCTAAAATCAAGATAATCTCCCAGGCCAAGACCTATTGAACGATTTCTAATAATCCTCCGGAAGTGGGAGAAGGAATGTGACCTGGCAGCGCGCATCAGTTGCCAGTGTGTGTGCCATCTGCTGTGAAGCACCTCCATAGGGCTGCTTTCATCAACACCTTCTGTTGAGCTGTTCACACTCGCAGCAGTGTGGCCTTAATCCTCCTTCAGCTGACCCAGCGCTCGGCCACCTTAATTGCAAAAATGTATTTCTCAAGAGCTGTAAACAAGACGCACTCCCGTTTCTCTACGATATGAGTCCACAAGGCCGGAATAAGTGCTGAGAGATTCAAGGCCTGATCCGCCGCGCTTGCGTAAGGATTTTATTTGTCGACGCAATTTATAGAAATCAAAACAAAATTTAGTAACAGGCTCTGTAAAGTGTCTGCAGCAGTCAGTTATGTAAGAATCGGGCCTCTTAGTCTATCGGACCAAAATAGGACTTAAAAAAAGCATTAAAACCAAAATGGAATGGAGTTGTAGCCACATGACTAAGGCCAATAAGAATGAAACAATATAGCCAGATGGCAGGAGACCAGCGTGAGATTGAGGCCAGATTATGTGTTGTTTATCATATTGTGTCTTTATGGCTGTCAAACTGAAACATTTGGTTTTCTGATTTTATGCTACTAGAGATCGTTCTAGAGACTAAAGTTTTGAGACACTCCTAAACTTGTTTTAGGTTTTAATATTTGCAGTTGTGACATATTAATTGCATTATGTTTATATTTAGTTATTATTAAGAAACAAATGCTTGTAAAATGATCAATTACTTTGTCTATAAAATGTAAAATGTGGGTTTTCAACCATCAAAATAATGACGGTTTAAGAAAGCTTTAAATGTGTCTGTTTGTTTGTTAGTTTGGATCACTAAAATGTCCGTTTAATAAAGTATTTTTTTTTACCTCAAAACAATACTGATTTGCAAAATTTTTACCATTATTTACAGAAGATATCCACTAAATGCATGCCATTTAGTGTATAAAAGTGAATATATACAGTTAAAGTCAGAATTATTAGCCCCCCTGAATTATTAGCCCCCTGTTTATTTATTTCCCCAATTTCTGTTTAACAGAGAGAAGATTATTTTTTTTTCAACACATTTCTAAACCTAATAGTTTTAATAACTCATTTCTAATAAATGATTTATTTTATCTTTGCCATGATGACAGTAAATAATATTTTACTAGATATTTTTCAAGACACTTCTATACAGCTTAAAGTGACATTTAAAGGCTTAACTAGGTTAATTAGGTTAACTAGGCAGATTAGGGTAATTAGGCAAGTTATTGTATAATGATGGTTTGTTCTGTAGACTATCGGAAAAAAAAAATTAGCTGAAAGGGGCTAATAATTTTGTCCTTAAAATGGCTTTTAAAAAATTAAAAACTGATTTTATTCTAGCCGAAATAAAACAAATAAGACTTTCTTCATAAGAAAAAACATTATCAGACATACTGTGAAAATTTTCCCCCTGCTCTGTTAAACATCATTTGGGAAATATTTAAAAAAGAAAAAAGAATTCAAAAGGGGGCTAATAATTCGGACTTCAACTGTGCATATATATCACAAATATAAATATATATTAAAATCACAATAAACACTGTTATTAAATTTGTGTGAGTAAAATCATATAAAGGCAAATTGTATTAGCAGTCAATTTCAATGAAAAAAAACAGCCAGTAACCAATACAGTGTACATATATTATGTATACTCTTGATTAATAAATAAAAAAGAAACTATTCAGATAATTTCTAATATATCAAGCATGTTGCTATACAAATAAAAGCCACAATTAGCTGCAAATATCCTCTAAGCATTTACAAATTTGAACTAAAAACCTGAGTGGATCAGCAAAAAAAGAAAAAAAAAAATCACTATTGTTGCACCCTGTAGACTTAAAAAAAAATCAGAGCACGGACAGTATTTATACACGTAGACAAAAGAGAGATGGATGTGCTGACAGGACACCTGTGCTCTGCGGCGTCATAAACAGCTCTGTATCTTTGTGTTGTCTGCTGTGACTAACAGACTAACTCTGAGGACACTTTAAAGCAGACGGGTGGCACGTCCTGAGCGGAAAGCAGAGTATGGCGCCTAGTACGCACCCACGTGCACGACTCCAACACAAGCACACGCCACGCCTGGGCACATTACAAAGGCCTGCTGGGGGTCAGGCCATGCAGCTGCGGCTCCTATTGATGTGAAGAATCAGACAGATGGGCCTAAACCGCCCCTGGAGAATAAACAATACAAAGGCAACACGAAACCACAATAACGCAACCTGGACACAAAAGTGTTTCATCACTGCTAATAACTACTCGGTCAGGGGGCATCCAGACTAGTCAGTGTTGTTGTGAAATCAGGCAAGATGCCGGCCATGTTAAATGGACATTGATTTGTTTTTCCTAAAAAGCTCATGAAACTATGTCGATGAAAAAATTGATGAAAATATTTTGCATAACAATACATTTCAGTGTTTCTTCCTAGGTTAATGGCTGGGGGAGCGACTGTTCAGACTGACACGGACACAAGGAGTCATCATGGTGTTTATTTGTTTCTTTTAATAACAGCAGTAAATGACTGAACAATTATTTGAACTTTACAAGCGTTAAGCTAAAAATTAACATTTATTTTAGTATCTTTTTTATCCACAAAGTGTGCAGCTTTTGTCACCGCAGTGTATTTTCTGGGCTTCTGGGAGATAGATATTGATATTAGTATATACTTTTATACTTGACCTTTACTTAAGTATACTTATTTTTCCTAAAGGTGTATTTGCTGACTTAATTACTAAGATCAGTCTTGTACAGCCAGGGAGAGAGTATTGTAGCTCTGACAGCAAAGTTGGGTCAAAGCTAGGGATGCTCCGATCAGGATTTTTGCAGCCGATTTCGAGTACCAATTCCTTGTCATGATGATCGGCTGATATCGAGTACCGTTTCTAATGCTTCAAGCTTTATAATGCATTAAGCACATTTTCCCTCTAAATATGAAACTTAAGAGAAGATCTTGCCTTACCTAAGAGAATAAATGAAGGATGCTGCATATAATCCTTTAAACAGGTCTCTTATAACTATTTAGGTGTGAATGTGTCATGGCCAGAAGCAGCTTCACAGAAAAAAATTAATCCATTCATTTGACTTCAGCTTAGTCCCTTATTTAACAGGGGTCTCCACAGCGAATGAACCGCCACAGAAAACGATAAAACACAGATATAAAAATTGGTAAGAGAAAATTACAAACAAAAGAAAATAAATGAATAAATGAATGAATGAATGAATGAATGAATGAATGAAATTACAAACAATGCAATTTGAAAACATTGCAAATGATGAATAAGAATTCAACATGTCTCAAAGAACAAGTTTGGAGCGTATGTTTGATGCATAAGAAGGTAAAATGCACACCTATAAATCGAATACTCCTTTACCAAAAGGAAATAGGCCTATACACTGTTTATTGCAATAAGTATATTACAAAAAATTATATTATTAAATATTCATGTTAAGAATAAATTAAGTTTTATTTATCTAATAATTCCAGCCAGCTTTTAGTGAACTTGCAATATTGTCAAAAACACAGAACTTTCAGTTGTTATATATAAAAATTCCTAAATACATGCAGGACCATTCAAATATTGCTCGTCTCCAACTATTGACAGCAGATCACTCAATGAGAGAGAAAGAGAGAGAGAGAGAAAGAGAGAGAGAGAGAGAGAGAGAGAGAGAGAGAAGGATTTGCACTGCACTTGCTCCATTCATTTAACCTAAGAAATGTTATGTTTAGACCATCACTGTGCTTTCACGATCTGTTCTCTTGCTTATTCACTCGCCTCGCCATGACTTCCAGGTATTTTAACCCGTTTTTAGGGATCACAGAGCCGGTATAAATTTGCGGGAGACTCGCAGAGCTTCCGGGAGAGGTCATAAGATTGGATGAAACAGGTACAGGAGCGCACGTGCATCTTCGGTCCTGTCAGGTGTGGCACGCACACTCTCCTTCCCATACAGCTGAGAGTGGCTGTGTCAACTCCACCATGCGCGATTCAGAGAGCAGAAATTTGTAATTGCACGACCATGTAGAGACAGAAATCACATGCTGTTGTGTAAATAAGATATTACATATTTAGCTATTTAGCCTGTTTATTAAAAGAAGTTGTGATCTGGCGCTATATAGAAAATAACATTAACTTGACTTCAAGGGGGGCGGGGAAAGACGTTGGGAGGGCGGGGCGCCCCCCTAATATAATGGTAGGGGAAACACTGCATATTACCAAAAAACGTACTTGATTTTAATGAATAAAAAGTGCAAATAAACAGATTGCAAAGCATTATTTTCATTGAAGCAATATAAGTTAACTAAAGTGCTTTACAGAAATAAACACAGGACAATTAAAATTGATAAATCTAGCTAAATCATGGTATACACTCTGCATTAGTTAAATTAGTTGTACACAAATCTTTTTTTCTATCACAGAAAAAAAATGAAATGTTGTTAGATTCAACACAATCTCACGGCAATTCATAACTTTTTGATTTAGTGGCTAATTCATATGAATTTGTACAATCTCATTCTTACAATTTAGTACGATTTGCTGCGCCTTCTTTTTAAAATCATACATTTTCGTAAGACTGAACTCATATGAATTCGCCACTAAACTGAAAAATGTAAAATAGTTACGTTTCCTTGAGAGATCAGGCTGGTTATGTGACTAAAAACAACCTCATTACAATGTATTTAAAATATTTTAATTTCAGAACTTTTCAGCAAATATTAGTTCAAACATTCACATTTTAAAAGGCACAATATCCAATTGTAAAATATCTAAAAACCTTTTTGACTTATGTACTTACATTATCCCAAATGTTTGGAAGAATGTTTTAACTAAGAATGTTTAACATGGACTGTGTTCTGTGCTGACATGACATCACACACCCATGATTTCTGGTTTGGTTTTATAGAAAATAGGGAACATAAAAATTGTATTTAGTGTATTTCATTTGACTGCACAAAGCAGCATTATAACAAAACCTTCAAATCTTGTTGGTATTATAAAACAGTGCTTCTTTTAACCTTTAGTTCATACTTGAACATGATTTCTCGTAGGATTCAATGAAGATGCCAACTCCAAAATATGAAAATATGAAAATGCTCTCTCTAGCAGCAAAATGTACATAGTGTGCGTTTAATTCGAATTTACAAAAATTTAAATAAGTCTACAGAAACTTTGACATGTATGATAGCAGCAAACCTTCATATTTGTGTTGGTGTGGTCACTGAAATAAATGTCAACAGAAGCAATCAAAATATATTAGAGCTGGGCAGTTAATCAAAAAGTAATTGAAATCGGCATTCAGAAGCTATAATCGATCTCATTTTTCCAGGTTGATTTTTTTAATTAATGTCCCTTCAGTGTGTGGCTCACGTGATCCTGCTCTGTTTATACTTCTGCATCGAGCGCACACATATGGTCCAGCACAGCCTTTGTGCAGTCACTTACCCCTCGCCGTGGCTGACGCTGGCACTAAAGTTATATATTTTCACTTTTTTATAAGAAAAAATGTGACTTCATTTTAGGCAATGTGTGTTTTAATTTCAGTTGTTCAGTGTTGGTGTTCAATAAATAATCATAGATAGTAGATAGTGTGTGTTTCCTTCAATTATTTTAAAATGAAGTAATCATTCAAAAATCTCTCACTTGATATATGTGTATACATGTAATGCACAAAACTTTAACTGTGAGAGCAAAAAAAAAGTATAAATAAAATAACTGTTCATTATTGTAATCGAGTTAAAATGTCCAATTAATTGATATTTTGATTTTAGGACAAATTCCCCAGCCCTAAATTATATTAAATTAGATTTACTTGATGCATAATATGAAGACTGTTACATTACAGTGTTATATTAGACTATTACAAACATTATATTACATATCATTCATCCACCTCATTCAAAAATGCTAATTCACCCAGCAAAAACGAAGTCTTCATTTTATATTCATTTAATAATGCATTTTAATAAATTAAATATATTTAAATATACTGCAGTTCTTAACTTGACAAGTTGTTTGTTCGGAGCACAAAAAGTTTCTCAACTGATCCAACATTGTGCAACTATATATTAAATGCATGCAATCAAAGTGACTAACCATGCATTATTAAATTTATTGGCACAACATGAAATTAATTTAATTTCAAAATAATAGTATTAATTATTATTATTGTTTCATTTTACACATAGCACAATCTTAGTTAAACCTCCAAGAGTACACCAAGAGTAAATGTTTTTACCATGTCCATAACCCAGTGACCTCTTTTCCTTGTTATTAAATTTTTCCATGACATAAAATGAATCCAGTCTGAGACAGATCATTATGTCTTTGAGACATGAGCGCATGGGTATGTCCTGTCCACTTCCCTCCCATCTTCTGCTCTTCAGATCAGCCAGACTCAACATCATGATAAAGATGAGGCTCAGTGCGTGTTCAATATTTTACTGTAGAAACTATACCCCTAAAAAAACTATAAGCCCTAAAAAAAATCTTTAGTTTTCATGCAAATGCTAGGGTTGATCCCCATAGAGTATGTGTAAGACACAAAATTCACCATCAAAACCATATGTGCATTACTTAATAACATTAGGGCTGGGTGAAAAATCGAAATTAAATCGCAATTAAGTAAAACCTGCAATCGTTATGCACATTTTGTCAGAGAAGCAAAAGTTCTGTGATCTGTAGTAAATTAGTAAACCAGACTGGGTGCACCTCTGCTGAATCTCCAAATAAAAAGAAACTCAGGAAATTTGCTGGATAAACAGAAAATTTAACTGCTTTCTTTGTTAAATGTGAATAATAATCCCACGAATATATGAACTTATCTCACAGATGATTTATTTCAAACAATCAACTGAAGTTATGAAGTAGGTTTGGAGTAACTAAATGTAATTATTATTTATGGTATTTTCACATACTTTCAGATGTAGCAGCGTTTACTATACAGAGTATTAGTTCACGTAGAAGCTAAGCAAACAGTTGTCATTATTAAAGAATGATGTCTTTGGTTTCATCATTGCACAATGAAATCATCTGGGATTATAAGTGCAATATTGCATAGCCTGTCCGTGAAAAACTTCTCCATGTAGTAAATTCTGCTCCACCAGAAATGCTAAAAATAACGACCAATTACAGAACTGCCTTTACTGACAAAATGTACATGACAATCACCTTTGATTAATCGGCAAGTGTTGTTGCACTACATAGTTTATTCAGAAAGTGCAGAACCAGTCATTGTTACTCAGTTATGCGCATACGTGTTTTATGCGCATTTTCAAAATTAATGAGCATCTTGCCATTTTATGCACATTTTTCTTATTGGATAAAAAGTTTTTCCTATACTTAATTATGCTCATAGCAGTTTTATATATTTCAAAATATCCATAAATGTAGGCTAATGGAAACATAGCTATTGATAATAATGCATTAGTCAAGTGCATCACAGTTTGAGTAGGTGGAGATTACAACCAAAAATAAAGTGTTCAGCTTTGTGTCCTACTGCCATTTCAAATATGGTGCTCAAAAACAGTTTCTTTCATCTCATTGGTCACAGTAGCCCCACCCTCAGCTCCACATGCAACACGTTCTTACTTCTACAAAGCACTGCTTTGGTTCCACTTTTCCTGGTTCAGAACCAGTGCTTTGGGTGTGGAAAGACAAAGAACTAGGGCTGCACAATATATCATTTCAGCATCAATATCGCAATGTTTGTGTCCGCAATTCTCACACCACAGGATATGCAATGTTGAAGAATTTTAGTTGATCAGCTCCATAATTAAGAATACATGATATTTATGGAGTCATTGCAAAGTATATCCATAACAGAGTGAAATTCTATCATTTGCATGTGTTTTTAAGGCATTTCAAGAGAGTTTAAAGCATTCTGGAACAAAAAAGTAAATTTGTAACTTTGTAAACTGTAAATGAACAATAATTTAACAGAATTATTAATACAATGAAGATTCACACCCTTACAAAATCACCTTGGTGAATCTAAATTTAAGATTTTTTTTTCTGAAAAGAGGAATTTAAGTCATGTGGTAAAATCGCAATATATATATATATATATATATATATATATATATATATATATATATATATATATATATATATATATATATATATATATATATATAAATAATCACAGAAAAACTAAATATCGCAATGTCTGATTTTTCCAACATCGTGCAGCTTTACAAAGAACCGATTTGGAACTAGGCTCTGGCTCTGAATCAGCACACAAACTGCCTTGGTGGAAAAGGGGTAATATATAAACACACACTTTGGAGAGTGAGTTTCTGAAGTGTGGCCAAGGATGATGTTTGGCTGAAAATCCTATCGTTTCATAAAAGTAAATAAACCGTTACAGCTTTCTATACATATAGGTATTAGAAAGTATTTTAATATAAAAAAAAAAACATAACGTATATAAGAGATTGAATGGTCAAAAATGAACTGGGCCAGATGAAGGGAGTGACCAAAAGAAAACATGGTCAAACTCACCGTCAGCGAAAAAGAGGGTGGCATTTGAAAAGCTCACATACCTACTGGATTTAATTAGTCTCATGATTTATCCTGTGACTCACCACTCATACTGTGAGAAGACTGAAAAAACTGAAGACTTCCCACATGTGAACAGCAAAGCTCACCCTGTATGACCCGCTGGATCACCCGCTTAAATTATGATCCAATCGCAGTTGGCTCGACCTTGTAATGCAAGGTGCCAACTGCCAATATGATGTCAAAATCTGTCAGCTATTCATAGATTGTGTTTTAGGACAAAGCCCTCAGCCAAAGTGGAGAAGGTACCAAAGCCCTTTATTTCCTCAAGCCCTGAGAGTAGTCTCTAACTGCATTTTCATCTGTTACCTCTAAACGCAGTTCATTTCCGCATCTCTGCTGAAGTCATCATGGCATTCCTTGTATAATCATGGCCTTACAATCCCATGACACTGTTCCAGCTCTGCTCTTTTCATTCCACATCTCGTTTTACGCAACAGAAGAAGAGAGAGTGATACACTCCTGTTGTGTTATTACCGACTTCTGTTTGATGCAATGTAGCTTGTAACCAAAAAGAAAACAAAATTGGATCACCCAACAAACCATCATGATTTTACATGAAATACATGTATTGTAGTGTAAAGTGTTTTAGATAACCATTAACGTAATGGGCTGCACATTATGTTGTTTCAGCATCTATATTACAATGTGCGCATTTGCAAGTCACATTGCAGAATGTGCAATCTTGAGTTGGCATTTTATCCTACTCCCATAGGGGTGGTTGGATAGTCCTATATTTCACAAAAAGTAGGGGGAACGGTCCCAAAATTGACGAAAATTTGGGGGTTACGGGAGATCGCGGGCAGGCGGGCGTACCTTTACAATACCGCCCAAATATCCACTACCCGCCTATGATATTTTTTACCCGCAAACTTGGATTTAAAACCGCCCAATTGTGCGGGAAACCGCCCAATCTGGCAACACTGGCCACAGTTCAGAACCAATGATTTTTTGTGGACTTATTTATTTTTTTGAAATTGTATACAGTTGAAATTAGAATTATTAGGCCCCTTGTTTATTTTTTCCCCAATTTCTGTTTAACGAATAGAAGACTTTTTCAACACAGTTCTAAAGATAATAGTTTTAATAACTCATTTCTAATAACTGATTTATTTTATCTTTGCCATGATGACAGTAAATAATATTTTACTAGATATTTTTCAAGACACTTCTATACAGCTTAATGTGACATTTAAAGGCTTAACTTAATTAAGTTAACTTGGCACAGGTTAGGGTAATTAGGCAAGTTTTTGTAAAACGATGGTTTGTTCTGTAACTTAAATAAAAAAATTGCTTAAAGAGGCTAATAATTTTGACCTTAAAAATGGTTCATAAAAAAATTCAAAACTGCTTTTATTCTAGCCAAAATAAAACAAATAAGATCTTCCCCAGAAGACAAAATAGTATCAGACATACTGTGAGGATTTCCTTGCTCTGTTAAACATAATTTGGGAAATATTTAAAATTCAAAGGGGCTAATAATTCTGACTTCAACTCTATATAGAATTTAATTTAGAAATTGTACCGTTTGTAACCATAATAAAGATTAATTTTATTAAATTGCTTACACAATGAAGACTATGGTGTATTGTTTTAAATGTGATTATTCAATTTCTGTACCTGAATACCATTCAGACATCCATAAAAACCTGTTGTTGTTTTTTTTTCATTTTTATTTTTGCTCTATTTTATTTATCTATGTTTGGAATTTGTTTATTATATTTTATACAATTCACTGCCCTAAAGAAATCATCCCAATCAATCTAAATTAATGAATTCTTACTTAATAAAGCTATTCATGTCATTTCATATTGCAATAAATAAATATAAGAGCAATTCCATGCAAATGTCAACCTTGCCATGAAAAATTTTTTGAATCCCTTTCTAGTTTTTTTGTGTAGGCTTACATTTTACAGTTCTGTAAAAATACTGAAAAATGTCTCTGTCAATGTTTTCAAACAAGAACATTTGATTCACTAAAGTCACACAAGTGGCAACTACACATCCGTCACACCAATAACGGAGAGATGTCACATCCATAACCAAGCTTTTCCCTCATAAATGCAAAAACATTAAATTAAATAAATTAAATCAATCATTTTTGTTCTACAGAGAGGACTCTTATCCTTTTGATTTGATTGTTTCTTTTGGGTTTTGCAGTTTAATTCACAGAATTTCTACAATGATGTATACTGTAACCTCACAGACTTCTTTGGTCACATTGATAACACATGTTTATTTTCCTCGTTTAAAATATAAAAAATATTTGCAGATTGTTTTTTTTTTCTGATGCCATAACTGTGTGGCGAGTAGTTTTGGAAAATATAAACAGATGTTTCAATATAATGTTAACATATACGTTCTATGTGAATTTATATTTTGAGTTTTTACTGCAAATGTCACATCCATAACACTGGAATTGCTCATAACAGAAAAACTCATTTTTGCAATGTCAGACTTTCCAATATCATGCAGTCCTAATAGGTGCAACAAAGTGTAAAATTATTTAACTAACAATAATTCACCCAAGGGTGACGCAGTGGCGCAGTATGTAGTGCTGTCGCCTCACAGCAAGAAGGTCGCTGATTCGAGCCTTGGCTGGGTCAGTTGGCGTTTCTGTGTGGAGTTTGCATGTTCTCCCTGCGTTCCCGTGGGTTTCCTCCGGGTGCTCCGGTTTCCCCCACAGTCCAAAGACATGCGGTACAGGTGAATTGGGTAGGCTAAATTGTCCATAGTGTATGAGTGTGAATGAGTGTGTGTGGATGTTTCCCAGAGATGTGTTGCGGCTGGAAGGGCATCCGCTGGTTAAAAAATGTGCTGGATAAGTTGGCGGTTCATTCCGCTGTGGTGACCCCGGATTAATAAAGGGACTAAGTCGAAAAGAAAATGAATGAATGAATGAATGAATAATTTACCCCAAAAAAAAATATTTACTGATTATTTACTCACAAATGTATTATATATTAATAAGATTTTTGGTAATGTGAACTGGCCTATATTTACAGTCCTAATCCAAACCATTCCGACCAATAAAATAATCTTCTCTAGCATTCAGCCATTTAAAAAAAATGAAAAGTTTAGATGCAAAAATGTTTAAATGCTGTCTGAAATTTTCTTCTAAAATGAACATTTTTATCAGGCTCCTGTGGGTAGGTTCAGTAATTTTACTTTTATGGCAAAGAATAAGTGCTTTTATGTTCTTTTAAAGTGAAATAACCCAACATAAACAAAGGAGGCTGAGGAAAAATGTTCATTTTCGATGGAAATTTCAGACAGCCTTAGAGGTTTTTGCATCTGAACTCTTCAAATACAATGATTTTCTTTTCCAGTTGTACCTTAAAATGCTCGTCTTGGTCCAGCTCGACCATCAAAATGATTTATGCTGATTCCTGTTCACTTGCATAGGATTGAGAAACATCCTGCAATGTTTTCTTCCAAAAGCCTCTGTCTTTGTCTGAAGAATAAACTAATATAGATCTTAAATGGTCTGACGGTGATTAAATAATTAGAAAACTTTCATCACTAGGCATTTCTCTAATATGACATTTTAATGCTTAAACACAACAGAGAACAACTGAACATACTTTCTAAGAATACGGATTTTAAAAACATTTTCTCTTCCCTTTAACGATGCAATGTAATGGAAACTTTGACAGACACAAATTGATTAATAATTCATAATAAGCTCAATAACATGCATTCAAACAAATGGACAGGAGACATTTCCATTTCGTGCTAACTTTAAAGATTATTAATCCTATTTAAATTTCCTCCCAACCATACAAGATTGTATGCTCAGATGCATTTCTACCTGAATTCAGCTTTGTTTTCTGGCTATCCCTGTGACCTGAACAGACCCGTGACATGCAGGTTAAGTTTCAACTAACCAATTATAATAAAGTAAACAACACAAATGATGCTTAAAGTGACGTGTGGTTTTTTTAAGCTCAAAACATGCAGTTTCTCAAAGCTGATGACATAATACAGGGAGATTATGTCTTATGACTAACACTCAAAACAAAAAAAAATTATATGCAAGCTCTAACTTTGTGAGCCAACCTTATGACCAACCACTTAAGCAGCTCTCCTAATCCAGTATACTCCATTCATACAGCCTTTATATCTGTTTTGAGCAGCTATATTTTACCCAAGTACATTTTATACACACAACAGGTCAACAGTGACACATTTTGCATTGCAGTGACAGGCAGGCTCCCTGTCAACACATGGATGTCTAGAAGACTTTAGAAAGCTGTCATTATAGCTTGTCTGACACCCTTCAAACCTCTATTAGAAGCTTAGAATGATTCAAGACATACGCAACATCTAAAAACAGTATAATATTAAAGGTCCAAGCATGTGGATGGTGTTGAAAGAACAGAGAGAGTCTGTGTGTTTGGCCATGCTGGAACTACATTAGTAACAGTCCTGATGGACAAATCAATAGGCTATTCAACACATTACAACAACCCAGACCCATGAATCTACATTATCAGACAGTTGTGGTGAACAACACAAGCTCGTTTGTATGTAAAAATCCAGCTGTTAAAATCTCTTCAGTAACCTATGCGGTTTCATGATGACAACAGCTAAATTCCCTTCTTTTGCAGAAAAATGCAGCACCAAGGAAGATTATAATGCAAACAATGGGCGAAAATGCTTGCTCATGTATCAACAAAAATCCTTGATATTAATACAACACTGCAAAACCACATGCAACATGTCACTGACAGTGTTAATGTCCATGAAATCTGGATGTCTGCAGTTGAACAATAGGTGAGGGATGCTGGACTGTTGTTGAATGGGCTGTTAAGAGCTCTAAACAGTCAACTGGCGCATCCCAAACACAGCCTGAATTAAAACGGCAATGACAACAATGGCTTACCTTTATGAACTGCGCGTACACACTTCAAATGAATAAGGATGCTGCGGTATATTTCCGTGCTCGTTCGCTGTCGACTGGAGCTGAAAAGCTTGCGTTGGGCAGCACCTACCAGCTTATTGAATCCCACTGCATCATGAGCCTTAGATCCAGAATAGACCGTTGTGCAAAAAAAGGGGGGATGGGCTTACACTGACTAAATCGTGTTCCGTTAACACACAAAGCTGATATCTTTTTTACAGTATAGAAATAAATAGAATGTTTGTATATTAAATATTTAAAATATGTAATATGTGTACTGTTTTAAAAATTCATTTTGAGACTTATATAAACAGAGCACCCCCGTTTTCAAAATACTGCGGTCCTATTTTCTTAAAGGGACCGCTGGTTACCACATACAGCTGATGAGCGCAGTTTGTGGTCCGTTACATGAAATGTCAAGCATGAATAATGAACTTGACCTCTGGGTAAAATTATTAAGGTTAAACTCTCTGATGTTTTCGGGCTGATATTTCAGTTGTTTGGCTACTTTATTTTGATAGTTTTTGGAAAAAAAAACTTGAGAGTTTTCTTATGGGTCGATGCACCTAATGTTTACATCATTAATATTTTTTTAAATAAATAACTTAAAATAGAGTGGTAATTTAAAAAAAATACTGTTTGCAAAGCATTACATAAGCCGTGAATTAAATTAACCAACTATGAGGTAAATTGCAAAGTTATAAACTTTAATAATTTAAACCAAAGTAGCCTATAAAATCTGACAAATGGACAAAAAGTATAAAACTTTAAAGGGATAGTTGACACAAAATTGAAAAACCTGTCATTATTTACTTACCTTTTACTTATTCCAAACCTGTTTGACTTTCTTTTTTTAACACAAAAGAAGATATTTTGGAGAATAATGGAAACCTGTCACTATTGACTTCCATAGTGTTTGTTTTATATGAACTATCCCTTTAATGAGTGTAATAATTAAAATGTCATGAAGTATTACTAATCACATTAAAAAATAACTGTTCAGTTGGAGTTATTATCCCAAATAAAAGTTTTATGTTTATCTCAGGGGCAACACAGTGGCTTAGTGGTTAGCACTGTCATCTTACAGCAGGAAGGTCGCCTTGGCTGGGTCAGTTGGCGTTTCTGTGTGGAGTTTGCATGTTCTCCCTGTGTTCGCGTGGGTTTCCTCTGGGTGCTCCGGTTTCCCCCAAAACATGTGGTATAGGTGAATTGAATAAGCTAAATTTGCCGTAGTGTATGTGTGAATGAGTGTGTAGGGATGTTTGCCAGAACTGGGTTGCAGCTGGATGGGCATCTATGTGTAAAACATATGCTGGAATAGTTGACAATTCATTCTGCTGTGATGAACTTGATGAATAAAGAGAATCAAAGGAAAATGAATGAATGAATGAATATTTATTTCAAAAAATATATGCAAATATTTAAGTATTTTGAGAGCGTATTACTGTTCCAGTGACATCTCAAATTCTAAAGATATCTTTTGATGCACTCTGCTCTCTGCGACTCTGTGGTTGATGGAGTTCTCTGTACTGCATCATGGGTAAAGTAGTTTTTGCATGAATTTCACTATTAAACATGGATGTGTATTGCACAGGACAAGTATTTGTAGTTCAAAACTATGTACATTTGACTTATAGTTTTGCTCGATAAGACCCTTATTACTCGTCCCTTGAAGCTGAATGGGGTATATGCACACAGACTTTTAATTTCAGTCAGTCAGCCCCAGGGCTTCCAGGTAATAGTCATCCCATACAAAATCGTCACATTTAAAATCTGATTTATTTAAAAAACAGCAATCTTCACTGCCTGGCTGAGATACGATATAAAGTGGGTCTCAGACCAATTCAAGAAGCAATGCATTAAATTATATTTTTCTGTGTCATGTCTTTAAAATATGCAAATTAATGACGCTAATGACGGAACCTACATAAATCATTTACATTTGCTCATTGCAAGAATAATGAGAGCATTTTTTTTGAGTATTTTTTATCAATTTCTAGATAGTCAAAAGTTTACATACATTTCCTTGGTATTTTTTTAGCTTTGCATTTCAAATGTATAACTTTGATCAAATGTTTTACGTATCCTTCCACAACCTTCTTACAATAGTTTGCAGGAATTATGGCCCATTCCTCCTGACAGAATTGGTGTAACTCAGCCAGACTGTCTTGCTCGCACAAGCTTTTTCAACTCTGCCCACATATTTTCTATAGGATTGAGCTCAAGGCTTTGTGATGGCCACTCCAAAACATTCACTCTGTTGTCCTTAAAGACCCATTTGTGGCCAAGTTTTAATTTACTTGTTAATGTCTTGAGATGTTGCTTCAGTTGCTTCATAATGTTCTTTCTTCATGATGCCATCTATGCTGTGAAGTGGACCAGTCCCTCCTGCAACAAAACAGCCCCACAACATGATGCTGCCGCCCCCATACTTTACAGTTGGATGGTGTTCCTAAGCTTGTAAGCTTTGCCCTTTGTCCTCCAAATGTAACACTGGTCATTATGGCCAAACAATTCGATCTTAGTTCCATCAGACCACAGGACATGTCTCCAAAAAAGCAGTGTGTTTGAGGTTTTCCTTAAATACTATTCTACAGTTGTGCCTCCAATGAACTCAAATGTTGTCAATTAGCCAATTAGAAACTTCTAAAACCTTGACACCATCATCTGAGTTTTTTAGAAGCATAATAATAATCTTATTGTATGTAAACTTGACTTTCAAGAAAAGTTATAAAAATTTCAAAAATATCAAAAAAATATCTCTCTCATTATTCTGCTATTAAGCATAAAAGAAACAAATGTGATAATCCTAACTTACCTAAAAGAGAAAACGTTTAGTCACATTAACATCTGCCTTTTTTTTAAATGGTTATTTGCCTTTTTATACAGTGTATGTAAACTTCTGGTTTTAACTGTAACAAAGCGAACAAATTCTTAACAGTTTTCATGCTCACAACAGGTCTGTCCTTATGTTTATCACTGATTGTTAAAAATTCATTTTAATTTGGTGAAAATTGATTGTTTACTTCTGGAGCATGACTTTTGTTCTGGGAAATGGAGGAAGGCAACTTTATAATTAGAACTTTTTTATTATTAGAACTTTATTAGAACTATTTATTATTATTGTTTATTATAATTATTATTTATGTTGTTATTATTATTATTATTATTATTATTATTATTATTATTATTATTATTATTATTATTATTATTATTATTATCTAAGATCTATACCAGGGGTGCCCAAACCTTTTCTTATGAAGTGCCAAAATCCAAGCTTGATTGAGAGCTGTGGGCCAAAGCTAAATATTGTAAACTGTATTACATTAAATGTGCCGTGGGTAATTTCCAACGCAATCTCACGGCAATTCATAACTTTTTGATTTAGTGGCTAATTCGTTTTAATTCGTACGATCTAATTCGTACAAATTAGTACGATTTGCTCATCACCCAATGACGATTGGGGTTAGGGGTGGGGTTAGGTGCCACGCCTCCTTTTTAAAATCGTACATTTTTGTACGACTGAACTCAAATGAATTCATACGAATTAGCCCCTAAACTGACAAAACGTAAAATTCTTTTGTTTCCTTGTGAGATCAGGCTGTTAATTTCCTAATTTATTTCACAATAATTAAAAAAGAAAAAGAAAAGATTACTTCAACTATATTTACTAATGCAGTCAAATTTTTTGAAAATGTATATTATTTTAACAAACTTTGCCTTAATTTGCGTGCTGTTGTCTTCTGCTTTGTTAAGTGACACTATGTACATTTAAAAAAAAAATCTGTTTCATTTACAACATTTAATTGAAACATTTAATTTCATTATTGTTTGTTTTTTGTAGCTCATAAATAAAACAAACAGACAAAAGGTTAAATTAAAAATAGAAATGAGAATCTCTGTTAAAGGCATTCCCCAACCCTTCCCAATCATTTTCCCTCTGGTGGGCCAAATCAAAGGATACAAAGGGCCAACTTTGACCCGTGGGCCCTAGTTTGGGCATCTCTAGTCTATATAAAATCTATAAAAAAAGCTTAATTTTTTTTACACATTGTAAATCAAATATATTGCATAAGTGATGCCACCAATTTTGATATGATGCACTGTAAAAGTACATTAAAGCAGGGTTTTACCTGGATAGAGGATTACGAGGTGGCCAACTCCATCAAAGTTTGTACCACGTCTACTCTCTGACAAAAATTAGGCAGAAGGTCATGGGTACTGACAGACTCCAAGTGATGCTCTAGCACTGCTCATGTATTTAATTATATTTAATATATTAATCTTTTTAAATAAGATAATGTTTTACTTGATAACATTACAATAACAATGCAATGAAAAACAACCACCTACCCCTCATTTTTATTCATTCATTCATTTTCCTTCGGCTCAGTCCCTTTGTTCATTGGGGGTCGCCACAGCTGAATGAACCGCCAATTATCCAGCATACGTTTTACACAGCGGATGCCCTTCCATCTGCAACCCAGTCCTGAGAAACACCCATACACTCTCAACTTCACACACACATTACGGCCAATTTAGTTCATCAATTCACCTACACCGCATGTCTTTGGACTGTGGAGGAAACTGGAGCACCTGGAGGAAACCCATGCCAACATGAGGAGAACATGCAAACTCCACACAGAAATGCCAACTGACCCAGCTGGGACTCGAACCAGCAACCTTCTTGCTGTAAGGTGACAGTGCTAACCACTGAGCAACCGTGTCACCCCCACCTCATTTTAGGCCAGTAAAAACATTAAAAAAGTAATGATGAATAGTAAAAGTATATGCAAAGTTTGATTTTAGAAAACAATAATACTACTCGTATCTGATAATTAGGCTTAATTGTTTAAATAACTTTAATAATGTTGTTTTAATCTCCTCATACTTCTGAACAAAACATTTCACTAAAACGAAAATGGGGGAGGGGTATAATGAAGCATGGTATGTCAGTTGTCTCTATTGTAAATGCTCTTGCTGGATAAGAAGAACAACTGTTTAATAATTGTATTTATACGTCATCATCAGTGCATGAAATATTTGAAAGTCATCAAACAAACGCCTTTAACAAATCAGTCGTTTATCTTAATCTATCATGTTCAAAAACAAAAAACAAATGTTAAAAGATATGATATTTCGCTCTGAAAGGGGGACTGTGAGCGGCACAGGGTTTCACTTCACAGACCTTCCTGTTACCAGGCAACAGCTAAACTGAGCTGAAAATCTGAATTCTTGTTGTCAGGCAGAGGCAGAGCCAACATCATTTTACAACACAATATTCAAGACATATCCACAATCGCTGCACATCTGACTTCACATACAGAGTCAAATGCCTTTGCTGCATTTGCATCCTCACTTTTAATCATTTATTGATTGATTTTAAAGAAAATGAATATATATACAGTTTAAGTCAGAATTATTAGCCCCCCTTTGAATTTTTTATTTTTTTTTAAATACTTCCCAAATGATGTTTAACAGAGCAAGGACATTTTCCCAGTATGTCTGATAATATTTTTTCTTCTAGAGAAAGTCTTATTTGTTTTATTTTGGTTAGAATAAAAGCAGTTTAAATTTTTTTTAAACCATTTTAAGGTCAAAATTTTTAGCCCCTTAAGCTAATTTTTTTTTTTCGATAGTCTACAGAACAAACCATCGTAATACAATAACTTGCCTAATTACCCTAAACTGCCTAGTTAACCTATTTAACCGAGTTAAGCCTTTAAATGTCACTTTAAGCTGTATAGAAGTGTCTTGAAAAATATCTAGTAAAATATTATTTACTGCCATCATGGCAAAGATAAAATAAATCAGTTATTAGAAATGAGTTATTAAAACTATTATCTTTAGAAATGTGTTGAAAAAATCTTCTCTCCATTAAACAGAAATTGGGGAAAAAAATAAACAGGGGGGCTAATAATTCAGGGGGTTTAATAATTCTGACTTCAACTGTATATATATATATATAAATAACAATTCTCTATTCTGTTCCCTCTTTATATATTTATATAAAAAACACCCCACCCCACCCCAAAAAAAAATTAAAAATAAAATGACTATAGACCCTTTTACCTATAATATAATTCTTTAATTTATAAAATAGAAATTTCAAAATGTAAAAAATCTGATATATGCAAATTACATATAAGACATTTAAATATTATGTTCGGATTTTGCATATAAAAAAATATGCCATACATATACAACGTATATTTAAAATCAAATTGCAATTTACATATATTTTGTCAACCATTAGAATTACAAATATGCAAATACTTGATCAAATAAATTACCTACAATTTTATTTGTTCATATATGACCTTATATTTCTGTATTTCCATATATTTTCTTATTTTGTGAATATGTTTACTTCTATTGTCCTTATTCGTAAGCCACTTTGGATAAAAGCCTCTGCCAAATGATTAAATGAAATAGTAAATGTATTTTACATATTGTTCACTAAACATAATGTTATTCCGTTACACAATAAATTGTCTGTGCGTTCCTACAATTGGCACCAGAACTGATGTGAAATGATGACGCAATGCGCAGTATTGTCTCACCTTCATTTTACTCCCTCATTTAACTCTCTGTCTTCTTTCTTTGCATCCTAAATGCACTGATTGCAAATGCTGAGTGAGGCATTAGCATATGCTCTCCGTATGTGGGTTTGTTGTTCCAGGAGAGCCACACGCTGCGCTGAAGGAGCCGCCAGACATTGTGTTGACACTGAGAGAGCAGATTACGACTGACATTCAGCCTCTAGTCCCATGAGGCAAAGCCCAAGCTGACCCACTCTTGAACCAGCCGCCAGTGCTCATACACACGCTTCATGCCAAGATTCTCAAAAACAAGAGGACTTTTACAATCAAGCTCATTTAGTGCAATCAGTTTTTTGTCATGTTTACAATAAAGGTATAGAGGAATTAGCATTGGGCTAAAAGGTATAGAGGAATTAGCATTGGGCTTGAGTAGGTCCTGTCCAGTAGGTGGGCCGTCTTCAAATGTACATGTTTGTTACATTTGTGTCATTAGATGCCAGTTAGAAACTAATACTATTAGCCACGTTTCCACTGTCGAGTCATGGCTATAAACAGGCCAGCCGTGATTAATAGCCTCAGACACAGACCTTTGAGAGTAGAGTCAATTGCCATAATCTTGTATTTATCATTATTTCAAGTAGAATCAGAACACACACATATAAAATCTTGTTTACCCAAAATAGCACACATTTAGGTTTAATATAAGGTTTAATATAAAATCCCATAAAAATCGGATATATGGCAATATATGATTACATATATGACAGTTTGGATGTTTCACATATATAAATACAATATAAGTCAAATGCAACGTATGTGCAACATGTATTTCAAAATATCACATAAATGATGACCATTTACATATATTAGCTTCAACCATTGGAATTACAAATATGGATACATACATGTTCAAATATATTCGTTATAATCATGCTCATTTATACATCAGTTCTGTCTGGTTCATGAATCTGATTGGCTGATGGCCGTGCAATATTTAGCAAATAACAGCACTCGTCCATCCTCTTCACCCTTCGCCCTTGTTTATTACTCCGCCCACATACAGCAACAAGCAGAGGAAACTCTACAGTTTGACAAATATTGCTGCTGTTGGACAACATAATGTACTGTTGAGGCTTTTTTTAGGTGAGAATAGTTGTTTAGATTGCAATGATAGTGCCTATTTTAAATATTTATAATTTTGGAGAAACAGTCGGCGGCCATTATGCTGCGTTCACACCAGACGCGGAAGAAGCGTCAAGCGCGAGTGATTTACATGTTAAGTCAATGCAAACACGCGAATAGACACGAATTGCGCGAATAGACACGCGCAAATCGCTTGAGTTCAAAAATCTGAACTTCAGCGGACATTTGCGCCGGGTTAACCAATCAGAAGCTTGTTCTTGTGGGGGCATGATTGTGACGTAGCACCTGTTGTTGGTGTCCCGGGGGAAATGTACGCGCGAATATGCGATTTATCCGTGTGTTCCGCGTCTGGTGTAAACGCAGCATTAGCCTGTCATACTGAGCAGAGCAAAGACGGTTGACGTTGTCCATCCACAAGATGGCAACAGAGACCGCATAATAAGCCATTAGAACCATTAGAGTCATTGATTTCTATCTACAACTGATCAAATCATTATTAAACTGGTAAGTGACTTTCTAAGTCGATCTCTCTTTTGTATGTTGTAGTGCTGTATCTATACCATATAACTGTAGTGTATTCAGTGTGAGATGGAACTCATATCAGGAATGTATGTATTTTGAGTTGGCCACTCTTTGTATAGCCCCGAGTTACTTTTTGGTTGGCCATCTGTTTGTTTCAAATGAGTCTCCTGTTTTTGGGTAAAGTCTAGATCGGATATGCAGCCGGCCGGAAGTGTGATATGCACACATATAGCAACATTTTTTATGACACTGTATAACAATAGTTAATATTTTAACAGTACTGTGACGGTTGGGTTTAGGGTTGGGGTGGGGGTAGAGGTTAAAAAATACAATTTATTGGGTAATTTATTAGATAAGATGAATAATACTCGGTACAACTACTGTTTTTACGCTTCTGTGACGGTTGGGTTTAGGGTTGCATTGGATGTTAATAAAATACAATAAATCGAAAATTTCATAATTAACATAAATAATTCTCGTTAACTTCCGCCCGCAAATGTATCCGATCTAGCAACAACCCTGTTTTTGTTACTGCAGACTAGTTCAGTAAACAGAAAGAAAGAAGAAATGCCTGCATGCATTTTTCCTTATCGCAAGCATAACACAACTGTAATCTAGTAGTGTTTGCGCTGCTTTGGCTTTTTCAGAGTTAATTATTGTGATCTCTCGATTACAACAGAGAAATACTGGGGAATCTCTGTAGACTGATGGCATTTCGTGCTGTTCTGTCTTATAATCTTAAAATGTGAGCAAAATCACCTGTTTTGTCATCACTTTAGACATTATGCTAGAGAATCATTCAAACTAGCTCTAAAGTGATGTTGGTGAATTAGTAATAGTTTCTGCTGTTCTGACGTCAGCTGCAGATGTGAATGAATGGCGAAAGTGTTTGATTCCGTGTTTGATTTTCTTTTTTATACACACGATTATGCCGTCGAACTGTTGTATAAATGCAATATTACATGAGTAGCAGTGCAATTTAGCTGTATATCGTCACTGGTGGGACACTAACGCACGCCTCCCACCAGTGCTGATATGCAGGCATATCACACTGCTACTCATGTAATATTGCTCAGCTATATATCAGATTTCTGTATGGGTTTAATGAGAATAATTACAATTTCTACAAAATGATGCATTCAGAAGAGTTCTTTGGCATGCTGTCCTACATATTGTCTTAAGAAACCTTATCAAATTATTATTTTTTTTTTAATCATATTAAGTTTTATATTTACAGCATAGCTTCACACAAGCCATTTGTTCATGATCACAAACTTGACATTGGTTTTGAAGTCTGCGTGAAACATAAGTTGCTGCACACTTTTATGACAGTATGAGGACATATCTCTAACTCAGAGGGTAAACTGAGAAGGGGGCAGGGCTTCCTTTTTTCTCTCACCTTTTACTGGCAGCAAACAGGGGGCGTGGCTAAACACATTTCATCATCGCAAAGCCATCAAACTGTGATGTCATCAGAAAAGTACTGCCATTCCTGAGCAGAAGCAAGGTTGTTTCTAGAGATAATCTAAAAATTAATTAATTATTATTCTTGAACAATGTCAGATAAAGTATGCCATATTAGCGTGTAGTTTCTGCTGCTGTATCCCTTATATATACTTTATGGATTAATATGCATTGATTATTCGCAGGGCGACACAGTGGCGCAGTAGGTAGTGCTGTCGCCTCACAGCAAGAAGGTCACTGGTTCAAGACTCCGCTGGGTCAGTTGGCGTTTCTGTGTGGAGTTTGCATGTTCTTTCTGCGTTCGCGTGGGTTTCCTCCGGGTACTCCGGTTTCCCCCACAGTCCAAAGACATGCGGTACAGGTGAATTGGGTAGGCTAAATTGTCCGTAGTGTATGAGTGTGAATGAGTGTGAATGAGTGTGTATGGATGTTTCCCAGAGATGGGTTGCAGCTGGAAGGGCATCCGCTGTGTAAAACATATGCTGGATAAGTTGGCGGTTCATTCCGCTGTGGCGACCCCAGATTAATAAAGGGACTAAGCCGAAAAGAAAATGAATGAATTAATTAATTAATTAATGATTATTCTCACGCATTAAGACTAACAAAGTTTTCCAGTACTGGGTTGCAGGTGGGAGAGCAAATTCAATTCATGTTTATTTCTGTAGCGCTTTTACAATGTAGATTGCATTAAAGCAGCTTAACAAAGAAGTTCTAGTAAATTGAAAATGTGTCAGTCCAGTTTTCAGAGTTGAAGTTCAGTTTAGTTCAGTTCAGTGGGGTTTAATTTGCACTGCTGAAAGTCCAAACACTGAAGAGCAAATCCATCGATGCACAGCTCCACAAGTCCCAACCAAGCAAGCCAGTGGCGAGGAGCAAACTTCACCAATTGACGAAGTGAAGGGAAAAAAACCTCGAGAGAAACCAGGCCCTGTTGGGCA
This sequence comes from Danio kyathit, assembly GCA_903798195.1. Taxonomy (NCBI): domain Eukaryota; kingdom Metazoa; phylum Chordata; class Actinopteri; order Cypriniformes; family Danionidae; genus Danio; species Danio kyathit. The sequence goes on from LR812520.1 coordinate 26,655,831, forward strand.
CGACCATTTCTCCTCTGGCCAAACTTCTTGTGCAGAGCTGCAGTCTAGGTACCGGAGGCTTGAGAATGCTGGAAGTACTGTACATACGCTGTAATAGTTGGTGGTTCATTCCGCTGTGGTGACCTCTGAAATAAAGACTAAGCCAAAGGAAAATGAATGAATGCATGAAGGCTAACAATCTGCACTGTAAATAATAAACATTGTAAATATTGATTTAATGCAGACTTTTAAAAAGCTCAATGAACAAGTTAAGTGACTTTCAGAAATATGTAAAGAACATTTAAAAAAGCAGAAGCACTGTATGTTCAAGAAGTAGTGTTTTGTTTCTCAAGAAAATCAGCGTATACAAATGTAGCAAATTATTCAGTAACCTTTTTGAATAAATGTAATTCAACTTAATGTGCATACGCACTCAAAACTGGAAAATCTCATTAAAAGGCAACTTATCTGATGATTAAGACAAGCTACAGATTTGAAGTGCATACCACAGCTAGTCATGCTCATGTAATTTAAATCCATGGAAAATGTATTCAAGCAAAAAAAAAAAGTGGTAAATCCGCTGCAAAACCACAAAAGTGGAAAAGTGTAGTTTCTCACTGAGTCATGCATTCAGAGAAAAGAACAATGTTTCATCTATAAGGAGCCGTGCTTTCCTTTGCTTAAGTTGTGGTGAAGCTGCAGTGACAGGTTTGATTCTCCACACCAATCTCTGGAATACTTTCAATGACTTTGGTCAAATGATACACTTTAGTCCAAATACGAAATGCTCAAATAAATCTGATACAGCTTAATTTTTTAATGAAATGCTCTGGGATGTATTTGCTACCTCGATGTCAAACAAACAATATCAAAAATGACTTCTGGAATTCATTTAAAGGTCTGACAGACAAAGCTTGGTGGATCTTCAGCTTTTGCTGAATCACTTGAAGGCAGCATCTGCAACCAATCCAAAACACTATGTAGGTCAAGTTCCCACCACCCTCCAGAAAGACTGGTTGAGCGCTGGCACATCCACAAAATCTCTTGCTCTCATTACACAAAAGGGATTGCAGCTAGAGCTCAGTGTTGATCGGTTCCCAAAACTGGAATGAAAAAAAAAGATCCTCAAATCTGAGGACATAACAAGAAATAAATGTGTACGAGGTGACTGAAATAGGCATGCTGTTATTGAAAATCTGGGTTATTGCATCAAATTTTGATTTCTTAACTCTTCTGAAGGTAAAACACTGGTGTTGTGTTGTCTAAAAATGATATAAACATATGAAAACATGACACCTTTTGAATATTTCTTGCAAAATAAATGCTCTAAATGATAGCTTTTTTATTTTAAATTTAAAAGAAATGTCATCAGTAGTTTACCGAATGAAATCGGGATGAAAGGGAAAGTAAGACATGGGGCTCTATTTTAATGATCAAAGTATAAAGAGGATGGCGCAAAAGCATTAAGAGCACGTCCGATTTCACTATTGCTATTTTATAAATATGGTCTGCGGCCTGGCGTATGGTCTAACAGGGTTGTACTTACTCTCTCATTGAATTATGGGTGTGTTTTGAGCAAAACATGCATTTAACCAATCAGAGTCTCATCTCCCATTCCCTTTAGGAGTCAGTTGAGTCATGCCATGGTGCATTTGCTATTTACAGTTTAAGTCAGAATTATTAGCCCCCCTGAATTATTAGCCCCTGTTTATTTTTCTCCCCAATTTCTGTTTAACAGAGAGAAGATTTTCTCAACACATTTCTAATCATAATAGTTAATAACTCATTTCTAATAACTGATTTATTTTATCTTTGCCTTAATGACAGTAAATAATATTTTATTATATATTTTTCAAGACACTTCTATACAGCTTAAAGTGACATTTAAAGGCTTAACTAGGTTAATTACGTTAACAAGGCAGGTTAGGGTAATTAGGCAAGTTATTGTATAACGATGGTTTGTTCTGTAGACTATCAAAAAAAATTTGCTTAAATTAAAAACTGCTTTTATTCTAGCCAAAATAAAACAAATAAGACTTTCTTCAGAAGAAAAAACTTTATCAGACATACTGTAAAAATTTCCCTGCTCTGTTAAACATTATTCGGGAAATATTTAAAAAAGAAAAAAAAATCAAAAGGGGGCTAATAATAAAGACTTCAACTGTACATGGTGGACTTGTAAGTGGAAAAACTGAACGCTTCACAGGCAAGAAAACAGTTAAACAGACCATCTGCAGCGCGAGGATAAAGAATGAGCATCCTCCATTTGACCTCTTTACTTTCTCTTTACTTTACTTTTACGCTTTACTCCTTTACTTTTGTGGATAAGGAAATGGTGTTGTACACATTCCACTGAAGACATCCATTAGCCTACATATTTAATTTGGTTTGTTAAGCACAAAGATTTGTTTCAAAACTAAATTCAGTTCTAATTTCCAGCAAATGAATAAATGAACAATAATAATGAAGTGTGGTCAAAAAACTGAGTTATATCCAAACACACGTGCTATTCTTATACCCCATCTAGTGAGGCATACGTCTTCAAAACCTGACAGACAAATCTAAACTTGTTTTTATTAAAACAAATATAAATATGCATATAATAAATAATACTGCTGATAATAATAACAACATTATACAAACGGAAATTGTGACAAATAAACTGAAAAAAAGACCCTCCGAGGTGAAGAAGCCATGGAGGCAGTCATTTTTATATTTATGTAGAAAATAATAATTTTTGTAACATTTGAATCCTTTAATTTTGTTCATATATAAAGATATTTGTGTATTGCTGTACATCCTGTGTGTATAAAGCGTTTGAACCTGCATAGGCGCATAACTAATGTGCTCTGCACTGGACTTTAGACCTGCTTTCAGTTGGTCAATGGTGCGGTCTATTTCAGTTCCTCAAAATTCCAATGCGCCAACAATGTGCCTTAACACACCTCTATTTTAGACCAGCATATGAGTCCCCAAAGTGGCGCAAATGGATTTGCTTAAACAACGTTGTGCAAAATGGGAAAATTAGGGTTGCGTTGGTCTGAAAATAGCAACAAATCACACCAAACATGTCTTGCACCTTATTGTGCAGAGTGTATGATAGGGCCCTAAAGTTAAAGAGGGGACTATACAAAATCAGAACATCATCATCACATCGCAATGCTTTCTGGGAATTTGAGACACAAGAGCCTGGATCCAATTGATTTCTATAGATTTATTGTATTACATTATTGTTATATATAAACTTGAGTTTGAAAAAATGGTGAATTGCACCCCACAATTATGCTTCTTGCAGGTATACCAGCCTGATCTCACGAGGAAACGTAAGTATTTTACGTTTTGTCAGTTTAGTGGCTAATTCGTACGAATTCGTTCGAGTTCAGTTGTACGAAAATGTACGATTTTAAAAAGGAGGCATGGCACCTAACCCCAACCGTCATTGGGTGATGGGCAAATCGCACTAATTTGTACGAATTAGATCATACGAATTCATACGAATTAGCCACTAATGAAAAAGTTACGAATTGCCGTGAGATAGCGTTGGGTATACACATATAGGGAGGATGCTTGGCAGCTTGATGTGTTTAAAGAGTCACATTTGGACAGCTTTGAAATTAAAGTTTTAATCTATTTTACTTGATTTCAATGTTTGTAAACTAATTTTACTGTTGACCAGCGCCACTCCTATTTTAACATCTTATCTGAAGGCACACACTTTCACACAAGCCTTTTAAAATCTGAAAAGTTGAGAAACACTGCTCTAGCTGATGACAATTCAAAATGGAAGTTCAAAGCATTCTAAAGGAAGCTGCTCACCGCTATGTCATCCTCCATCCAGAAAAAGAGCTATAGGAAGAGTGATAAAGGAGTCTAGAGCTTCAATTTTCTACATTCCTCATAACAACAGCTTCACTGATCATACAACACCGACTAGCTTTCATGCAGGAAGGAAATGTCTTCTGAAACAGCAGCTCAGCAGAGGCTGAAACAGTCCAGTGAAATCCAGAGATGGACAGAAAAATAAGAGATGAGAGTCAGAATTACTTCTTCAGCAATACTGAGTACAAAAACGCTTTTATCTTGCGCATCTGCATCCGTTCGACACACATGAGGAGACACAAGCGAGGCTTTGTCAGGAAAAAGTCCCGGTTATAATCAGAATGAGTGAATATATAGTTCAGCCCTACTTGATGTTTTGAACAAAGGTCGTCTTGGGGTTATGCTCACAGCACAGTGTAAAGAGGTCAAAGGGGTGCTGTTAGTTTGCCAATATCAGTTGGAGGGACTGTTCTTGTGTAGCTTAATCCTCCAATATGCTCTTCCAAGAGAAACCCCCCTCAGAGTATTGGCTGAAATCACATGTTGGAGTAAAGTGCAAAGAGCTCTTTTTGTTTGAATGATCCATTTTATGTGCATATAAAGAATAAAACATTTCCAAGTCTGAAAATAAATTCAGTTATTTGAGTTTTTTAGAGTTGGTGATATGTTTTTGAAAGAAATCTCTTATTCTCAGCAATGCTGTTTTTATTTGATCAGAAATACAATGAAATAGTAATATTGTGAATTGTTACTATCATTTAAAACAACTGTTTTCAATATGAATGCATTTTAAAACATAATTAATTCCTGAGTTTATTGTGTTATATTATACTCTAGAAATAATCTAAATATGCAGATTTAGTTCTTAGTAATTTATTATTATATTTTTTATTATTATTCTCGCATTTATTTTACTCACTCAATTTACTTTGTTTTCTTTTAATCTGAATGTGCCAACGCATATGATTTATGTGCACTTAAAGAAATATTACTTTCTTCCAGGTGCTCCGGTTTCCCCCACCAGTCCAAAGACATGTGGTATAGGTGAATTGGGTAAGCTAAATTGTCTGTAGTGTACGTGTGTGAATGAGTGTTTATGGATGTTTCCCAGTGATGGGTTGCAGCTGGAAGGGCATTCGCTATGTAAAACATATGCTGGATAAGTTGGCAGTTTATTCCGCTGCGGCGACCCATGATTAATAAAGGAACTGAGCTGAAAAAAAAAAAAGAATTAATTAATTAATCCAGTCAAGGGTGGCATGGTGGTACAGTGAGTAGCGCTGTCGCCTCACAGCAAAAAGGTCGCTGGTTCAAGCCTTGGCTGGGTCAGTTGGCATTTTTGTGTGGAGTTTGCATGCTCTCCTCGTTGTTGCATGGGTTTCCTCCGGGTGCTCCGGTTTCCCCCACCAATCCAAAAACATGCTCTAATTAGGTAAGCTAAATTGTCCGTAGTGTATATGTGTGAATGAGTGTGTATGGGTGTTTCCTAGTAATGGGTTGCAGCTGAAAGGGCATCCATGTGTAAGACATATGCTGGATAAGTTGGCGGTTCATTCCGATGTGGCCACCCCAGAATAATAAAGGGACTAAGCCGAAAAGAAAATGAATGAATGAACAAATTAATTAATGAATGAATAAATGAATGAATGAATGAATCCAATTAAATTTGTAAAAATGAATAAATTAGGGCAACCCAGTGGCGCAGTGGGTAGTGCTGTTGCCTCACAGCAAGAACGTCGCTGGGTCGCAGGTTCGAACCTCGGCTGGGCTGGGACAGTGGGCGTTTCTGTGTGGAGTTTGCATGTTCTCCCTGGGTTCGTGTGGGTTTCCTCCGGGTGCTCCGGTTTCCCCCACAGTCCAAAGACATGCAGTACAGGTGAATTGGGTAAGCTAAATTGTCCATAGTGTATGAGTGTGAATGTGTGTGTGGATGTTCCCAGAGATGGGTTGCGGCTGGAAGGGCATCCGCTGCGTAAAAATCGTGCTGGATAAGTTGGCGGTTCATTCCGCTGTGGCGACCCCGCAAGGGACAAAGCCGACAAGAAAATGAATGAATGAATGAATAAATTAACCTAATTCCTTCAAGTTGTCTCAACACAAATTGATTGTTTGGAACCCAGCATGTTTTACAGTGTACATGTACTGTAAATAAAGCATTAGCATATGCTCTCTGTATGTGGGTTAATATAATGTATTACTGTTATCATTGTTTATCATTCACATATTATTCATTATATTAAAAGTGCCATAAAGTGCATTGTTTCAATAAGTCAAATTGTTTTCTGCCATCTACTTACGTGTGTAATTAAGGTAAGTTCAAAAATGTAAAATCTCTCAAAACTATTTTATATGCTTATTTATAACAAAGGAATTTCCCCTGCAATGAAATGCTTGGTTTTAATAAAAATTGGAATGGTCATGAATATTAATGAGCTCTGCTGTGACGCTCTGCAGCTCGTATCAGCGCTGATACTCAGCAGATTACATGTGTTTGTTACCTCATTAACATATTCAGCCCGTTTCGCAATATATGCATCAAAGCAGGGGTGCCCAAACTTTTTCTTATGAAGTGCCAAAAACAAAACTTGATTGAGGGAGGTGGGCCAAAGTTAAATATACCAAACTATTACATTAAAGCTGCCATGGTAATTTTCTAATTTATTAATATTGAAAATAAATAGAAAAAATACTTTAATCATATTAATAATTATTTTTTTTACATGTTATGATGAACTTCTTACAATAAATACATAAACAAACACATTTATAACACAATGTTGTTCAATGCTGACATGAGTTAAGCGCCATTGCCTTGATTTGCTTATCAATTTCTTGTTTGTCCTCTATCTTCGAGTGATAGTATTTACATTTTTAAAAATGTGCTTCATGCACAACATTTAATAGAAACATTTCATTTCAGCTGACTTTTTTGAAGGTCAAAAACAAACAAACAAACAAACAAACAAACAAAAGGTTACGTTAAATTAGAAATAAGAATCTCTGTTGAAGGCATTTGCCGCAACCTTCATTCTAAATTTCCTCTCAGATAGGATGGCAGGCCAAATCAAAGGTTACCATGGGCCAACTTTGGCCCATGGGCCCTAATTTGGGCATCTCTGCATTAAACATTCAAAAGACACATTCAAACAGGCCTTATGTCTCTTCAGACTTGCGCTGATTAAACATGTAATCTGTATATCCCACATTTTGCGTTCTGATCAACATTGAGACAGATGGCTGCCTGTTTTCCAGAAAGTTGCTTCACTCCTCTTGCTTCTCCTGTTTTCAAAGTCCCATATACATACATATCAATCCCAGTCGCCACATCCAACTGCACTGCACATTTAGCATCTTTCTCTTTTCACTTCAGACATTTGTTATAATTCAACCATAAATGCTCTGCAAAGTGAATTCTACAATAACAATCCAAGCAATACATTTATTCATTTATTCATTTTCCTTCGGCTTAATCCTATATTTATCACGGGTCGCCACAGCGGAATGAACCACCAACTATTCCGGCATATGTTTTACGCAGCGGACGCCCTTCCAGCCGAATCTGTAAAAAAATTAATTCATAATGATTTTAAAAAAACATCTGTAGTAACCTAATAAAATTAAGTTAAAGCTGTCATATTGGAAAGATCAAAGCCAGTCAATAAACATTTAAAAGTAAGCTCTCTGTGTGTTCATACACCAGTTCAGTTCAGTTATATGCAAAATATAGAGTATGCCTGTATCTGCAAAAGACTTCAGCAGATGATTTAACTACAGTGATGCAATAAAATTTAGCTAACATTACAACCATAGTTTTAAACTTGTAAAAATTAAGTTATAAAAACACAAACCAACACATTCTCAGTTTCAAAAGTGCATCCTATTCTTTGGAAAAATGGCTTTTATAGTCTCCACATTGTTGTGGCATCTTGTAAAACTCAATGACCTTAACTGAGCAACAACACATTGTTCAAGATTGTTGAAAATTTTATATGTACACAAATCTATGAGTACTACTCTTGTGTCTCTCCTAACATGCATCAATGATGCATAGTTTTGCTACAAGTGACCAATAAGATTTGAGTATTTCAAGAGAGGGCGTAATGAATAATTGCTGGGAAGAAAAATGATTACAGATAGATTACGTTAATTGAAATACTTCCAGGAATGCCCCCGCAAAATGTTCTGTGGATGTTTACAGACAGAATGACATCTACAAGTGAGGGCTTTCGCATGTGTTATTATTTTGGATGAAAGGAGGACAGATAATGAGGTGTAATGGAAGAAATGTGCTATGATGTTTCAAGAGATGTAGTAACTGCAGGCAGAGCGCATATGGAATTCATCAGAGGCCCGGATTGTCTACAGTCCTGTGCTTGGCAAAGGATATGCCACAACTACTGCCCCTGGACCCTGGGAGGGCTAGTGTGTTTTTACTCATCCTGAGAGGGGAAGAGAGTGAAAACAAGTTCAGTTTTCCCATGCACTACTAATTCATCACAGGCTTGGTGCTTTTGGAGCAGCTTTAATATTGTCATTTTGCTGTACTGTTAGTGACTTTCACTGACAATGACAGCAACATATTGTGAAATTATCATCATTAAGACAACCTTGGCTAAAAAACGAAACAAAAAAAAAACAATAGAAACCTTCACAGAAGTTCTAATGGCTTCCACTATAAGTCAAATCATCAGTGTTTGGGATGCTACTCTGATCCTGTAGCTTGAAAAAATATAAGCTACTCATCAGGAAACGTAGCTGTGTGTCAAACTACTGTATTTAAATGGGCTCTTTGCACAATAATCTATTAGGACACACACTGTAATGAAGCACCCCTGTGTGCCAAGAGCATATGTTTTCCATCCTGTTTTCTAAATGTTATTTAGAAATGCCGCACTTTACAAACTAGTTTTAAACTTTGGGCATCATTCTGGTATAGGGCAAGACTGAACAGATGCCAAAACACACTGTTAACAATTTCCTGCAGAATTTCACCAGTGACTTAATGTAAATCAATTACAGTAAAAATACTGTATTTATTTACAGCACCATTTATCTCACTGTATATGCATTTAAAGTATTGTATAAATTTTTAATTATATTTACTGTAAAATATACACTGTAAAAAAATCTGTTATTTTACGGTTTATTAAAAAAAACGTAAAATAACGGCCGTTAAATTACAGAAATTTACTGTAAAATAACAGAGGTTGAATTACAGAAATTTACTGTAAAATAACGACCGTTAAATTACAGAAATTTACTGTAAAATAACAGAGGTTGAATTACAGAAATTTACCGGAAATTTTAAATTAAGTAAATTTCTGTAATTTTATGTACGTCTTTTTACAGTAAATTTCTGTAATTTAACGGCCGTTATTTAACACAAAAAAAATCGGCAGCCCAGCTGCTGGAAATAAACTGTAAAATTACAGATTTTTTTTACAGTGTATTTTAATTTACACAGTGCAACTTTAAAATAAGCTAGCATACTGCATAACTGTCCTACAGTAAAAAAAAAAACAGTTCAGATTACAGTTAAATACTGTCATTTATAATAACGCTAATAGTGCATTTTTAACAATGTCCTGTAGAATCTACAGTAACTTACTGTAAACCAATTACAACAAAAATACTGTATTTACATTTACAGCACTATCTCACTGTATATGCATTTACAGCATTGTATATCTTTACTGTAAATTTATACAGTAATTTTCACAATGCAACTTTAAAATCTGGTAGCATTACTGCATAACTGTCCTACAGTAAAATACAGTTCATATTACAGTTAAATACTGTGTCCTTTACAAAAATCGTTATTAGTGCATTGTTAACAATGTCCTGTAGAATCTACAGTAACTTACTGTAAACCAATTACAACAAAAATACTGTATTTACATTTACAGCACTATCTCACTCTAGATGCATTTACAGTATTGTATATCTTTACTGTAAAATATACAGTAATTTTCACAGTGCAACTTTAAAATACGGTAAAATACTGCATAATTGTCCTACAGTAAAACACAGTTCACATTACATTTAAATACTGTGTCATTTACAAAAATAGTTTACAGTGCATGTAAAACATCTAGGGGGGAAAAACAATAACTTTAAATGGTGGTTGACTTATATATGTTTTTATTAACCTGTGCTGTTTACACTCTAAAAACCCAACATTGGGTCAGATTTGTCAAACATTAGGTTAACTTTTTCAGTTACATTTAAATTAACACTATTTAACAGTTTGTCCATATATGACCCAACGCTAGGTAACACCAACCCAGCATTTCATAGAAAGCACTGTATGTTTATTTGTATATAGTTATAAATGATTTCCCAGTGTTGGGTTGCGGCTGGAAGAGCATCCGCTACATAAAACTGTATAAGTTGACGGTTCATTCCGCTGTGGCGACCCCTGATTAATAAAGAGACTAAGCCAAAAAGAAAATGAATGAATGAATAAGTTATAAATGCACAATCGAAGTTAATTAATAAGCAAATTTAGTTCTTTCTCACTGAATTTGCAATGATTTCAATGTTAATTGATAATGATTGTTGCTGCATGTGGCAAAAATATAAGATAATTGAGGTATGGCGCCTTGGGGCCTGTAGTGCAAATTACACAGGGGGACCTAAATCTCTAGCAGCGCCCCTGAGTATAGGCCCAAAGAATCATTAATGTTTCAAATAAAACCAATAGAACTTCCATTATACCCATTGCAAATTCTCTGGTGGTTTCTATTGTTTTTTTTAGCAAGTAATGCTCTCATTAAAATGTACCACATAAACAAATATTTCTAATTAGGGTTAGGGTCATACTTGAAGTAAACCCAAATCAAGTAAAAATGTTGGGTATTTCATTTTAGTTGTATTATCGAAGTACACTGTAGAAAATTATATGATCAATTAGTCCTGACAGCATATGTTTTAGGGCATTATACTTATTAAACTAAGTTATTCATCTTTTAACTTAATTTTATAAGCTACGCAAGCTGTTTTAAGCCAGTTTAACATAATATAAGTTAATTGCACTCATAAGGTTAATTTGATTCAGCTAAACAATTTAAGGCAAGCAGGATTTTTTAAAAGTGTATAGATGTTTACACACTTTTACCATTGTGTAGAACCCATTTACTGGATTTTGCAGCAGGATACACACGCTGCAGTGGTTAACAGTTAGACAGACAACAAAAAAAGTGTCTTTTTGCAAGAATTTGGAGAGGGATGCAGACCTGGTGCAGTGCAGTCTGAGCTGCATCCAATGCTTTTTAATGCGCTTACCTAACCTCAGCCCTAACCCTACCCCTCACAGTGACGTCGCTAGCTCCATTAAGTGCATTAATTGTGTCTGACATTGCATCACTGAGATATGCAGTCTTAGCTTGCGTCATCAAGGCTGCATCCAGATACTATTGAGAATTTGTAGCCATGACAAAGCTGGTGTTGTGCCTTTCTTGATCCCCTGCCAAATTATTACCCCTGATGGAAACCGCTACCTGCCTAATCCAAAACCTCACCCATAATCCTAACCCCTCCCCCACACCTAAACCTAACAGAACAAGGGGATAATAATCTGATGGGGTCAGAATTTGATCTGTTTTTAAGTATAGCAACAAGACAAATAATGAACTACATTTGACTGCTTTGTCGAATTAAAAATGAAACACTGCATATAGTACCGTAACGAAATCTATGTTGCTATTCTGGAGGGAAATCAGGTGGCATTGTGTGGGGTACAAGTCAATCTGTGTACTATAACATCTAAGGAATATTCTAAAAGCAACTCACTACGCATAACATTGTCTTACTCAGAATTAGATTACTGATGTCCATGTAAAAACTCCCAGTGATTTCAGTAACATTTTTTTTTTTAAAATATATCCAATCAGATTGCTTATTTAGTAGTTAAAAACGGTTAAAATGTCACGTTTAGGTCTTTGAATGGCAAAATAAAGATTTTGTGAAATTCAGGATTCTGTAAAGCATTCTGAAATGGATGAATGGCACAACAATTCGTCCAAGAGCAGTCTATCAAAATGTGCTTGTCTTTTCATTGTGAACTGGTGACTAACGCTGTTAGGAGTAATTAAAACAGAATGACTCCAAACACATTGTGTAAATCTGTGAACAGCATGATGTGCCAAACACGCGGCATTAATCAGTGATTGAGAGCTCTCCATTCGCAGACTATACAAATTTACTTCAAATATTTATAAGAAATGCACACTACTGTTCAAAAGTCTGGGATCCTTTTCAAAGTACATTCTTGTAGTACGCAAGGATGCATTAAACTAATCAGAACTGACATTAACACTTATGCTTTCTCTTTATCAAAGTAATTTTTTGTCATATAAGCATTTGCTAGAAATAAAGCAAAGAATAAACAAATATTAAATCAAAGCACTTCAGTTTTATTTTTCTACCTTTTTTATTACCATTATTATTTTTGCTGTCTTCAATTGGTGGTTCTTTTGCAATCGTTTACCTTTCTGAAATGCAGAAATATTGAATATTCTGATTTATTATTTGCAGGAAATTCACAGACCATTTCATCTAAATGATTTATTCTTTCACTCATTTCCCTTTCACTTCTTCGCTTCAAGTGTAAAGACATGTTCAGAATTAGATCAAATGGACAATTGAATGAATTTTCTAAACTGATATACATTTTGTTGTGGGGCACTGTTTAGCTCTGGAGGGTCAGTGTGACCCGTTTTCCTTTTCTTATGATCGTTATATAACCAATTTAAATGTTTGTTAGGCCCAATTTCAATACCTGTAGATTCATTTCACTTTACGGCACATAATAGTCATATATAAAATAATGTACAAAAAAATCAATTAAAATTGGTTAATAAAATATTTATTTTGGGCTTTGCAAAGGTGCATTAATTCTCAAATGATCATTTGACTACTGTTAATTCACAGTCACAGATCTCTGAATGAATTACTTGTGAAATTCATATTTCAAAAGAAGTGTTATTACAATTATGCCAATGCAAATTCAATTATGGGTATATTTAATGATAATTTCTAACTCAAAATCTTCCAGTAAGGGTCAACAGAAGTATATCAATCACAATAAACACTAAATATGTATTTTATTTTTATAGTAAACATTTAAATTACAGCTTGTAGAATCCACTGTATTAAACCTTAAAACATCTTGTCATACCCCTGTGGGCTTCAAATAATAAACTGACCAACTGAGCATCTCTTTGAAGTGTTACTTACCTGCTACTTACCTGGGGTGCGTTTCCAAAAACCATCGTTAGCCAACTAAGGTTGCAAGTTCCGCCGTTACAAACATAGTTCGTTGATTTGGCGTTTCCCAAACCCATCGTTCCAACGAACATTCGCAAACTGGGTCGCAAACTTGTATGCTTGCAACTACACCTCTGGAGCTGTAGTTAGAAACATAGTTCCTGGCTGTGCTCTATTCCCACTTATCCCCCTCTATTTATTTGGAACATTCTAACATTTACACTTGGAATGATTTAAAAAAAAGCATTAAAGTCATTTCTCTTAGGTGTAATTTGCTTTCAAAGTGTTTTTACAGTTCAGTTTTAGCGATATTCATATTGACAATTGCGTTCCCTTTGTAGTGCAGTTTGAAATCATTTATGCCATTTTGAACACAGCCGTGGCTCATGGCGAAAGCTATAGGTGACCTATTATTTAAAAGCAGAATTTAAGTTACATCTCCAAAGCTTGTAAAAACAAAAATATATAGTATACGTTAATGCTTATAATTTATTATTAAGTATCTGTATTATATATGACATGGGCCTGCTGGTTAGAACTTTCTGCTGTGGTTTGCATGTGTTAAATTGTAAAAGTATACTTTTCAAAAATAAAAAATAAATAAACCATATCCTACTTAATAAGAATCATCATCACTCATTTTATTATTATTAAAAAAAATTTCATTTCCTAAGAAATAATAAACATTACATTTAATTTCTTAATAAATAACCTCATTTATTTATTTATATGATTTATATATAAGATTAGAACACGTGTTAGCTTTTGTAAGTGATTTTATGTTCTAGAATAGAATATGCAATGTTCTCAATAATATTTGTAAAAGAAACCCAGGCCCTATATGTCCCTATGTGTGCCACAAAGAAATGATCTTTTCTAAAGAAGTTGTTACCACCCCATTTAGAGCATCATTATGGGCATTTTACGTTATCACTAACGTGGTTCAAACGATGGATCTGCGACAGAAAAACTACAGGTTTTGGGAAACACTCGTCACTACATCGTTCTTTTCCCAACCGCTGCATTGTACTATGACAGTTCAGCTGTGATTTACGTCGTTGTTTGGGAAACGCACCCCTGATTAGTTTATAGTAAAATTAATATTCAAATTGATAAAAACAACTTTGTAAGACTGCAACTGAATATACAAAAGGAATAGCATATATTTCCATATCATATCTTAGAAAAAACAAAACACATTTGTGTATTTTCACAATAATTTTAATGTTGCTTAAAGCTGTGATATATTTCTTGAGGAATCACCAGTGACAGGAAACACTGAGGACTCCTCTTGAACCAGAGCAGCTTTAGCAGAAACCTCTGGGACCAGGGAGGTTGAAAGAGCCTTGACACAGAGCTGTGGAACTGCGTCAGGTTTCAGCAGTAAAGGAACCTTCAAGCCGAGACTCGAAGATGTGGGACTAAACAAACTATGCACATTTCCAGGCAGTACTTCTGCAAGACGCTAAAACTACTGCCTCAAGCCAATGCGCCAGACGCAACAAAGGCTTGCCAGCCCCGCAAGACGCTAAGGCTGGAGGAAGGCCGAGGATAACATATCTCAAATTAAAGTATTTACAAAGGGATGGATGGGCAACCCATGTTAGCCCGTCAAACACAGAGCTTCTCCATGACTACAAGGTGACCTGAAACACATTTAGAAATTGTTTAAATGATCAAACCAACAAAAAAGGTGGAAAAAGCAAACAAATATCAATATATCTTTAAAATGATTTGAGCTCATCTAGATAGATGTGGTACCTTGAACCAGTCATGAGAGAGCAGCTCATCCAGGTGCAGCCTCTGCTCAGGATTGCTCTTGAGGCAACCCCGAATAAAACGGCAGCATTCTGTGCAGAAAGACAGAGAAATGTCTGATTATTACTTTCAACTTTGCACTTGCTCTCTAAGCTATAACTGTAATTTTATCAAGACGCCTATGTTCTCAGTTCATTTACTGTTTTCTCTATTCTGCATGATTAACAACTGCAATTGTATTTCTTTAGTGTAATAATACTCTTACCATGTGAGTAGCCCGACTGGGACCAAAGTTCAATGTCCATGTAACAGATGTCACTGCTGTCTGGGAAAAGGCTGGTGATCATTCTGAATAGTAGGACCCCCAATGACCATACTGTCGCCTCTTTCCCATGGTACTCTCCTATGTCAATAAACTCCGGAGGGCAGTATCTTGCTGTTCCTAACAGAAAAGGTTTGTCACATGTGAATGTTTGCTTAAGCACAGCATGTTTTCTCAACTTACTCTGAAATGGTATTTGATTTTAACAAACTAAAATAATTTAATCATTGACTCTCCTTATCTGAAAATGCTATTAATGTCTAGAATTCAAGTCCCAAACTACATGTTGAAAAGAAAATACATACCACTGTAGGTGTTGTATGATGATGTTCTCAGGACGTCCCCACATCCGAAATCGATAAGTTTAACCTCCATGGTCTCTGTGTTAACCAAGAGGTTTGGCATTTTGATGTCACGATGGAAGACCCCCTGAGAACAGCAAACAGCAGCAGCGAGAACCACTTGGCGCATAAAATGACGGGCCATCTCTTCAGAGAAGTGGCTGTCATGACGCAGCCAGAACCGGTGCATGTCTATGCAGGGTGAGGGCCACTCTAAGACCATTACATATCGGTTAGGATGGTCTTCCCAATCTAGCAGCTGTATTATGTTGTTACAGCTGGGCCCTTGATTGGCCAGCAATGTAAGGGCCACCTCAAGGGGAACTGGATTGGCATGGTCAGGCTAGAAGAAAGAATGTTTTTATCATGTTTAGATGGGTGCAGTAGTTTCTCAAATTAGAATTTAGTCAAGTCTGTCTACTGAAATATTTGTAGTTCATCATTTACATTACAATATTATCAAACAGAACAGAAACAATAGAGAGAGAGAGCAGTCTACTTACAAGGTTGATGTATGGCTCATTTTCAACCTTCGCTGTGAATTTCACAGCCACCTGAAGGCCGTCTTCACAGCGGGTCCCTTCATAAACAGAGCCGCATCCTCCTTCACCCATCTTTTTGCCGATGGAGTACTTGTTGCGAAGTTCATCTAATAAAATATAAGAGTAACAATTTTTTTGTGACATTAACTATGTAATTAATATGAACAAATTGTGAAACTTAAGTTTTGGCAACATAATAATAAAATATTGAGCTTTTTTTTAATTATGGTTATTATAATTATATACAGCAGTATCCTTCTTTATATACATCTTAATACTTTTCATACTTTTTTAAATACGTTTAATTTATGTTTGCCAGAATTCTCAGAATTATTTTACTTGCATTTATAAACACTTTGGGATCAACTGAGAAATAAGAGCTATATTTCTCTTTTCAAAAATCACACAATATTAAAAAAAAGAGTGGTGTTGTTTGTGTGTGTGTGTGTGTGGTGTGTGGTGTGTGTGTGTGTGTGTGTGTGTGTGTGTGTGTGTGTGTTGTGTGTGTGTGTGTGTGTGTGTGTGTGTGTGTGTGTGTGTGTGTGTCATAATTTAGGTTATGACAGTAAACTCACCCTTGGTCTTCATGAGCTCAGTACATTCCAGCTGTTTCAGCAGTTGTGATTCACTCACATCTGCTGACGAACTGACTGGACTGTCCTGATCTTCATGTTGGACTTCATCCACTACTACCTCCACGGCAGCGGGAAAGACATCAGGATCACTGGTAGGAGGCTCCTGGTGAACATTGTCCTCCACAGAACAGACAATGTCCTGCAGAGAAGTCTGACCTAGAGAGGAAAATCAACCACATCTATTCCATATCATTTGTTTGTTTATTTGTTGTGAAATCTGAAACTTCTGTAAATCTACAATTAAACATTTATCACATCATTTTATCAAGGCATTTATCTGTATAATATATTTATCTTGTATAATATGTGATGGTGATGTGTAATTGTATATTGTGTTTAAATTATAGGCTAATTAAGAGAGCAAGTCATTTACCCTCAGTGCTCTTCCTATATGGGGTCTCAGTGTCCTGGTCCACCTCACCCTGCTCCACCTGAGCTCTGGTGGATTTGGGAGGGGATAAACAAGAGAAAAAAGAGACCAAACTCTTTAAACCCCTCCTCTTTGGCCTCTTCTTTTTTGTTTTCTTCCCTCCTTTCTCCTTTCTACCTCCCTCGATAACCGCCACAGGCGTCTCGTCAAAACGAGGATGGAGCTCCGCCGTGTGGTCGGTTGGAGTCAGTGCTGGTCGGTGATGGGCTCCGTCCACGCACTCAACTCCTCCCTCCACTTTCTCTCCACGAGATTGTCGCTGTCCCATAATAAACGCAAAAAGTCGCTGTACACACTGTAAACACTGCTGAAACATTCAACTCCTAACTCGCTACAAAGAGACAATTCGAATTTCGCTTGTAATACTGTAAAGCATTCTTAGAATTCGCATTCTAATTATGACGAGTGCTGAAGATTCTCACAAACACAGAAACAAAGAAAAATGTATTAAATTGTGTCGAAATGTAATAAAATAAATACATTTTAGTATATTTTTAAACATTTTATCTTGTTTTATTAACCTCAGTATGTTACTATTATAATAGTAAGATAATTTACAGATTTAGAAAGCGTTTAACACAATAACTCTTAATACAATTACAATTTAAATTAAGCCCTCATTCTCCGTATGTAGATCTAATGCACGTTTTTTTTAAATATACGTTTTCTATCAAGCTACTTTATTGTAGTTTTGGAGACTTGTTATTATATTTAGAATTTCCTTTTTTTTAAAAAAAAAAAAAAAAACTTTTATTTTGAACATTTTCTATTTATTTGAGACATTTGTATTATTTGAATTGTGTTTATTCATATTTCAGCAGTACTTGTATAAGATATCATTTTGTTACTATAAAATAAACAAAAATAAATTACATTGAATTATTTTAATAATAATATAACTAATTATTATTATGAAGCATTAAATTGGTAATAATAATGAACTATTATAAATTTATTTATTTTTTAGTAACAAAATGATATCTTATTTTTTATTAAAATAATTATTAATTAAATTTTTGACTAGTCATTTCCAAGGGCACTTAGCACTCCATTGGTGGCCCGAAGTTTAAAAAGTCCTGCATTCACTATTTAAAGGGGACCTATTATGCCCTGTCTCACAAAATGTCAAATAAATCTTTGATCTCCCTTGAGCGTATATGTGAAGTTTCAGCATAAAATACCCCAAAAATATGTTGTATAACTTTGAAACTGCCCCTTTTAGGATTTGATCCAATTTGTGCCATTTTGGTGACTTGCTTTAAATTCAAATGAGCTGCCAAAGCTGATGCATTAGCATAGCAGCACATTCAAAACAGAAATCTCTAGAAAAATTAAAAGAAGTGATAAGTGGTACATTTGTTATAATGTACTTATTGTGTAAATGCATTTTTTTATGACTGATTAAATACCTGCATGCAATTAATTAATTTATGTAATTACATTTGTAATTACAATGTTGACCATCCCTTACACCTTAACCCACCCTACCAAACCTGTCCTTAACTCTAGCCGTATCCCACCTCAAGAGCACCAGAAGTGTTCTGCAATAGATTATGAACACAGTATGTACATTGTACTTATTTGTTGATGCAAGTACATAGTAGTTAAGACCACCTAATATAAAGTGGGACTTAATATCACATATAAAAATAAACTTGTGGAAACTTTACATTCGTTTATTTATTTTAAAAAGCAGACTGTCATTTTAAATACAAATGAGCTATAAATGCCAATTAGCATAGCAGTACATTCAAAACCGAAATCTCTGTGAAAAACTGAAAATGTCAACAAAGTGGCTCTGAAGAAGGCAACTAGTGTTCAATTGCGCATCCTAAAACTCCACTTTCATATTCCTGCTAATTGTATATTGTAATATATTAAGCTAATCATCAGCAGGTCAAAACATGGCAGATGAGATGGCTGCTTCTCACTCAGAGCCGTTTATGCTAATGAATGAGAGACAGTCACTAATAGGCAGAGCTTTCCCCCTCTGATGACATATACAAAAAAAGAATATTAATCTCTTTATATTTAAGTCTTTAAGTGTGATTATAAAAAAATAGAATGTTTACCGTTAGAAGCTGGCTATATTCACACAATGTTGCTACACAACTGTTTTTAAACCCTTATAAAAGTGATTTTTGCATCATAGGTGCCATTTACCAAAAGAAATATAGCAAGAATGCCTAATAAGAGTCCTAATAAAATTGTAACATCCAACATGCATTTACTTGGTCAACTGAATAAATCAAAATGTCTGCTGACATCTAGTGGTGACAATGCAAAAAAATACAAATAAAACAATTATTTGTATTTTTTTTGCATTGTCACCACTAGATGTTAGCAGAAAAAATGTACACGATTTACCGATCAAAATGCTTGTAAATTTAAGTGAGAACACTGTTTGAGAAAGGTTACACTGTAATAAAAAGCTTAGTATTTCTAAGTAAATAATACAACTCTAACATATATCCTTACACAAGTGCAAAATCATTTACAGTGCCTCCTGAAGTTACATCAAAAGTTTGAAAAAATATGTCTGTGCAACAAACTAAAGATTATAGAGATTATAAACATTATTATTATTATTAAAGGTTACATTACTATTAACTGATTTTTTCCTTATAATTTACAAGCTGCTGAAATGTACAAAAAAAAAAAAAAACAGAGTCAAACACGTTATTATGAAAAACAGGTTTATTTGTGTGTGCGCACTAATGAAACCATCTCACACTGGGGTAAAGCTTGAACATTTCCCCGAAAACAACACGCTGAGAGACGTACACAGGATCTTCAGGCCTCACATGCCAGAGACTGGTTTACAGTAAGGCCTTCACTAAAGTGTAAAAATACACAAGCGTGTGTTTCTGAGTCCCCGCCACAAGCTTCAGCAATCCAGCATATTCAACAAGCTCCACACAGTTCACTCAGACAACAAGAGGTATAAAAAGCCCCTCAGCAACAATCAACAATACAAATACACGTAGCATAGAAATCAACCAAAATAAGTAGTTATTCCTGATCCAAACTGCAGAATGATGATTTTCGTGAAGCGTGGTCCTTTAAATTAGGCTTGAGATAGACATAAAAAAAAAGCAGTGAAAATTGGATTTTGACTATGAAACTGCGTCTAAATTCGCTCTAACTTCTCACTAAGAAATTCTTCAACGCTGTCTGTGTTCCACTTGAGGATGCTGAGCTCTTCAGCAATGTTCCCGTTATCGTCCAGCAGCTTTAGTACAGGGTCCGAGCCTCTCACATACTGAAACAAAGAAAAAAAAAACACACAATTAACACAATATACTTAACGCAAATGTTTTGTACCAAATGATATACATTAACAACCAGCAAAAACTTTTTGGAATGTTGAATGTATTTGAAAAACAAAATAAATAAATAATAATAAAAAAAAGTCTCATGCTCACAAAAGCTGCATTTATTGGTTGAAAAACACAGTGATGCTGTGAAACAGTGATGCTGTGATTAGGTCCCACTTTATATTAAGTGGCCTTAACCAATACGTACCTACACTGAAATTAAGCATTTGTTATAATGTACCTATTGTGTAAATACATGTTTTTACATTGTACTTATAATTGATTAAATACCTGCATGCAATTACCTTTGTAATACATTTGTAATTACACTGTTGACCATCTCTTACACCTTAACCCACCCTTAAACCTACCCATACCACCAAACCTGTCTCTAACCCTACATGTATCCCCACCTCAAGAGCACCAGAAGTATTCTGCAATACATTATGAACACATTATCTACATTGTATTTATTTTTGATACAAGTACATAGCAGTTAAGACCAACTAATATAAAGTGGGACCTAATATTGCATATAAATACAAATTTGTGAAAACTTAAAAATTGTGTATTAATTTTAAGCATATTTTAGAATTAGTTATATTATTATTTTTAATAAATATATTGGTTAAAGGTAACACTTATCTTGACTAAATATTTGATTTTATTAATTCTAGTTTTATTGAATAAATAATTTACTATTTTTTGTCTACATTAATTTCCAAGCACTGGCCTAATGGCCCCCTGGACCTGTTTGAAACCTGTAAAAACTGTTGAATCTTTTTTCAGGATTTGTTAATGTATACAAAATTCAGAAGGACAATTTATTTGCAACAGATTTCATTGTCTTTATTGACTTCATGCATCTTCAATGATTAAAAAAATAAATAAAAACATTTTGAGTGGTTTTGTCATTGTCATGAATAATGTTTGTGTTTCTTTATTACCCAAATTTCTAAATAAATATTTTACCTTGATTTGAAGCCCTCTGAACATCTTTGGCTTGTCACTCCTGACAAAAGCTGAAGGAAAATAGTCACACAAAAACAAATAATGTTTTGTAACAAAAGTGCATAGGTCAACACACCGAGTTAGGGTATATACAGGAATCAGAGAGAAAAATTTTAAACCTTTTAAGACTCCAAATATTTTCCAAGACCTCATCGCCACTTTAGGTCTGAACAGGTAACATTTTAAATATATTCACTAAATACTGATTGTAAGAAACTAATCCTACACTAAAACATTATTCATATACTTTATAAAAATGTTAATCCAGAAGGTTTCACCTATAGAACAGCAGAAATAATGGTGCTGTCTTGGTTACTGCAGTAAACAAAGCAGTGTGACATCAAATATAGCAGGACTTTATTGATTTCATAAACTACACAGCATCCCAAAATTTCAAACTTTAGCACACAACTATAATTATACAATGGTATAATCAAAAATGATGCAAAATGTAATACCTTATAACAGCATTTAATACTTTTTAGGGGGTTTAAATTTCTCTAAATTGATTTATCAACTTCTAATACTTGTTAAAACACTGCGGACACCCTGCAACTTAACTTGGATTATTAAAAGGGACAGTTCACTCGAAAAGAAAAATTTACCCAACCTCAGGTGGTTCCAAAACTTTGAGTTTCTTTCTTCCGTTAAACACAAAAAATATTTTGAAGAAAGCTGAAAACCTGTAACCATTAATAGCTATAGTAGAAAAAAAGTAATATCAATATGAACCCATTTTATCCCTATTATTAGTCTTTTGTGTCTCCAGAATGTGTCTGTAAAGTTTCAGCTCAAAATACCCATCAGATTATATATCATACCCTTCTGAATATTGGAATTTTCAGCTCAGAGCACATTCTAGCTGTTTTTGTGGCCTGTGCCTTTAATGCAAATTTCTCCCTATGGCTCTAATGTGTCTCCATCGCCTGCTGCGTCAGATAAACAGCATGGTGACAGACATGAAGGAAGCAGATTTCACATAACGTTTGTGAGAAATACTACAGTAAGAACTTTCCCAATGAATATTTGATGTATTTGTTGTGGAGTTAATTCAAGCCTTTCTGCAACGATGAGTCACATACAATGTCAAACAAGTTCGCACGCAGACACGCACGCACGCACGCACGCACACACACACACTCGTTTAACTTTGTACTGTTTTTACATGGCAAACGTGACAGGATACACATTAATACCCACTGCTGTATGGATATCCGTTATGTTATTGAACAAAATAAACCTGATTTAACGTCCATAAACTGCAATTGAAGCGTCTTTTTTATAACTGTACTGACATGCGGCGGTGGTGTTGAATTACAGTGATTTTACTGTCTTTATTATAAACATGCACTGTTTTAAAAATGCTTTAAACTTGTACAACTCATTCTTGATTACATTTGATGATAATTGATGATCACAGCGAGCTCAACAGATCTTTTAATCCTGTTTGCTTTGCTCACGTCCTGTTTTGTTGATATGATTATACGCGTTACAACAGAGACATGTTAATACGCGCTCTCAATCAATTTCGGTAGGCAGGGAAAACCACACTCCTACATCACGTTTCAGTGGGCCTCAAAATGGGAGGGATTTGGATTCTATTTTAAAGTCAGAAAATAAAAAAATAAAAAAGACGTATTGTGTTTCTATCACTCCAGTATGACTGTGGTGGACACACTACACACAGCTTTCAAAAGTTGATTTTCATCATAGGTGCCCTTTAAATCAATAGTAACTTTTTTATTTGTGTTCAACAGAAGAAAGAAACTCAAACAGGTTTGGATCTTGTGCAGGATAAAGTAAATGACTGAGTTTTTGGTACACTGCTGTGCCAATTATACATTTGCCAGCACAGGAAATATTATGCATGAAGAATTATTCATTCATATGATCCTCAAGCTACCTTGGACTTGAGGGAACCTCCCCAGTTTTCATCCACAGACCTCAAGGATGGCTCCTGGGTAGAGCTGTCAAAGAAATCAAACACACATTTGTCCAGGTTTAAACAGAAGCTTTTATTTAAAATAAATCCACAAATCTTCATCAAAACAAATTAAACTCACATGATTGACAGCAAATTGTTGCATCTAATTTTCATCTTTCGACAATTTTAAAAGTATTTTTTGAGCGTTACAATTTTTTGGATCCAGCATAACAATAAATACTGTTTATTCATAACTTTAAGGGGTAGGTTTAGGTTTAGGTTTGGTGTAGACGTTAATAAAACCATACTTTGAAGAAACACAATCTACATTCAAAACTGTTAGCAAAATAAATATTAAATAAAAATCTAATTATGGGATAGCTCATTCAACAACACAAAACTGCGACTGATCTGCAATTACATATATATGGTTAATCTCAGCCTGGAACTAATGGCCTAAAATGTGTGTGTCTGCGTGCCTCACCGGCTACATTCGCCTATATATTTTTTATATATATATATATATATATATATATATATATATATATATATATATATATATATATATATATATATATATATATATGCCTAATATTATTATTAAGGCGTTTACATGAGTTGCTTTTTGAATGTTCCCTTCATGATCCCGTTTTACATGTTATAGCACATAATTCGATTATAGCTATCCACATTTCCTCCGGAGTTTCATGTAATTCCCAGTGTATCACTTTTATTTGTCGAATTTAACTGCAGTTTGGCACTTTTACTTTCATTCAGGAATATTTCATGCATGCCCCCCTTTACAAACGACATATTAGATGAGAGTATGAACTGCTGGAAGAGTGTTGTTTTAACGGAATTTGATACTGCACGCCATATGAAAAAAAAAAAACCTCTGCATTTCATGATGTGGGTGTCTGTGGTCCTTTACTGACTCGGTAGGTGCAGAGAATAGTGTCAAACAGCCGTGTGTATAGACTATCCTGTTACAAAATGCGGTGAAAATCCTACACGATGGTAATAGTTTGATTAAGGTGTTTACATGTCTGTAATGCACTTCAAGAATGCGACTAAAATCGGCATACTCCACATGTCTTAATCGATTTCTGTTTAGTTTTATTATGAGCTTAATCAGATTAAATTAACAAAAAATAAATAAAAATAAAAAAAAACGCTGTTTACATAGTAGACTCAATCAGAGTATTGTCTTAATCATATTAAAATCGGATTATTGATGTCCATGTAAACATACTCCGTGAGCACAGTTCTTCGTGTAAGCTATTAAAGTGAAATTTTTATTATTCCAACAGCTTATTTTTTAACATATTTATTCTAATTTTAATATATTTTGGATTAAATTATTGGATCCATTTCCTATTTTTGTAAAACCAAGTTTGCTTATTTGAAAAGCATCTCTGTTTTTGTGCGACACCAAAAAGTTATCAGAGGCTCAAGAAACATGAATTTAGTGATCCATTTAAGCCTTAGCTAATATAGACCATTTTTTCCTTCAACACAGGCACAGAAAACACACGCTGGTTTGCAGTCAGCCGTTTTTGGATGACCTTGGCTTTGCTTTTATCACCACTAGTTATTTAAAGTCAACTTCATGTGTGAAAGCCTTTATAGCCCATTAGATCTTTTAAAGCACCATTACAAAATTTTAAGGTCCATTACTTTGTGGTCAGAGTAAGAAATGAGCCTGAGATTTGGCACGAATGCTGAACTCACCTTCCTGTTCTCCAGCTGAGCCTCCTCTTGGCAGCACTGCCTGCAGGGAAGGTCTAGCTGGTTCAGACTGAACTGACCCAGGAGCTCACAGGAGCTACACAGGAGATTGCTGGAGAACCCCAGCTCCCTGCAAGCCTCAGATGAGAGCTCTGCTCCATAGGATGCCAACTGGGCCAAGAAAACAAGCAGAAGATGCAATTCTATCAACACTAGCACATATTTACCTTAACAAACCTGTTGGAAATTCTCAGCTGTTCACTGACAGCATCTTTGATTTTTATGACACTCAAATGCAGATTAAGATAAAGGCAAATGTGGGGGGTAAAGCACAGGTGATGGATTTGCGAGTTTTAGCTACAGCTATGATAACAAGAGTCTGCGATTTATAGCTGGTGTTTTGTACACCCCTACAGCATTCATTTTGATCATTTGAAATTGAAACTTTTCTTGGATGAAGAAATGACGGATAATTTGAAATAGAGACTTTTTCTTTGAATTGCAATTGGAGCTATTTGGACGAGTATTTTTTTACTTTTACTTATTTTTATTTATTTATTTTATACACCACCAAACATTCCTTTGACTATTACTGAATACAAATCAACAAGCCATTTAGGTTAAAGCTTTTAATTACGCACATATTTTGTATCCACATAAGCTAAATCTGTGAAATATTATATGGTGAGCTTGCTTCCTGGTTGTGCACAATATCGGCTACTATAGGAAAATCATCCAGAAAAGGAACAAAAACATAAGTTTTAAGATAAATAAACACGTATTTTCAATGACTGTAATGGTCACTGTATAACATACAAGTAAAAGTCATGCTACCACGTAACTTAACGTTACTAGTTCATCTTTTGCAGATAAACTAACCTTAGCTTATATTGTTTTATTAATCTACAAAAGCGATATAAAAACACAGTCTCGATAATTTGTAGTAGAAGCAATGTTAATGTCCCTCATACAAAAGAAACTATGGTGCTTTAACGATAACGTTATTACTTATATTATTTACACAATCTGCCGGTTGAGCCACGTCATTAGCTAACATTAGCGAACCGGCTAACTAGCGCCTAAAACGGAAATAGTCCATGCCATACAAATAAACGTGGATACCCTGCACAGTTGAGTATCTGCTATCAAAGATGATAGTGTACAGATGTGTTTTATTCACTTACCGCCTGTAATAACGGCAGCAACCAAAGCAGATACGCCTCCCCCGCCATGACTGTTTCTCTTCCAGTCGCTGGGGCTCAGCAGGAAGTGCGTCACACACATTCGCTAATAAGAGTCCTGTAATTAATCGAATATCAGTTTCCGTTTGATTAAAACCGTTCAACAAATCGTTTCAAAGATATAACACAATTATAGCTACAGTAATTTAACTAAACTGGAGAAATGTGTAGATTTGTCGCGCATCCCTGATAATAAAGTGATGAAATGTATTAAAATACTTTTATTCGAACATCATCCATAGATAAAAAAAAATAGTCTGGTGCAAATAAAATAAGGAAGATTTGAAACTGCATTCTTTTTATTAAATTTGTACAATGCTATAAAGATACAATTGCAGAAGATTACAATGTACAAAGGGATACCATTTATTGTCCTTACGTGTTATGTGCATATTTTATTTTTCAATACAAAAAAATTGCATTTAAAACTGAAAATAAACGGAAATGTATTTTTTAAATAATATTGTAAATACCAAATACCTGAAAATCGTTGAGTGAAAAGTGCTT
Organism: Danio kyathit; assembly: GCA_903798195.1. Classification (NCBI taxonomy): domain Eukaryota; kingdom Metazoa; phylum Chordata; class Actinopteri; order Cypriniformes; family Danionidae; genus Danio; species Danio kyathit. The sequence continues at coordinate 26,682,652 of LR812520.1, forward strand.
CTCCAGTCATCGAGCGACAGCTGACCGACTGACGTCAAACCCAGGGAATGCGCATGCGCAGTGACACAACGTGCCTACATTTCCCAGGATTTATCAACAACTGAACGTACGTTACTGCTGCTCAACTACAACAGAGCCACATCTGTTCCGATTCAATAAGTATACCGCGTTTTAATCCTACCTGTTTTGTTGCGGCAGTGAGTTATTCAACTGTAGTGTAACGTAGTTTGCAGTTTGTTTATATTCGAGGACGGATACACTGGAATCATGAAATAGCAACACTGCTCACTGCATCCATGAACTGTGTGTAATAAAGTTTTTGGTCACGGCATGTCCTCTTTCTGCTGGATTTTTTGATGGGGCTTTTAAGGTTAATGATGCCGCCGAAGTTTCAGCTCCTGGCGCTGCTGGCCTTCGCTATTGCCATGATCTTTTTGGAGAACCAAATCCAGAAGCTTGAGGAGTCACGGGGGAAGCTGGGTAAGTGTCTTTGCTTTCCACTTGTATACTAGGAAACCCCACAGTCTTTCGAGTTGTTCCATTTTGTAAACATTATCAGGAGTGTTTTAGTGATTTGGTTCCTGTGTATGTTTAGGTTCCTGTATGTTTTAAGGTGATTTGGTTCCTATGTATGTTTTGAGGTTCTGACTACATGGTCCAGCATGTCTCCAGGCAGCAGCTGCACTTTCATTCAGACAAGATCCAGTATCAGTTTTGAATCACCCTGTTGTGTAATGAATATTTTCCTACGTCAGTATGAAGAAGTGTTTTGTATCTGTTGCACTTCTGAACAACTGAATCAGATCTTAGCCAGAACTGAACAACATATGCAAGTGGAGGGAAAAAAGTGCACTAAGATATTACTTTAGATTATCAATTCACCTTGGTTTTTACTTTAACATCACTTAAAGTGGGTGACACTTTTAGATATAGAAATATCATTATTTGATTATCCAAAATATTAAATAAATCACCTTACTAAATAAATAAGTAAATAAAATGAGCCTACATGTTGTTTTAATTGGTTTACTGAATCAAATTATTCAAAAGTTCACACAGTAACATACAACAAGGAATAAATTGATCCGAAGTGGCAGTTAATACATTTATGATGTGTCCATCTTTTATGTACATTTTAAAAATAATCACATTTATTTCCTCAATAAAATTGAAAAGGATATTTTGTCAACCAAATACGTGCTGTTAATCATGCAAGAAGCAGAAGACATGTTTTATTTAGTCAACATTAAAGAATTTTTTAACACTGTAACATTCACCATCCCACAAGTGGGATGTTTTCCAGTTCATGAACACCTATAAATGCTTTTCGAGTCAAAAATGTCTAAAGGCAAACAAAATTATTACCTGTGGCTCCTGGTGATCTATTGGGGTCTTATGAAATGGAACAGTTTGCCTGTGCAAGAAACTGAACATCATTTACAATAATTTTTTTTTTGCTAAATAATATGTTTTGCTATTGTTATGGTTAGACTATTTTTCATTTTCATTTAATTCCTTTCCCACTTGTCAGCCAGCAACTGTACCTGTTAAGTTTTGATTATTGCAGACTAAAATGACTGATGATGATTTTGTATAATTAATTGCAGCATTTTTTGTTTTTGTTTGTTTTTCTGTGAGAATATACACATTTACACCTCGTCATTACTTTTTTGACCTCAAGAACCATTGGTCTCTGTAATTATATAAGTACTGAGAGAAGCAAAGAGAGAAATTAGAGCTGGGTCGATAAACGATATTATATCGAATTGCAATACAATTTGATTTAATTGATTTATTTCGAACAGAAATATCATACATAAAAAATTCTTTAACACAAAATACATTTAAACATGGTCAAAATGGAGCATGATAAAGCACTAGCTTATTATTTTCCCACCCTATTACCACACACATCATTCATCTATTACTTAAACTTACTTTTTCTTTTACATATATTTTCTTTTTACATAAGACATATGAGCTTTACATGAGACATATTTTATCCTTTTGGCATCTTTGACATATTATATGTTTGATTTCATTTGTACATTTACATTTTATAACATAGACCCAAAAAATACATAGTATTGCAAACAGCCATTAATTGAAATTTCATCATACCTTTCTCATTTTATTCTTTTTTCAATCACATCTATTTATCATTATATTCCTTTAATAATATATATTTATACAACTTTTTAAATTGATTAATATCCTGACATTGTTTGAGAATCTGTTCCAGACTGTTTCATAATTTCACACCACATACAGACATACACACATTTTTTAAAGTTGTCCTTGTTTTCAACCTCCTTAAATTGTGTTCTTCTTTCAGATTATATCCTCCAGGTCTTTCTTCATAAATCTTTTGTATGCATTTCGGAAGTATTTTATTCCTAGCTTTAAAAATAAATTGTGCTGTTTTAAATTTAACCAAATCATTGAACTAGAGTATCTTCAATTAAAAAAAAAAATAAAAGATTTGTATGCTCCAGATACCTCACGTTTTCTATTAGTTTAATTACTTTTTTCTGCATTGTACATAAGGATCGTAGGTTAGATTTATATGTATTCCCCCAAATTTCAACACAATAACTCGTATATGGCAACATAAATTTATGTCAATAACAATGATAAGCTCTGGAGTTTTTTACTCTATACTCTAATAGCCAATCGCACTGCAGAAAATGCAACAATGGAAATCTAAAAGTGTGTTGATATTAGATATGTAGCGAATTTCGGCCACCGAAAATTTATCATCTGAAAACATGTTAAGTACCCTCTAATGTTTGTGGCTTCAGTCATTGTTAGGGTACTCTTTTAAATCTGGAGACATTAACAACATATATTGAAATATATATCGTTATCATTCAATATGGAAAATAATTACAGAGATTTCATTTTTGCCATATCGCCCAGCCCTAAGAGAAATTGTTTACCGCTTAAACATATAGAGTCTACTACATAATATTTGATACATCTATGACTTTAAATGATCAAAATACGCTGAACTCTTAAAATCTCTGTATTGTCTGAATATGCATTGCAATAATGTTATAACCTGACACGTCTAAAACGAGTCACACATTTAAGGAGAAGTGCAGTTCTGTGTTTTTGACAACTCAAGATATCAGACACACTATTTGAGCACATTCTATATGAGAATATTATTTTATTTTTTATAAAGTAATGCAGATATTGTGGAGGGAATTTTCTGGCTGGCCAAAATTAGCACAAAATGAGCAGCAATTAAAAAGTTAAACATTTTTGGAGGGACTACTCAACACAACAGCTACCTGTTTTTTCTGTTTATTATAGGTCATGGAAATTCAGATTGTTAGTCCGCTAAAAGTCAGGGAAATTTAAATTTGGTTTAATGGGAACTCTGTGTATGTGACAAGTCAATCTTGGCAATGGAGACTGTGTACGTGAATGTAATGTTTTGAGCAGCATCTAAGCTAGATACATGAAAGATGATGTGAAACTGAAGACTGGCGCAATGGCTGTTGTCATTTCTGATTTTTCCAATAAATAAATAAATTCTAAAATGTATTCAGGTAGAAAACTGCCTAAATTGTTAGAATATTTGATGGTAAGAAGTGCAACCTTGGGGAATATTATTTTTAAAACCATACAAAATGTTAACAGCCACAAGCTTTTGAACACAAGTGTGTCAAAGTTTGTTTACAATGACTGTGTCACAGAAAATAGATCTTGACATCAAACAAAACTTACTGGAAATTACATAAAACCAAAGTGAGCAGATGGAACATTAGAAATGTGCAAATAACAACTTCAGGATTGAATCTTGATTATTAGAAAATGTGATCATAAGTTGTTCATAAATAGCTGATAGTGTTCACCAAGGATACAATTATCAAATTAGGTTTACACTACCTGACAGAAGTCTTGTCGTCGATCTCAGTTGTAAGAGCAACAAATAATAACTTGACTTCCAGTTGATCATTTGGAAAAGTGGCAGAAGGTAGATTTTTCTGATGAATCATCTGTTGAGCTGCATCCCAATTATCATAAATACTGCAGAAGACCTATCGGAACCCGCATGGACCCAAGATTCTCAAAGAAATCAGTCAAGTTTGGTAAAGGAAAAATTATGGTTTGGGCCGTGCGAGAAATCTGCAGAGTGGATGGCAACATCAACAGCCTGAGGTATCAAGACATTTGTGCTGCCCATTACATTACAAATCACAGGAGAGGACAAATTCTTCAGCAGGACAGCGCTCCTTCTCATACTTCAGCCTCCACATCAAAGTTCTTAAAGCAAAAAAGGTCAAGGTGCTGCAGGATTGGCCAGCCCAGTCACCAGACATGAACATTATTTAGCATGTCTGGGGTAAGATAGAGGAGGCATTGAAGATGAATCCAAAGAATCTTGATGAACTCTGAGAGTCCTGCAAGATCAATTTCTTTGCCATTCCAGATGACTTTATTAATAAGTTATTTGAGTCATTGCAGAGATGTATGGATGCAGTCCTCCAAGCTCATGGGAGTCATGCACAATATAAATTATTGTTCCACTGCACCATGACTTTATATTCTATAATGTACATTATTTTTGTTAAGTAACAAGACTTTTGTATAAGCAAAGTCAGACCTTACTGTACTAATTAAAGAATTAAAAATCAAGGCGTGATCATATTTTATTTTGGTAAAATAAGCGTAATCTAGAGGCTTTTGTCTTTCATATAAGCCACTTCTGATACCAAGTGATCAACTAGAAGTCAAATTATTATTTGTTGTTCCTAAAACCTGGATAGGCGACAAGACTTTTGTCAGGTAGTGTATTCATTTAGCACATGCTTTTATTCAAAGGGACTTACAAATGAGTTAAGAATATTTTCAGCTTGATATTTGTAAAGCCTTTTAGCATTTCCATCTATGAAAGCAAAAGCTCATCTGCACTTTAAGAAACATGACAAAAAGTCATGACTACAAATGTTTTTCAAGCTACTTTATCTTATTTTAGTACGTTAATCAGGTTTCAACTACTTTTTTAACGTTATCCAAAGCTTAACTTAACATTTTTAGTCAGTTTGACTGATATAAGTTGAGATGACTTGAAAAGTTCATTTGACTCAACTTAAAAAAATAGTTTTACAGTGTGCTAATTACACTGTAAAAAGTGCAGGGTTCTACACAGTTCATTCATGTTGTCCCAACACAAATCAATTAAGTTAACACATTTAAGTGAAATTCAGCTTGAGTGTTAATATATGTACAATCATATGTTGAAATATAGTTAAGAGGATAAAATAATGGCTTTGAGCGTGATGGCAGTATTTATGGTTAATTTTTCTTGATAAACTGGAAAAGGTAGACTTAAAAGTTAACTTAACACTTTTAACAAGTTTATGTGGATTGAACATAAAAATATTAAGTTGTCCCAATTAAATCTCAAGAATTGTGTTGTTTCAGCTCCTTTTAATTAAGTAGTTTGAACAAGTAAAAAAAAAAAAAATCTTTTTTTGAGTGTACCACAGCTCAATTGAAATGAACAAGTGAAGTTCACAGTCAGCAGGGCTTTTGTATTTTGGTTTGAGTGCTGCGTTTCCAAACACAGACCACATGTCTAACTAGTGAGAGAGACATGTCAAAACCACATGCCTAGAGCGATCGGATATGGGCTATTTCGTGTCCCGGACAGGCTATTCTGAATTCTGCAGCATTTGACCTGTAACACCACTTCTGCGTCATATCTGTTTCACAGCACCTTCTCAGAGATGTATCAGTGCCATAGTTAAGTTATTATAATGCCATGTTTGAATAAGCAACGTTCTTTCCACTAAATAATTGGCATGCTGATGTTGTTTGGGTTGCTAGTTCCCAACATGAGTTACTCGCATCAAGCAAAAGGTTTTGCTATGAATAGTTGCAGAGGAATACGAGACCCGCCCGCTGGCAGAGAGGTGAGAAGAAGGTTTTCCATCTGGTTGGGCTTGCAAAGAGCTGTCAGTCTCAGCACTGCATAAATTGATGTTTTTGGAGGTGTCGTCCTGTTGCACATCTTCTTTGACTGCGTACAAATGGTGGTTTTGTTTTTGCACATACCAACTCTTTCTCTTTTATTATTATTAATTTTGACTCCCGGTTTTAGGAGAGTATTCTGACTGCTCTTTTCATGTGCCACTTCAATTTGAAACGTCGTGTGTTGATTTGTTAGTTTTCCATTTGCTCTAATGATGGCAGCTGACGTGCACTTTCATGGTTCATCAGTGTTGGAAAGTTATTCGATAGCTAACATGATAGTAGTTTGTCTCCATTTGCTAATGGAAGCTCTGCGATTCCCTTGAAAGATTCTTTAGATTGGGTACTGTTTTTAGCCCTGATGGGGTCATGAAGGATGTTTTGGTTTGGCACCATCACTGTGACTACTATACATTTTTGGATTCTAAATAGCCACGTGTTTATATTGCTTAAGTGTTTAAAGACTTTAAAAGCACCATTGATTGTTAAAGAAAAAGGTTTCAGAGCCAGTGGATGACATTTAAACTAAACAAATGCTTAGCTTTTGTACATGAAATGTATTTTTAAAATGTAGTAATATTTGAATCATGTTTCATACATCAAACTTATAAATGTTAATATATAAATCTTGAGCTTGGGGTTTGTTAAATGTTTTGAGAGAAGTTTATTATGCTTATCAGATTAGCAAAATACAGTCATAGGGTAATTATGTGAATTATCAATAAATTGGAAAAAAATGTTTTCTGTTTGAATATATTTTTATACACTATAAAGATATTTATTATTTATCCGTTTCCTTATTTTGTGATTCACAAGTGTTTTCCGTTTATTTGCGGTTGAATTGTGTTATGGGATTTTAATCTGTGCTCTGTCGACTTTTGATGTTTGACTCTACAGTATAACAAAGAGACTTTTATTGACATTTTAATAGTTTGAAATAATATAATGTATATGAAATAATATAGAGAAATAAGTCTAAAAAATAACGGAAAATGTACTGATAGTTTATTACAGGTTTTTGTAGCGTAAACTTTAGTGTTAAATTATTTTTCAGAAATCATTCCAGCATGCTGATTTGGTGACTAAATCTTGAGCCAACAGATGGAAATGTGAATTTGAATATAAAAATCAGAATTTAAGTATCGTTTCTGTCTTAGTGTCACCTTTGATCGATTAAATCTTTTCTGAATAAGAATGTTTCTTAAATAGTTTTTGACTCAATAAATCTTGTACAGCAATACTAGGATGTAATGACATGCATATAGTAATTGAATGTCTATTTACATGTGCAGAACAGATTTTTTTTGTCAATATTATTCAGTTAAACTGTACTAAGCATAATACAGCACACATGTCCAATTTTTGTCCAACGCTTTGCGTTTAGTTACTTGAAATAAAAATGCAGTCTACCCTTTTCAGTTTATCAAGAAAAATGAACCATAAATGCTCCCATCATGCTCAAAGCCATTATTTCTTCCTCTTAACTATATTTAACCATATGATTGTACATATCATTTTAACACTCAAGCTGAATTTTACATAAATTTGTTAACTTTATCGATTTTTGTTGGGACAACATAAATAAATTGTGTGGAACGCAGCATTTTTACAGTGTCGGAAGACAATTTAAAAAACGGCTATTTGAAAAGTTTTGTCAGTTGCAAGTTGTTGCATAAATATTTCTGGTAACCCTTTACTTACAGGGGTTTACATAAGACTGTCATTTAACCTTTATAATTATGACATGACATGTCATGAATGTGAATGAGACTTTATGCATGCTTGTAAATGCAAAGATGACATTAGTGCTGCATGTCATATCTATATATATATATATATATATATATATATATATATATATATATATATATATATATATATATATATATATATATATATATATATATATATATATATATATATATGACAAGTTTTGTTGTCTTTGTAATGTCAAGATGAAGGTTGGTTGTGATATATTTGTTTATGTCCAGTTGTCATAACAAACAATGTCATCTTTGCATTTAAAATGTCATAACTGAGCAAATGACACTTAATGAAAGTTGTCCTAAGCATGCATAAAATCTCATACACAGTCATGTTATGATTATATCATAGGTTTATTTACATAGGTATACATAGGTTTCATGACAGTCTTATAAACATCCTTCCAAGTGTTACCATATTTCTCATGTCTAAATGTGAATTATAAATCAATTTAAACTAAAGATATCTGGGAGACAAATCAATTCTGTTCATTCATTCTTTCATTTTTCTTCGACTTAGTCCCTTTACTCTTCAGGGGTCGCCACAGCGGAATGAACCGCCAACTTATCTAGCATATGTTTTACGCAGTGGATGCCCTTCCAGCTGTAACTCAGTACTGGGAAACATCCATACACACTCATTTACACACGTACACTACGGCCAATTTAGTTTATTCAATTAATCTATAGCGCATGTCTGTGGACTGTGGGGAAACCGGAGCACCTGGACGAAACCCACGCAAACATGGGGAGAACATGCAAACTCCACACAGAAATGCCAACTGACCCAGCCGGGACTCAAACCAGCTAACTTCGTGCTGTGAGGCGACAGTGCTAACCACTGAGCCATCATGTCGCCCTTAGTTCTAATTAGGATTAATATTTCAACTTGCTGATTAAACAAACTAAAGAATTAGCATCACTGCGCTTAGTTTATGCATTACTAATCTTGCTTTTACATAGGAAACCGCATGCTAAGTGTAAAATGAAACATTACGGCAGTCACTTGGTAAGTCCTGTTGTTTGTAACCAGATGGCACATAACCTAAGGCAGACCATGAGCCTAATGCATTACTAACTGTTTATTAAAACTTCAAAGCCCCTGTGAATACCAGAGGCGTATACAGCTGCCTGCATTTCATCGCTGATTTTATGGCCTGTTTGTACAAAGGACATGCTTCAGGTGCCTGTTTCTTTTTGTTCTTAAGACACCATGCTGCTCTATTTCTGTATCTCAGCCTTAGTTATTGTGCCAAGGCTGTAAATGCCCTTCTGAAATAATAATAATGTTACTTCTGGATCTAATAATCTTGAATATAAAAATGACCCCACAGTGAGGTTGTAGAGTCTCTCAGTGGCAAACCTGACAGAGGTAATGGGTTTTTGTTCTATCTAAGGAAAGAGTGAAACCTGATTTGAATCATTGAAAAGCCATCAATCAGAGTATAAGTCGTCAGGTTTGGCAGCTGACCGCAATAAATCCTCCTCTCCTCCTGAGCAGCTTGACGCGTGGAGATATTGAATTTCATTTGCTCATCTTATTATTCTTGGCCTTTACTGGAACTAGACACTCATCTTTACTATTAACTTTTTTTTTGCATTGTCACTATCAAAAATTATGTTTCATAGCTGTTAATTGATTCTAGAGGTATAATTAGTTCAGTGCTGAATCAATGTGGTTTAAAAAAAAAAGTGTTCTAAAAATCTTGTTTGAAATCCTTACAGCAAAAAAATCAGTGTACATTTAACTCAATTTGAGTTTAACTTAACACTCCTTGGATGTACATATGACTTCCTCCATTTTGGAGTTAAATTAACACACTCTAAAGTGTGAAATTTGTACATTACTCGCAGAGTTCATTTTAACACATTAAGAGTTTATTCTTACATCAAACTGGAGTGCGTGTTACCCTTCAAAGTGTTAATATATTACCTTTTTTCCTATATTATCAATTGGTGTGTGTGACAGATAACAGTGATCAAATATGTTGAAAATAGTTTTAATTTATTAAATGTTCATTAATCTTTTCTGAAATAATTTCAACACATTCAATTCTTTGCATTTTAAAATGCAACAAGACATGTTTCAAATTTTAAGTAGAACATACTGGTTTGATCATTGTTTGTCTGAAAGAATCAGTTCGAGTAAAAAAACTGGACTTCCCATCACTAGTGGAAAATACACTGCATATTGAGTTAAAATTTTAACATTGAAAAAAAAAAAAAACAACTCTTAAATATACGCTCTTTCACACTCGTGGATTAAAATGTACTCCGGTCTTAACACTGAACAACACCAAAAAAATCACACTGTATATTTAACACTGGAATTTTTGCTGTGGGTTATTATTGTAAATATACAATAATTGTCTACATAATTTTTTTAATTTTCATACACTTATTTCTCAAAATAATCAGCGTTGGGGAAAAAGTAATACATTACAATCAAGTCACTTTTAAAAAAGTAAATAAATGTGTTCCTAGTTACTTTTCAAGGATAGTATGTGAGAGTGTGTGTTTAACCCCTTTAACTACCCCACCAAGAAAAAAATGTTTGGATTGCATTTCTTAACTCCTAATGTCGCTAGTTAACACACTCAATGCAATTTTTGGTTACACTTTATTTTGATGGTCCATTTGAGTATTAGTAGACTCTCAGCTTAATATCTGTTGATACTGACATTTAACAATCCTTCAACAGACATTTAACTGACTATAAGAAACTTTGCAAGTACACGTCAACTTACACTAACCCAAACCCTAACCCCAACCCTAACCCCAACCTAACAACCTACTTATAATCTACTGAGAATTAGTTGCAATGTATCTTAAATTCAACTAACGGACCATCAAAATAAAGTGTGACCCAATTTTTTCAACACATCTCAAAATTTCTAAAATATCAACCTCCACCAAATGGTAGATATGTCGATTTATGCACTGTAAAAAATCCTGGTTGCCTTAAGTGTTTAAGCTGAATCAAATTATCCATATGAGTGCATTGAACTGATGTAAAACTGCTTGTGTAACTTATAAAATTAAGTTAGAACATGGTTAACTTAGTTTAATAAGTACAATGAACAAAAACATATACTATCATGGCATAGTATATAATTTTTTACAGTGTGGTAAAAGTACCGTAATTTATACATATCTGAAAATTTGAAGTGTAAGACCAATTTATTTAAAAATATACTCAAAATAAAACAATTTTAATTTTATAAATCATCTTTATTTTTTTTAAGTATCCCATAAAATATTTCAGCTTCTCATTTAACAGGTTTTTCCTAAATCAAATGTAGTAGTGCAACAGGATTATATTTGTTTGTTTCTTTTTTTGTTTTGTTTTTTATTTATTTTAAAAAAATTTTGGTAAACCAACAATGCTGTGTGTGTAAACCATTATTTAAAACAGTAATTCATTCATTCATTCATTCATTCATTCATTCATTCATTTTCTTTTCAGCTTAGTCACTTTATTAATTAAGGGTCGCCACAGCGGAATGAACCACCAACTTATCCAGCATATATTTTACACAGCGGATGCCCTTCCAGCTGCAACCCTACACTGGAAAACACCCATACACTCTTGCGTTAACACTCATACACTACTTATTCAATTCACCTATAACACATGTCTTTGGACTGTGGGGGAAACCAGAGCACCCAGAGGAAACCCACGCAAACACGGGGAGAACATGCATGCTCCACACAGAAATGCCAACTGACCCAGCCGGGGCTCGAACCAGTGACCTTGCTGTGAGGCGATCATGCTACCCACTGTGCCACTGTAATGGCCAGTCACTCTTTAAATGACTTTAACATTCATTATTTAAAACAGTCAAAATATGGTCAACAATTTGGTAGAGCAGGCAGTTAAAGGGTTAAAGAGTAAGATGGGCTTAGTTTTAATATACTACTTTTTATACAACAACATTAAAAATAATTATACCTCAAGATTCATTTGAATTTCGAAATGAAAGCCTGTGGTACATTTCTAAAGAAAGAAATGAAGTCTTGGTTCAGTTATATTCAATGTACTGTATGTATACATTTTACTTTGGTTAAATCGCAGTAGTATGCGTTTATGATTAATAAAATACCAAAAAAGCAAAAAATTATTCTGACACCTTGAACATTTCCCACGTTGACACGGTTTATTGATCGTAGTTTAATAATTGGTTATAAATATATATGACAATAACTATAACTAGTTAAACCATCTGTCAGGACCAATTCATCTTGATAATGTCAGCTAAATTTGATAGACAATTACATAATCATCATAACCAACCAAAAATAAATCAGGCAACTTTTTAGTATTACAATATTTACACACAGCTGTCAGTACTTTTGTTTTTCACTCTTGTCCACAATGACAGCATGTAATCTCTGCTGTCAATATTTTCAATAAAAATAAAATAAAATAACTTCTGTCCAATGTATGAATATTTTTTTTTGTATAATGTGCCACAGTTTACATTATTTTGCTGACTAACATGAAGGGGCGTCACGGTGGCGCAGTGGGTAGCACAATCGCCTCACAGCAAGCAGGTCACTGGTTCGAGCCTCGGCTGGGTCAGTTGGCATTTCTGTGTGGAGTTTACATGTTCCTCCTGGTGCTCCGGATTCCCCCAGAAGTCCAAACTCATGTGGTATAGGTGAATTGGGGAAACTGAATTGTACATAGTGTATGTGTGTGAATGAGTGTGTATGGATGTTTCCCAATGATGGGTTGCAGCTGGAAGGGCATCTGCTGCATAAAACATATGCTGAATAAGTTAGCGGTTCATTCCGCTGTGGCAACCCCAGATTAATAAAGGGACTAAGCTGAAAAGAAAATGAATTGGTGTGAGATTAATTTTTGGTTTGACTTTATATATTATATTGACTATATACAGTACTATATATATTAGATGTTAGGAGAGTCTGTACTTTTGTGCTGTTTAAGCACTTACTGTAAAACTATAACTTTATCATAGGATTAATGATAGGCCACATACTAAAAAACCCACTACAAAAATCGGTTTCAGAAATCTTTTCAGGCTACAATAAAATGGTGACATATTTGAAGTCATCGAACATCAGAAGCGGCTCTTATCAGAGAGCACATTGTGTAAAGGCCAGCAGAAATGAATCTCAGCAATTGTCCATGACACTGCTTTCACACAGTCAGCCCGAGAGCCTTCGGCCGCACGCCTGCCTGCTTTTAAAGGAGCGCTTTCACTCAGCATAATGCAGCACTTGTGTGTCCTTCAAGTAGGAAACAAGTCATGATTCAGGCTGTTTTTCTCATTAAATTGCAATTATATGATTACATTCGGCTGGATATTGCAGCAGTGATGAGATGGCGAATCCGCCTACTGCACACACAAATGCTTGAACTCTGACTCGGCTTTTCCCTCAGAGTCAAACATTTTCCATTACAGCTCATTGAACATAAAAAGGATACAATTAAGTTAAAGGGACATTTTGCTAATGTTAAAGGATTGATTAGTGGTGCTTTTTTTATTTAGTTTATTTTACAGTAGTGGTATTTTTCTCCAGATGGATTTTGGAAGGTTTCCCTCTGTTGTCTGGTGTCATAATGTGGCATGGCAGCAGTTGTTGTCGATGGCAGGAGCAGTTGTTGGTGTGTGTGTGTGCTGGCTGGAGACTGGTCTCTGTAAGTGGGAATGTGATGTGTTTGGCTTGACATCATCACCTCACAGCAGCAGCTGCTGGACCCCTGCTCACACACACACACACACACACACACACTGTCACCACATCATCTGCACTGACACATTTCCATCTCGAGATCTCACGAGGATTACCAGACCCCAGACATTTCCTGTTTCAGTTCTAGAGCCCATATTCTACATGAATTCGTTTAAAAATAATTAATTAAAAAGCAGGAGGCATTGAAGTTTAATCCAATGAATCTTGATGAACTCTGGGAGTCCTGCAAGAACGCTTTCTTTGCCATTCTAGATGACTTTATCAATAAGTTATTTGAATCAATGCAGGGATGTACGGATGCAGTCCTCCAAGCTCATGGGAGTCAGACACAATATTCATTCTTTTTCCACTGCACCATGACTTTATATTCTTTACTGTACATTATTTTTGTTAAGTGGCAAGACTTTTGTCTGAGCAAAGTCAGACCTTACTGTCCTAATTAAGTAATTAAAAATTAAAGCATGATCGGATTTTATTTTGGTAAATTAAGTGTAATCTAGAGGCCTTTGCCTTTCATATAAGCCACTTCTGATACCAAATGATCAACTAAAGTAAATTTATGATACTTTACATAGTGTGGCAGTGACAGGAGAAACGTTTTCACAGTTCATAGAACTATTGGTGGAAATTGCTGCTTTTTGGCAAGGTTTTGTTCTAGGATCGCAATTTGGAGGAAATAAATTAGCTTATATGACAGAGTAGGGTCTAATTGAGCACAATAGGAACTACATTGATGAAAGCATCCACTGATTTTGTGAATGCGCACCATATAAAACATTTAAAAGTGGTGCAAAACACAGTCAGAAAGCATTGTTTTTTCTTGGCCTCGATTTAATGCTGTACAACACTTATATCTGTTACATTTTTATAATCATAAAGATCATGACATATTAGTATTTTTTAAAGAGTAGTTACTATAACTGAAAGTGAGCTTTTTTTGTTGATAATTTTTCACCCTAACATTTCATTGTTTTTCATAAGGGTCAAAAGTGTACAGTTGCAGTCAGAATTATAAGCCCCCCTGAATTATTAGCACCCCTGTTTATTTTTTCCCCCAATTTCTGTTTAACGGAGAGAAGATTTTCTCAACACATTTCTAATCATAATAGTTTTAATAACTTATTTCTAATAACTAATTTATTTTATCTTTGCCATGATGGCAGTAAATAATATTTTATTAGATATTTTTCAAGACACTTCTATACAGCTTAAAGTGACATTTAAAGGCTTAACTAGGTTAATTAGGTTAACTAGGCAGGTTAGGGTAATTAGGCAACTTATTGTATAACAATGGTTTGTTCTGTAGACTATCGAAAAAAAAATTTGCTTGAAAGGGTTAATAATTTTGTCCTTAAAATGGCTTTTAAATTTTTTTAAACTGCTTCTATTCTAGCCAAAATAAAACCAATAAGACTTTCTTCAGAAGAAAAAATATTATCAGACATACGGCGAAAATTTCCCTGCTCTGTTAAACATAATTTGGGAAATATTTAAAAAAAAAAAAAAAGAAATTTAAAGGGGGTCTAATAATTCTGACTTCAACTGTATATCACAGAAATACAATAAATTCAAATAATGTCCTTCAGGAGAATTATTCATCTTTTATTCTTTGCCATTTTTCATTCCACATACACTGTAGAAGTATTCTTGTATAACTCTGATATATGCCAGATTAATTAGCAGTTGGTTTCTTGCAAAAATATTGAAACCACTGATGCAGAAATGTCTCCTCAACATGTTAGATATGAACATCTCATCTTCTTATTACAGAACAAGCAATTGCCAGGCATGAGGTGCGAGAGATCGAGCGACGGCACAGTCAAGAGGGGGTGAAGGAGGTGCAGCTTGAGGAGGACGATACAGTGGTCATCTACAACCGAGTGCCCAAAACAGCCAGCACCTCCTTCACCAACATCGCCTACGACCTGTGCAACAAAAACCACTACCATGTGCTGCACATCAACACCACCAAAAACAATCCCGTCATGTCTCTTCAGGATCAGGTCAGTTTTCCGACAACCTGTCCAAAACAACAGATTACAATGCGGGAAGAGTACAAACGTTTCCATTTACAGCCATTAAATGACACACAGCTTGTGCAGTACAGCAGATGCTATGCTAGGCTGGGTAATAAAACGATGATGATTATCGCAATATAATTTCATACATGTTTGATAAATGTTCAATTTAATGTTTATGCTGCAAAAGTGAAATCCAAGGATGTTTATCGTATACAGCACACAGACTGTTTATCTGTTCACGTGAATCCCTCTCCGCAAGTTCAAGTTTGTTTACATGCAGTTAGGTCTCTTGATCACAACAGCAGCTTTAAAGAGAAGCACTTGAGTATAGTGAAGAACACTAGTGTCTTTGTGATTTAGTTTACAGCCTGATGAAACAGTACTAATATTCTCAAAGCCACTGACAAACAGGAGAAACACTGTACCGTATTGCGAACCATTCAGTTAGAAGTCTGTTCCACAGATGGATTTACTGCTGTACAAGGACCACAGATTGGAAAGTATACAGACCATTTTATGATGTAATTATTCATTTCGACATGTATTAAATGTTTTATTGGAATAATAGAATGTAATTATATTAGTTGTTGATATATACCCTTGTGTATTGTTCAAAATAACTACCCTTTCGTTATGTTGGTGGCTGTTTTTGCCCCATTGACTTCTATTATAATGACATTTTTTTTTATTGCAAAGCCATGACACCGTATTATCATGCATTCTTGATTGTTGCTGATTTTCCCTGTTGTGAAGAGGTAAAATGGGTCATTTTAACTGTTGGTCATCAGTTGGCACCATTAAAACAGCAGATTAGTGTGTGTGTGTGTGTGCGTGTGTGCGTGTGTGCGTGTGTGCGTGTGTGTGTGTGTGTGTGTGTGTGTGTGTGTGTGTGTGTGTGTGTGTGTGTGTGTGTGTGTGTGTGTGTGTGTGTGTGTGTGTGTGTTTACTATGATCTGCGAGCTGAGCTGCTTATTATGATATTCTCCGACATCTCAAGATCAGTGCGCAAAGGTCTCTTTTAGGGCTGCACAATATATCGTTTCAGCATCGATATCGCAATGTGAGCATTTGCAGTAGACACATTGCAGGATCTGAAATGTGGAGTCAGGACTAAAATCACAAGAGCCTGAGTTGAAAAAACATGTGATTTATTGTTACACTTTGCAGTAACTTTTCAAATTGACCAAAAATGGTGTCATTTGCATAGATTGATACCATAGATATGGGTCTGCGAGTGTGTAAGCAATCTAGGCCAGTTTTAAGCAATCAGGCACAACAATTTATAATGTTTGAAACTTAAAGAAAGATTATTGGAGTCTATACAGTGTTATTTTACATTTGATAATTCAATTTATGTACCTGAATACTTCTAGACTCCCAGAAAACTATAAACTATATAAACTATTACACACCATTTAGTGTAATTGTATCTTTGCTACTGTATTTATTAATGCTTGTGATTTGGTTTATTATATTTTATCCAGATGTACTACAAAATTATCCCAATCAATCTAAAATTTCAAATGATTTCCAAATAGAGCCATTCAAGTCATCTGGTGAAACTATACTCAATATAGCAATATGTATCGCAGAAAAATAAAAGTCACAATGTCAGTTTTTTTTTTTTTTTCAATATCGTGCAGCCCTAGTCTCTCTCACACATACACACACTCACTATATGTGGAAGGCAAAAACTAAGCTTTTTTTGCATTGCAACTGATAATCAACAATAAAAATTACAAATGTGACCTCTTCCCAAGTAAAAAAGCAGCAACAATCAAAAATGTATGTTAATATGCTGTCATAGCTTTGCAATCAAAAAAGTCATTATAATGGAAATCAACAACAGCCACGAACATAGTGAAAGTGTATGAAATTTGCCCAGAGTGTATTGTTGAATTTTTTACATTTTCAAAACATTTCCCAAAATATGTGTCAAAATAAGATTAGTCACCAAAAATCACTCCATCTGCTGAAACGCAGAGAAAGTTGTTGCCAAATTAAGACATAAAATCACCCCAGAGTGGACCAAAAATTCCCTAACAGCACACAAGGGTTAATCTATAGCTTTTTTGATTTTGTTTTATATTTAATTATATGAAAACACAAGCCTGAATACATTATCATGGAAACCCTGTACTTAAATTTTAATGTGTTAATGAGGTGCTGTGTCTGTGATTTTGCTTATGATTGCTATTATGTGAAGTTTTACAAACTAATTTTGAGAGGAGCATGTGATATGATTGATCACGGCTGGCCTCTCATCCATAATCAGTAATAGTCCAATCAGATTGATTCAAGCTTACAATAAATAGACCTATTTCAGATCATTTCGCCCTACTCCCTTATCTTCGTTTTTGAAGAATTCCCACTTCCACCCCTTTTCCTCCTTTACCAGGGGAGCTCTCGAGACCTACCTGATCTCGGACCCCCTTATATTGACCGGGCAGGAGCCCTGGGCTCAGTTATCTCCGAGCTTCAAGGCTCAGGACAAGATCTAAGTGTGAGCTCTTAAACTAAATTTTATCGATGACAGTGTTTGATTCATGTATACATTACAGCAATTAATTTTTTCCCCTTGTGTTTTTAAAAAAACTTTCACGTTTACACAACGTTTCAAAACAATCCTAATCAATACAGCCTAAAACACGGTATTACGCATGCCAGGCCAGTATTTGCCACTGTCAACCTTGTGAGTAAAGAGTACCGTAAGTAACACCATGTACAGTTGAAGTCAGAATTATTAGCCCCCTGTTTATTTTTTTCCCCAATTTCTGTTTAACGGAGAGCAGATTGTTTCAGCACATTTCTAAACATAGTAGTTTTAATAACTCATCTATAATAACTGATTTATTTGATCTTTGTCATGATGACAGTAAATAATATTTAACTAGAAATTTTTCGAGACAGTTCTATGCAGCTTAAAGTGACATTTAAAAGTTTAACTAGGCTAATTAGGTTAGGCAGGTTAGGGTGATTAGGTAAGTTATTGTATAATGATGGTTTGTTCTGTAGACTATCTGGAAAAAAAAATAGCTTAAAGGGACTAATAATTTTGTTCTCAAAATGGTTTTTAAAAAATTAAAAACTGCTTTTATTCTTGGCAAAATAAAACAAATAAGACTTTCTCCAGAAGAAAAAATATTATCCGACATACTGTGAAAATGTTCTTGCTCTGTTAAACTTCATTTAGGAAAAAGAAAAAAAAAGAAAAGAAAATTCAAAGGGGGGCTAATAATTCTGACTTCAACTGTATATGTAGAATTTGCAGTGTGAGATGCATCTGTTGTTTGTAATATGAAGGTAATTCACACTTACAATAACAACAATTCTACGTACTCTGCCATTGTTGTTTATGTTTGTTTGTGCTTGCCTTAATCTAACATGCATGTTCAAAGACTTGTTTCCAGGTGTTTACGCAACAAAAGAAATCTAACATTTTTACAGACTCCAAATCATGCCTCCAAGTGATGGAATCTTCAAAGAATGATCGTCCTGTGATTGATAATATTTTAACTAAAGTTCATCAACTACAAAATCAGTTTTATCACATCATTTTTTGCTGGGTTCCAGGACATGTCGGACTTTCAGGAAATGAGCGGGCTGATAAAGCTGCTAAAGACGCTTTGAAGCGAGTGGCGAACAAATGCCAAACTCCTCCATCAGAGATGAGACCTTTTATTAATGTTTACATTTTAAACAAGTGGCAAGAGGAATGGGATGCATTAGAAAATAATAAATTACATGAAATCCAACCTGAAATCTCACACAGAATTTTAAGACATTTTAAGGCTAGATTTGATCAAGTGGTTTTTACCAGATGTCATATTGGGCATACAAGAATAACCCATGGTTTTTTGCTCCAAGGTGAAAACCTTACTCAGTGTTTGTGCTGCACAATTCCCCTTACTATAAAACACATTTTACTGG
Organism: Danio kyathit; assembly: GCA_903798195.1. NCBI lineage: Eukaryota > Metazoa > Chordata > Actinopteri > Cypriniformes > Danionidae > Danio > Danio kyathit. Next base: position 26,702,072 of record LR812520.1, read on the forward strand.
ACTGTCCTGCTTTTAATGATTCCAGAAGACTTTTTAATGAAATGAACTCTCTTAAGGACATTTTTAGCAAAGTGACACCAGAAAAGATTTTAGAATTTTTATCATGTATTAACACTAAAAATCTTATTTAACTTGTGTATTCATTTGTTTGTTGATATTTTTCAATTATATATTTATTATTGAAATCTTCCTGCTATGAAAATAGCCTTGGTTGCTGACATGGCGTTAAATAAAAAATACACTACATTACAGGTGTTTACGCAGACACGATAATGACAAAACTTCCAATTTGAAACCTCTTTTCAGATTTATGTGTTTTCAGTGCCAAAAATGCCATTTTTGTGTAAATGCAGAAAATGTTATTGTGTAAACAGCCCCTCAAATTAATGCCTTGCCCATTATGTATATGTTTTATTTCATCTTTTTGCTTATCCCTATAGGATAGTTTACCCAAACATTTAAATAACCTCATAGTTTACTCTCCCTTGTGTGGCTTTAAACCTTCTTTTTTTCCTGTTATTTTTTTAAAGAAAGCTGGTTGCTGGCACCCATTGACATCCGTAGTTGGAGAAAAAAATGACTATGGATGACAATGGGTGCTAGTAACCAGCATTCTTTAAAATCTCCTGTTTTGTTATCAACAGAAGAAAGAATCTGTAATAGGTTTTGAACTAGATTTCAGATGGTTGGGTAAATTGTCACTAAGTAATTTATTCTTTCCTGCATTTCAGGTACGGTTTGTAAAGAATGTGACAATATGGAAGGAGATGAAGCCGGCCTTCTACCATGGACATGTTTCCTTTCTGGACTTCACCAAGTGTGTATCATCATGTGCTGTTTTCATTCCCTGTGCAGAATCTGTTGTGGTCTGGTCAGTGTGTTTGCATTGCAAATGCAGTTTTGCATTAAATGCCACCATCACTCCAGATGGAGTTTTCCAACATTCAGCGTAACATGAAACCTGTGTTAAGCACAGCGATTCATATCTGTTGGGGGATGTTTACATTACTAACAAGCCAAGTGTCAAAAAAGTGATTTGATGCTACTGACACCTAGTGGCTGTGAGAAGAACTGCATATTGTCTCTTCCTTTAAAAGTTATATTGTTATATAGACCATTTTGAGGGATGTAAACAATAACAATGGTCCCAACATATTTCCTGTTTTACATTTTTAATTTCTATAGCTTACAAGAATCTGAAAAGAGCCTCATATTGATAAATAATGTTATGATAGCTGTTTTAACATTAAGTTATAATTCAATTGCCTCTTCTTACAGTTATGAAATAGTTTGATAACAAGCAGGAAATGTTCATGGGCCAATGACATGACCACATTGAAATGGTCTAATTGACTGATAATGCTTATATATGTGCATAAAGTAATTATTTAGTCATACATAAATTCCAAAAACAAGTGTTTCAATGTATTAGTAATGCTAAAAATTAAATGCAGAGCTTCACTGTTCCTTTTCCATCTCTTTATCAGATTTGGAGTGAAAAAAAAGCCTATTTACATAAATGTGATCCGAGACCCCATTGAGCGTCTGGTGTCGTACTATTATTTCCTGCGATTTGGTGATGATTACAGACCGGGCCTACGACGCAGAAAACAAGGAGACAAAAAAGTGAGTCTGGTTGTCTTTGGTTGAGAATGCAACTGTTTGGTTGACAAAGTAGTTTTTTTTACTTGTACAGTTCGGTTTATCAGACTATAAAGTAATTATGTTAAAAAAAAATATGATTTGTGTTGTCTATACAATGTATAAAAATAAGAATAATCATATACAATTTATGTAATAGTCTATAAATGGATTTTGTGTAATATTATGACTGTAAATATTATATTAAACAATTTACTTTATTAAATGTTAAACATTTGATGTTTAAATGATGTGTTTTATATATATATATATATATATATATATATATATATTTAGTAGAATAAGTGATTAAACACGTCATGTTTTTTTCCTTAGAATAATATTTCTAAAGGAGCTGTTGACATGGAATTAAACCAGATTTTGGTAAAAACATAAAAATAAATTAAACAAAAAATCTGAGAAATGTGTAATGACAATGAAATGACACAAGGAGAAAGTGCATAACTAATGAAACTTATTAAAAAAAAATTTATATAAAAGGCTTTTACAGTGATGGTAGCTTAAAGACGCCTCTTATATGGAGAATGAAGTCACATGAATTGCTCAGGTGTGAGTTTTTCACAGACTTCAGCAGAGTGTAAACATCTTGATGGTTCTGTAGGTCTCTTCTATCAAATCTGATCTTTAATTTGCATTCTCTATTGGATTTAGGTCAGGTGATTGGCTGGGCCATTCTACAACTTGAGTTTCTTTCTCTGAAAGCATTTGAGAGTTTCCTTGGCTGTGTTTTGGATCATTGTCTTGCTGAAAATGTCCACCCTGCTTTCATCTTCATCATCCTGATAATGTAGATGTTGGACTGAAGCAGCTAATATTAATTTACAATGACAAAGGGCAGAGGGTTGCTGAAGAACTACTGAGAGCTTTCACTGCCTTTCTACACCTCCCTTTCTTCATTTGTTCAATAGTTTTTCCCGGTGTCATTTCATTTAATTACGCAAAACTTAATTTGTAAACTAATCAGATTTGATTCTTTGCATATATGGATTTCTTTGTTTCTTACCAACATCCGGGGAAAATTCCAAGTCAACAGCTAAGATAAATAGTCTAATGTTCATTACGTATTTTCCCCGCTGTACATGTTAATATATAATATGTTCTAATATTACTCTTATTTTCAAACAATTGTTAACATAATACTTATCAATTTAATCAAAATAAATATTTGCATTAGATTTGTGCTTTTAAATCATCCTAAAATTGTCCTTTTTTACTTAACCATATTACTGTAACCTTGCTTTGTGCCACTATTTTTTTTGTTGTCAATCAAGTTTGACTTTGTAAATGTTATCCCATATTCATATCAGACTATTTCAACAGTATGGTGTGTTTCTGTGTGTGTTTTAGACATTTGATGAGTGTGTCTCTGCTGGAGGGTCCGACTGCGCTCCAGAGAAACTGTGGCTTCAGATTCCCTTCTTCTGTGGTCATTACTCTGAGTGCTGGTAGGCTCTTTTGATGCAGATGTTTCAGATCCAGCATTTTCAGGACTGTTGTTTCACTTTCTCATGAATTGTTTCACAGGAACATTGGCAGCCGGTGGGCTCTGGAGCAGGCGAAATACAACCTGGTGAATGAATACATGTTAGTTGGAGTGACGGAGGAGCTGGAGGACTTCGTTATGATGCTGGAAGCGGCTCTTCCTCGCTTCTTTAAAGGGGCCACAGAGCTCTATAGGACAGGTATGACTGCATAGACTACGTGAATTACATTTTTTATTACTATATTTTCTTCCTTTCTTCTGTTTTCAGTCTGTAAGTATTGAGTGTATATTTATTTACGTCCATAGGAAGATTATGTTTGCAGCATACATATATTTGCACAGAATATGAAGAGTTCAGATGCAAAAACCTCTAAGTGCCATCTGGAATTTTCTTCCACAATGAGCATTTTTCTCAGCCTTTATGTTTATGTTCAGTTATTTCATGTTAAAAGTGATTAAAATAATCTATTCTTTGCCATAAAAGTGAAATTACTAAATCAAGACAAAGGAGCCTGAGAAAAATAGTAATATTAGAAGAAAATTTCAGATAGCACTTAAGAGGTTTTTGCATCGAAACTCTTCATATTTTTTACAGTTATTAAAATTGGAAATGCTGAGAAAGGGCTCATTTGCACCAAACACATTTTTGCTTCTAAAAATACCAGATGCAAGGCTTCGGGATTGGTTTTAAAAAAAATATTCAGCATAAAACATGAGGGTTTTCAGACAGTAGCTATGTTTCCATCCAAAAATGCGAATGAACTTTATGCGCAAAACTGTATTATCGCATAAAAGACGAGCTGCATTTTTATCCAACGAGTCGTAAATACCAATTATTTGCTATTTCATGAAGTGTTATAAAGTAATTTTGTAACACGTTTTACATTTAACTCAACAATTCAAAAAAAAAAAAAAAACATGCCACGTTTTATTGACCGTAATGTAAAATTGGACAGAAAATATGCAATGGCCACTAGAGAAACCTGCACTAGCATAATCCTTTTTTCCTCTTACTCTTTTTATTTTTTTTTGATATTTATATAATGTCATTTTTCATTTTTAACAGCTGAAAATTTGGTACATCCCTTCAATTTGCTATCCTGGCTTCCATGTCATTTTTAGCATTTCTAAAAACATTTATTTTTTTACAAATCTTTTTTTTTTTTTAGATTCTTTAAATAAACTTTGAAAAGGAGTGCTTAACATCAAGCAGTCTGCTTCTCTACAGTGTCATCTGTAGCTTTAAACTGTGCGACTCCTTTATATTTCAGTGGATTCTGACTGGCTCTCAGTGTTTTATTGTTTTTCACCTGGAAAAAAAAAAGCATTCAAAAGGATTCCAACAATATTGTTTCTCTACATTGTTATCGTTTTAGCAGTGGTCTGAACTCTGCTGTCCATTTACATTCAGAATAGTTTTTAGAACAATGTCTTTATTATTATTTTTATAGTTATCATCTATGGTGTGAAAAGCCTTTAACAGAGCAATCACACCAAACCTGCAGTGCAGCTTATCTGTGTGTTTTTTTTTTTTTTTTGCATTTTGACTTTTCAGAAAACACAGTACGTACAATGCAAGTTCTTAAGTGATTATTTTTTTTTTTAAATGTTTCTTCCTATTGCCCCTGAAGGGAAGAAATCCCACCTAAGGAAAACGAGTGAGAAGAAGCCACCCACCAAAGAGTCTATAGCCAGACTGCAGCAGTCCAACATCTGGAAAATGGAGAACGAGTTTTACGAGTTTGCACTCGAGCAGTTCCAGTACGTTCGGGCTCATGCGGTGAGAGAAAAAGATGGAGAACTGTACCTTCTGACGCAGAACTTTTTCTATGAGAAAATCTACCCCAAAACTACCTGATAACGCTGTACACTGGTCAGAAACACTGGAGAGAGGAGAGAGGACACTTTGTTTTGTTTCTTTGACAGACACATGTTCTCCATCTGGATGTGAATGTGGAGTCCTGGGGCCAAATAGCTTTTATGGGCTTTATTCTCCAATGCATATCATTTGAAGACGGGTTGAAAGCCCCTCGGATGACTTGATCATGTCATTTTCCATCGCCGTAGGTTTATACAGGTGCTGGTGCTGCCACATTTCACAGGTTTGTTCTCTTTTTTAGCCTTATTTAATGAGTGTTCTTTAAGTGAATGATTGCCTATTTACGAGTTTGTATTTCTTATTGTTAAAGTGATGAAAGTGTATGGATGACTACTAAACATTCTTGAACTTTAGCAAAGTGAGAAGGTACAGTTAATTTCGATATAGTAAAATGTTTTATTTCTTTTATAGGTTGTTTCTCGGTTACACTGATGTGGATGTCCACTATCTAACAAAAGTCTTGTTGCTGATCCAATTTTTAGAAACAGCAAATTATAACTTGACTTTTAGTTGATCATTTGGTATCAGAAGTGGCTTATATGAAAGCAAAGGCCTCTAGCTTACACTAATTTTACCAAAATAAAATATGACCATGTCTTGATTTTTAATTATTTAATTAGGACAGCAAGCTCTGACTTTGCTTAAACAAAAGTCTTGTCACTTAACAAAAATATTGTGCAGTATAGAATATAAAGTCATGGTGCAGTGGAAAAATAATGAATATTGTGTATGACTCCCATGAGCTTGGAAGACTGCATCCATACATCTCTGCAATGACTCAAATAACTTATTAATAAAGTCATCTTGGATGTCAAAGAAAGCGTTCCTGCAGGACTTCCAGAGTTCATCAAGATTCTTTGAATTCATCTTCAAAGCTTCCTCCTCCATCTTGCCTCAGACATGCTCAATAATGTTCATATCTGGTGATTGGGATGGCCAATCCTGGAGCACCTTCTTTGCTTTCAGGAACTTTGATGTGGAGGCTGAAGTATGAGGAGGAGTGCGATCCTGCTTCAGAATTTGCCCTCTCCTGTGGTTTGTAATGTAATGGGCAGCACAAATATCTTGATACCTCAGGCTGGTGATGTTGCCATCCGCTCTGCAGATCTCTCGCACGCCCCCATACTGAATGTAAGCCCAAACCATGATTTTTTCCATCACCAAACTTGACTGATTTCTGTGAGAATCTTGGGTCCATGCAGGTTCCAATAGGTCTTCTGCAGTATTTGTGATGATTGGGATGCAGCTCAACAGATGATTCATTGGAAAAATCTACCTTCTGCCACATTTTTTAAATGATCTACTAGAAATCAAGTTATTATTTGTAGCTCTTACAACTGGGATTGCCGACAAGACTTCTGTCAGGTAGTGTAAATATTTTACATTATAATTGTATCTTATCTTTTGTAATATTAAATTGTTTGGTTTAAAAAGAATTCTACATTATTGCTGTTTGCCTTTTTTTTAAATCAGAACCTTTTATTTGTATTTTTTGTTTCATCAATTTCAGAAAATATATTTTTATCTAAGAATATATGTATGTAAATACTGGTCATTACAGTTGCTGTTGGACCAAAACATTTAAATATGGGAGGATAAAAAAAGTAATGTATAAAACAAAATGTTTTTTTTTTTTTTTTTTTTTTTTTTTTTCTTTTCACTAAAAGAATTAAACACACACACACACACACACACCTGCATGCACGTCTGTTATTGGTTCTCGCTAAACAGCGATTTATTTCCTTTATATTTTATTTTTAGATATTTTATGACTGGTTTATCGTGTATTTTTTACATGCTTTCATAAATATACTTAATTTCAAAGCCTGGTACCATTAGTTTGCTGCGTTTATCATTCAGAGATCGTTGACTTAAAATGTGTTAATTGAAGAAAAGACTGTAAATCAATTCATCAAGACTGTGCCTTTTTTTCCTATATTATACAGAGCTGTCATAGTTACAACCAGTGTAAATATGACTTGACATCTCGGCATGTGAATTGTTTTACAATGAGAAGCGTTCATATGTAGTTGTGCATAGATTGTCATTATCAAAATGGAAATAGCTTACCATATGAAATTGTTGATGGTATACAAGAGAGGAACTGATGTCTTTTTGAAAATGAAAATGCATCTGCTAAATTCATTATACAATTCCAGTGTTTATATATGTACTGTACATGTTCTTTTACTGGCTACACATCTGTGCACGAAATGGGTGCTGGGTTGCACATTTGACCCTAAAATCTCCAACACACATGATGAGTAGAAAAGTCACTCTTTGTCATTAATTTTCACTCTGTACTTTAGAAAACTATTTTGAGGATTTGCAGGTTGTTTCAGATGTGTTTAGACTATCAAACTGGATCTGTACTGTATATGAATGTAGAGTAGCTTGTACACATGAAATTGATATTGATATGTCTTTTATTTCACAGTGCCACCATGTGAGCCTGTATTTGTGTTTCTCATTTTAAATGAATGAGACTCTTGGGAGTTTTTCTCTTTTCTGCTGACTGTGCTGAGGTAGACCTGAAAACGGGTTGATTTTTGAATATGTCAGCCATAATTAAAAAGACTTTGATTTGTTTAGCTTTTGTTTCCTTGTTGTTCTTTTATCATTGTAATTGTTGATGAAATGGCACAGACTGATTAAAATGTTAAAAAATGTCATGTATTCCTGTGATGGTAAAGTATCATCCACTTCCAGCATCATCACCCCAGTCAAATGATCCATCAGAAATCTTAAGATTATGTTGTGATTAAAAGGATAGTTCACCCAAAAGGGAAATTTTTCTCATGTTCACTCAAGTGGCTCTAAACTTTCATGAATTTCTTTCTGTTGAACACAAAACAAGATATTCTGAAAAAATATTGGGGGAACAAAGCAGCCATTAACTTTCATATTATATTATAAAAATACTATTTTCAACGGCTGTTTTCTTTTATTATTTTTTTTAACATTCTTCAGTATATCTTCCTTCCTCAGCAGAAAGAAACTCAAACAGGTTTGGAACAAGTGGAGGAAGAGCAAATAATGACACAATTTTTTTATTTTTTAAAACAAAAACAATTTTTTTTTTTCCTTATTATATATGAATACTGAAACTTATACAACACTGTAAAAAAAACCTGGGTTGCCCCAACACAAATTAATGAAGGTAAGTGGAGGGAACAAAAAACAATTAAGTTGTCCCAAAAATAATCTCAAGAATTGTGTTATTTAGCTCATTTATTAATATAGTTTGAACAAGCAGCAACATACATATATATATGAGCAATTCCAGCGTTATGGATGTGACATTTGCTGTAAAATCTCAAAACATAAATTGACAGAGGAAGTAGATGTTAACATTATATTGATATATGTGTTTATATTTTTCAAAACAACTAGCCACAGAGTTGTGGGAGCAGAAAAATATAAATCTGTAAACATTTGATATATTTTAAATGAGGAAAATAAACATGCCTTATGGATGTGACAAAAAAAGTCTGCAAGTTTACAGTATACAATATACTTTGTAGAAATTCTGTCAATTAAACTGCACAGACCAAAAGAAACGATGCTAATCAAAAGGATAAGAGCTCATTTACTATAGAACAAACATGACTGGTTTCATTTTATTTTACATTTTTGCATTTATGAGGAAAAAGCTTTGTTATGGATGTGACGGATGTGAAATTGCCACTTGTGTGACTTTGGTAAATCAAATATAATTGTTTGAAAACATTGACAGAGACATTTTTGAGCATTTTTAAAGTACTGTAAAATACAAGCCTACACAAAAAACGTAGAAACTGTTTCACTATTTTGGCGAAAACTTAATTTTTTTTTCATGGCAAGGTTGACATTTGCATGGAATTGCTCATTTATATATATATATATATATATATATATATATATATATATATATATATATATATATATATATATATATATATATATATATATTTTTTTTTTTTTTTTTTTTTTTTTCTGAGTGCATTTAAAGAGTTAGTTTACCCCAAAATGCAAAATATGTCATTGTAAACACAACTTTTCTACAGAACACAAATTAAAATATTTTTATTCAAATTTAAGACTTGGAGGGGTAAGGGAGGGGGGGGTTAAAATATAGCCTAATGCAGACTTACCATTGTACATTTTGATTTCAATGCTAAAACGATATATCGTTTATAAAATAGATTATATAAAATCTATACTGTTAATTGATCTATTTCCATATAGTTAATTTTCTGATACTGAATACAAAATTTTTTATTCCTGAGCAAAAAAGGCTTAAATCTCTATTTAATTTTTTAATTTGCTAAATTTGACTCGCTTTTTTCCTCTCCTAGACTTTATATATCAAGAAAACTGCAAAGATTTTGATGCATTATGACAATCTTTTAAAGGATACGGCACTATAACCTTTTTGTGCTTTCTTTTTCTCCATTGATGATGTCATAGATAGACTATTGCAAACAACTATATTTTATCTGTATTATATTATTACACTTGCATGAGATTGTAATGTATCAGCAATATCCTACTTTTCTTTATTCTCACTTCTTTTTCAACTTTTTGATTTAGTGGATAATCCGTATGAATTCGTACAATTTGCTAATGCCCCAATGGCAGTTGGGTTTAAAGGCAGGGTTGGGTGCCACGCCTCCTTTTTAAAATCATACATTTTCGTCCAGTGGGCTATATGCACAGCTAGTGTTTTTCAGCCAATGATGAACTTCCGGTGAAAGTGTGACTATTTTCAGTTTTATAAAGGCCCTTTTACAGCATCGATGTTGTCTTGTAATTCAAACATAATCAGTTAAATAGATTTAAGCAACCATTTGGCTGTTAAAGAGTAAAAAGAGACGAAAGACAATACTGGGGGTAAAATACATTTCCATATTTTAAAGACATGACATGGAAAAATAAAATGTAATGCAGTGCTTCTTGTTTGGTCTGAGACCCACTTTATATCGTATCTCAGCCAGGCAGTGACGATCACTGTTTTTTTTAAGAAATCAGATCTTAAACATGACAATTTTGTTTATGATGACAATTAACCGGAAGCACTGGGGCTGGCTGATTGAAATTAAAATTCTGTTTGCATATACCCCATGGAACTCATACAAATTCGTACGAATTAGCCACTTAACTGGTGTCTACTCTTTCTTTGCTGTGTAAAATTAAAAATGCTCTCATTACCTCAAAGTTTTTGCATGGTATATTTGTGAGGGAAAAAACAACCACGATAAACTTGTACCTATAGAATAGCTGGATGTAGGCCTTTGGTTTTTAACCTCTCACCACCAGCACTTAGCTGTATTAAGAGAAAAACACCAGATGTGCTCAAGCAGTCTGCAAAAAAATATCCATATTATCTCACGAGAGCGCATCCACTTAATGAACATCAGCGGGCGATATGCTTTTGAGTTCATCTCGATGTGGAAATGTAATCAGCGGCACAATTAAAGCTTTACTGAGTCGTTCTTTCAATGGCATGGCCTAGATAATAGTGTAAATAATTAATTTTTCTATTAACTCATTGTCGTCTCTTCAGCTTGTCTCTCTTCAACACGCTGGGAACAGATACCAGGCTGCCTTTCAGAGATATAATTTTTCTAATTAGCACTCAAATGAAGGGCTGTCTGTAGCCCCTGACGGTCATTGTCGGCGTTTTTTTACCTCCCCCCTGTTAGATTAGATGGGTGATTGAGCTGTCGAAGCAACAAATAAAGGGGCCTTTCAAACAATCCCTTTCTGTGTTTGATCGACAGTCGAGCTTCCCTTCATTTTTAATGAACATCATAATTGTTGGCTTTAGTCAATAGGGAAAGGATACATTAATTAGGGGGAAATTGGTTCGTCAAAATAGCCAGCTATCCCATATGGTAATGTTTTTTTTTTCTCTGGCTTAAATATATTTTGTACAAGTAAGGCTCATTAAAATATATAATTGATTAATTAATTTTAGCCTTCATGTATTTAAAATAAATTTCTGAGTGTATTTGAACATGTATTTCAGGGTCAGTAAAATACCTTTACAACTTTACAATAGAATGCGGATGGAAATCTGAAGTATTCATTAGTTTAAAAAAAATATTTAGAAGAACTGCATTGTAAAATAGTTTTGAGAAATAAAAAGATAGCTTTCATGCAACTGTACACTGTAAAAACCCAACAGTCAACTTTCTCAAATGAAATGAGTGTACACTGTAAAAAATGTCTTGATTTTCACAACATGTTACTGTAATTTTTCACAGTAAATTACATTAGTATCACTTTACAGGATTTAACTGTAAAAATTCACAGTAATGTGTTCTATTCATAATCGTATTGTGAAATTAAGGCAGGTTGCATGATTACAGCAAATTACTGTAAAAAGGCCTATATCTTTTGCATGTTAGTTATAGGAATTCTTTTTATTTCATTCAACATAGACATTTATACAAATGAACTTTTATGCTAATATTGGCACTTTTTAGATATTTAGAAATAACTGTTATTGCAGCCTCAAAACCAATTTGGTTACATTTTCAAAAATAACTTGAAAGAAAATCATCCTGTTTTGAAACGACATGAATGTCATAGTAAATTTTCACCTTTATTTAATTTTATAAGATTATAAGGTTAACATGGACATATGAAATCATTTTTAATGAAAACCCAAAATGATTTCAAAGTCAGGGTAAATGTCAGAATGAATAGCTGAGGAAAGCCTGCTTCACAGTAAAATATAGTTAGTTCTACAAGATAATACTGTGAAATCATAGTAATGGACTTTACTATCTGTGAAGTTACACTATATGGCTGTAATTTCACAGTAATTTAATGTAACAAAATCACAGTAAATTACCGTGAACTTACCTTACCATAATTTGCTGTGAAGTTACATACAGTATTTTACTGTAAAGGTAATGCAATTATTAGCCAGTAATTTACTGTGAATTTAAAGTAAAAAAAAAACAGTGTAGTTACTCAAAATTGACTGAAAGTTAATTTTACTTATTTGAAAAGAGTTTTGAACTCAGTGTTGAAGGTAATGAGTTAATTAAATACCTCATTACTTCAACATAAATGGATTAAGTTCACAATACTCATATAGATTTGAGTATTTTAACACAAATGGTTTGAGTTGCCTTAACTTACTGGGTTTTACTGAACTCAATTGGTTTGAGTTCTCTTCATTTATTGGGTTTTACTGTGCTCAAATTGCTTCATTTACTCAAATGGATTAAGTTCACAGTACTCATTAGGATTCATTTTTGAACTTAAATGGTTTGTTGCAATCGGTTTCCTCAAACGGTTTGAGTTAACTTTTTGGGTTTTACACTGTATGAATTATCTGCAGCTATACAAATATAGCTGTGATTTTTTTTTCATGTAGGTTTCTCAATGTATCTCAGTATGTTTTATTTTTATTATTTACATTTTTTTCTTAATAACACATTATACATCTAAAAGCTGAGTAAATGTGTTTTCTGTTGATGTATGGTTTGTTAACGCAATATCAGGGATGCCTAAACTTTTTTTGTATGAAGGGCTGAACACCATAACTATACTATATAGTATTTTATATTTAAGTTGCTATGGGTCATTTCCTAATTTATTTCATAATGTTGAAAAATAAATAAAAAACACTTTGAATCGTATTAACTAATGCAGTATAACTTTTTTAATGATAACTTTTTTAATTATAACTTTTTAAACTTAATCACATTTATAACACAGTGGAGTTCAGTGCTGAATAGTGCCTTTACCTTGATTTGCTCACAAAAGTCCTCTACCTGTCAGGTGACAGTATGTACATTTGAAACTAAATCTAATTGATTTACACTACTTAAATTGAAATGTTAACAATAAAACAAACAAATAAAAGGGTACAATAAATTTAAAATGACAATCTTTAAAGCATCCCCATCATTCTCACTCTCTTCTCAGATGAAATGGTGGGCCAAATCAAAGGCTACCATGAGCCAACTTTGGTCCGCGGGCCCTAGTTTGGGCATCTCTCATCTAAATTGATGAAAACATCAAAATATTGAAAAAATTACCTTTAAAGTTGTTTAAATTAAGTTCTTATAATGCACATTACTAATCAAAAGTTGAGTTTTTATATATTTGTGGTAGTAAATGTACTGAATGTCTTCATAGAACATGATGTTTACTTAATATTCTAATGGTTTTTGGTATAAATTAAAATCAATAACTTTGACTATAATACAATGTATAATTTTGAGACTGTTTTTGTGGTCCAGGGTCACAGAAACACATATATTAGAAAAGATTAAATACATTTTATGTGCTTTTATATATATTTATATACATATACATTTGAAGTCAGAATTATTAGCCCCCCTGAATTATGAGCCCCCTGTTTATTTTTTCCCCAGTTTCTGTTTAACGGAGAGATTTTTTCAACACATTTCTGAACATAATAGTTTTAATAACTAATTTCTAATAACTGATTTATTTTATCTTTACCATGATGACAGTAAATAATATTTGACTAGATATTTTTCAAGACACTTCTATACAGCTTAAAGTGACATTTAAACACTTAACTCGGTTAATTAGGTTAACTAGGCAGGTTAGGGTAATTAGGCAAGTCATTGTATAACGATGGTTTGTTCTGTAGACTATTGAAGAAAAATTAGCTTAAAGGGGCTAATAATTTTGACCTTAAAATGGCTTTTAAAAAATTTAAAACTGTTTTTATTCTAGCCGAAATAAAACAAATAAGACTTTTTGCAGAAGAAAAAAATATTATCAGACATACTGTGAAAATTTCCTTGCTCTGTTAAACATCATTTGGGAAATATTTAAAAAAGAAAAAAATCAAAGGAGGGCTAATAATTCTGACTTCAACTGTATATTGTAAATATATTTGTAGAAGGTATATTTAAGTAAATGTATTTTTAAAATATATTGTTGTTGTATTTTGAACTGTATATAAAGACTTATAATAATATAATATAAGAAGAAATAATAGATTTGTTTAGAAACACCAGCACATAAATGCACATCATTGTCGAACATCTCTCAGATTGAATTATAAGGAGTTGATGAAAATGTTCAGCTCTTAATCGTGAAGCTTCTGTGTAACCCTTCGATCTGATGTTTATCTGGTTAGAAAGCTCCTGCTCTTTTATTAACGTGAGTCCTTTGCTCTTTACCTGAAACAGCACAACATGCCTCTGCTCAGTAAACAATTAAAGTAATGGAGCTGTGGAGAAAATGACTTATTTTCCATTACACCCCCACCCCCCCCCACCCCCCCACGTTTCAAACTTTGCGCTACTCCATTAGATCAACGACTGTGACCTCATTACATAAACATAATGATCCAGGAGATGGAGGGGGTCGGTGGTCTCGTTTACAGGAAATCTACATAGGCAAAACCAACAATAGGGCTGAATAAACTCATAGCTCATACAGAACATTCAGATACATTTGTGCTAAGTTTAATCTGGCCTTAGGTACACTCATATGTTTGTTTTTATCATGTACACTACAATTTTTTTAATAGATTTTATTATTTTGTAACACGTTTTATTACATGGCTTTCTCCCAAACACATCTGTTATTATTGTTAAAAGTAAATAAGGTAACAGTATCACAATGACAAGGCCACAACTGAAAAAAATATTTAGAAGGAAATTCAATGTCTAATTCCACTTGAGATGTCATAAATTTTAATTATTAGCAATAACATTTTCAAATATGCACACAGTCACGTTCACTATTCGGATGTCTACTATTTTGACATTAATTTCATTGACTTTTCACATGAATCGGTGATGCATATCTTGAATCTTCCATAAGAATTGTTACATTTTGACCAAAAAAGATACTTGGAGTGAATATTTAAATGCAAAATTAAAGCTTTTATGTTGCATTGTGGGCGACGCGGTGGCGGAGTGGTTAGGACGTTCGCCTCACAGCAAGAAGGTCGCTGGTTCAAGCCTCGGCTGGTTTAGTTGGCATTTCTGTTTGGCGTTACTGTTTGCATGTTCTCCCCTTCTTCGAGTGGGTTTCCCCCAGGTGCTTCGGTTTTCCCCTACAGTCCAAAGACATGTGGTGCAGATGAATTGGGTATGCTAAAAATAACCATAGTATGAGTGTGTTTGAATGTGTGTATGGATGTTTTCCAGTGATGGGTTGCAGCTGGAAGGGCATCCGCAGTGTAAAAAATATGCTGGATAAGTTGGCGGTTCATTCCGCTGTGGCGACCCCAGATTAATAAAGGGACTAAGCCGAAAAGAAAATGAATGAATGTTGCATTGTGCATATTTTTTTAGTCTATGGTCCAATCTAGGGCTGCACGATATTGGAAAAATCTGACATTGCGATATTTAGTTTTTCTGATATTGCAATATTATACTTGGAAGTAATTGTTGGTCATACTTTATTTTAAGGTTCAGTTCTCTCACTTAGCAAACCATTTTGACTTTCTGCTTCAATAAAGTCCTAATTTGCTCCTTATTGATAGTTATTAAGGTAGTTTAGGTATTGGGTTAGGGATGTAGAATGGGGGTCATTAGGGATGGGTCATTGTCCTGCTGGAAGATGAACCGTCACCCCAGTCTGAGGTTAAGAGCACTCTGAAGCAGGTTTTCATTCAGGATGTCTCTGTACATTGCTGCATTCATCTTTCCCTCTATCCTGACTAGTCTTCCAGTTCCTGCTGCTTAAAAACATCCCCACAGCATGATGCTGCCACCACCATGCAGGGATGGTATTAACCTGGTGATGGGCGGTGCCTGGTTTTCTCCAAATGTAACACCTGGCATTCACTCCAAAGAGTTAAATTTTAGTCTCATCAGACCAGAGAATTTAGTTCAGGCAGGGAGTGGCTTCCATCTGGCTACTCTAACATACAGGCCTGATTGGTGGATTGCTGCACAGATGGTTGTCCTTCTGTAAGGTTCTCCTCTCTCCACAGAAGAACACTGGAGCTCAGACAGAGTGACCATTTGGTTATTGATCACCTCCCTGACTAAGGCCGTTCTCCCCCGATCACTCAGCCTAGATGGCCGGCCAGCTGTAGGAAGAGTCCTGGTGGTTCCAAACATCTTCCACCTATGGATGATGGAGGCCACTGTGCTCACTGGAACTTTCAGAGCAGCAGACATTTTTCTGTAACCTTCCTCAGCCTTGTGCCTCGAGACAATCCTGTCTCAGAGGTCTACAGACAATTCCTTTGTCTTCATGTTTAGTTTGTGCTTTGACATGCACTGTCAACCCTGGCACATTATATAGACCGGTGTATGCCTTTTCAAATCATGTCCAATCAACTGAATTTACCACAGGTGAACTCCAATTAAGCTGCTGAAACATCTCAAGAATGATCAGTGGAAACAGAATGTACCTGAGCTCAATTTAGAGCTTCACGGCAAAGGCTGTGAATACTTAAGTACATGTGATTTTTTAGGATTTTAATTTTTATTAAATTTGCAACAATTTCAAAAACTCTTTTTTCACATTGTCATTATGGGGTATTGTGTGTAGAATTTTGAGGAAATAAATGATTTTAATCCATTTTGGAATAAGGCTGTGACATAAAAAATGTGAAAAAAGTGAAGCGCTATGAATACTTTCCGCATGCACTGTATATCGAATTGTGATAATATCTAAATAACAATGATTAGCTCTGGACTTTTTTACTCTATATTGATCTAAGAGCCAATCACACAGTGCAACAATGGGAATTTAAAAGTATGCTGGTATTACAGATTTTCAGCCACTGAAAATTTATCGCCCGAAAATATGTTATTTCATTTAATGGACCCTCTAATTGTACTCTTAAATCTGGAAGCATTAGGAACTTACATCGAAATATATATCGTTATCGTTCAATATGAAAAATAAATATTGAGATAGCATTTTTGCCATATCGCCCAGCCTGCAGTATTCTGGGAAAGTTTGTTTTTAGTTACCAAAAAAAATAAAACATTTCCAGAATGTTCTTTTTTGGTTTCCTAAAAATAATCAAACAGGAACCAAATGGGAGGAATATACATTAGTGAGACATTCTGTGCAAAATTGTCACTTACATTTGACGGTAACTATACATCTGCCATGTTTTGACCAGGAATTTTGTTTTATAGTGTTGTGTATTTTTCACATACATCAGAGCTCGACTGCAGATGTTCACAGGCTCAAAATAAAACCAAACACAGAGTTAAGCTTTTAATTCCTCAAAGCAAACACCACACTATATATCATCACGACGCCGTCCCCATGGCTCCGTCATGTCATCAGAGACTAATTTTCGGCATTGAATAGTGACATAATACACCATAATGAGTGACAGAAGCCGACAAACACAAGCTTTTTCCCTCTCAGCTCATCCATCTCTGAAATCTAGAGTGTGTGCAGGTTTGAATTAAGATCATTTGACAAGATAAACAGTTTCACCCGGCTCCCATGACTGCCACTTTTCACCCAAACTGCTTTGATTGTATATAATCTGATGGTAATCACGGCTAAATGACAGACGGATGATAAGAAAGGCAAGATCCTTTTCTCACGGCTGATTTTCTATTACCACCCAATCAGACCGCTGTCAAAGTTTCTTTTCATACTGATTTGGCCATGACGCTGTGTGTGTGTGCTGTAATTAGGTCTTTAATATGGGTGATTAAGACTCCATTGTGGGGTCATTCCATGAAATTGAAGCATTTTGCTTCCATAAGAAATACTGAAACTGAACCGATATAATAACAAATATATTTGTGATACATATAAGAAATAGGATGTTTCTATTCAACATATCACATCAAGGTCACTTAAAATTGTATGATTTCCTGTAAGATTTTTGGCCTGTCGCTTTTTATTTTTCTTGCTTTTACACAAGGACTTTTAGTTTGCTATTTAGAGAAATTGCATTTGCATATTGTTCTAAGCAGTGTTGGGGAAAGTTACTTCGGAAAGTAATGCGTTACAATATTGAGTTACTCGCCTAAAAAGTAACTATTGTGTTACTTAGTTACTTTTTATGGTAAGTAATGCATTACGTTACTTCTGAGTTTTTGCATTACTTTTTATTACCTGGCTGAGGCTTGATATTCTTTCAGAACATGTTTTTTTCTTTCTTTTTTTAATAGAGGAGCTCTGCAAATAACAACGCACTGTATAACCTACACCTTCATTTACCTTTGAAAAAATACATATTATAGGGTAATGTTATCGGAGAACATCCTGACCCCAGAGCTATACCTGACATATATACAGATTATTGAAAGTTTAAAGCAATGTGTTTACTAGTTTTGTACTATTTGACTTAGGTGAAATCACTGTCCATTAAGACTATAATCCCCTTTTCCTTTTCTTTGATGCGTACAAAACAATGAACACATTCTCTCATTAACTGCGTGATTCATTGTGACTACTTTCATTTTAATTCATTCATTCATTCATTTTCTTGTCAGCTTAGTACCTTATTAATCTGGGGTCGCCACAGCAGAATGAACCGCCAACTTATCCAGTATTTGTTTTATGCAGCGGATGCCCTTCAAGCTGCAACCCATCACTGGGAAACATCCATACACACTCATTTACACACATACACTGTGGTCAATTTTAGCATACCCAATTCACCTATACCACATGTCTTTGAATTTGTGGGGGAAACCGGAGCACCCGGAGGAAACCCACGTGAACACGGGAAGAACATGCAAACTCCACACAGAACTGCCAACTGACCCAGCTGAGGCTCGAACCAGCGACCTTCTTGCTGTGAGGCGAACGTGCCACCCACTGAGCCACCTCCTTGATTTTTAAAATATATAATATTTAAAATACATATTTTAAAAATATAATATACTATTAAAAATAGTATATAGAACATATTGAGGAATGTAAACAATAACAATGGTCCTAATGTATTTCCTTCCTTTACAAATGATTAATTTCGATAGCTTCTGAAAAAAGCAATAACGTCCATATATTGATAAATAATGTTATGATAATAATGTTTTAACGTGAAGTTATGATTGAAGTGCCTCATGTTACAGTTACAAAGTAGTATAAGAAGCAGGAAATGTTCATGGGCCAATGACATCACATTGAAATGGTCTATACTAGCCTAGTATTGCTGGTGTGCTCAACTGACAAAAATGTCAGAGCATGAGGTAGACAAATAGTCATAAAATAAGAAATTAAATAGTTTGAGATGGAGATACAATTTCTTAATCTTTATAGATATTAAGGAAAACATATATTCGTAGATTGACGTATACATTAAAAAACTAAAACATACATTTCTCAAGTCACGTTGACAAGTTGACGTTGTGATTTAAGGTGCAGTTAAAGAATAAACAGTACGTACAGTTCGAAAAAACGACGCCATTCAGATGCTGATATCGCCACAATCTGCCTCAGCAGGAGACCAAAATTTAAGTGACTGCTGTTGATTGGCTGACGCTCGCCTGACGTCACCATACGTATGTTTAAAGGAGATTGAAGCCTGGAACCAGGAGCGGTTAACTTTCATTACGCAGACCTCCTGAGGACATGCCAACGAGATGCGGTTTGAGTGTAGGCAAATTATTTTTTCTTCTGTGTTTATGACATCTGCCAGTTCGCCTGAAGACAAGATATACTCCGGGTGTCAGCTTTCATGCGGACTGTCAGACTTAAAGCGATAATAATTCGTACAGTATTTATGACTCTGGAAGTGTGAAGCAGGTAAGTGCGCATGCGTGTGTTCACTGTGAGACTATAAGTGTGAACATGTTTACTTTAGCAAGATTGTTTGTTATCTGTCAGTGTCATACAAATAGTGCTTACATATATTTATTATCTGTTCTACTGAATATACAACTTGTTTTTCTTAGAAACCATAATTGAAACATCTGTTCAGTCAACATGTGCTCTATTGTAGGTAGTGACCCATTTAATATGGTAAACAGTGCTTGCAATACCCAAGCAGCTCATGTCAGAATGAGGGCTCTGGCTTGGAAGCGGTGTGTTGGATGTGGATGCAAGATTTCGGACCGCTTCCTCTTGTTTGCTTTGGATGGGTACTGGCACTGCCACTGTCTCAAGTGCTCCTGCTGCCAAGCCCAGCTGGCCGAAATTGGCTCATCGTGTTTCACAAAGCGTGGCTTGATCCTCTGCAAAAGTGACTATTTAAGGTCAGGAACAGGACCAATGTTCTGTTTTGTTATTGTAATACTTGTTGATCATTTATACCTCGAGCTAACAAATGCACTGAATCAGGGGGTTTTCAATCTTTCTTAGATGGCATGGATTCCCATATAGGATCCCCCTTGCCCTATATCCTAAAATGAAATGGCATCTATTTAGTTTACTGTATAACTTTTATACTGTGAAATAATCATATTATAAATGGAAAATATTTATTTTCTATCAAATTAAATTATTACAGTTTCTGTTAATTATAGTGCTGTAGTAATTTATAATTTACTTATGGTTTACATATTGTAAAAAAAAACTATTTAATGTATTTATTTTATAATGCATATTTGAATTTTAAATAATGTTTAGTTGTTATAATTATTAGATTTTTTAAAAAATCCATTTTTTATTTGTTTGTTATACTATGTGCTTGTTGATTATTTTGATTATGACTATTTCAATCTCAC
Source organism: Danio kyathit (assembly GCA_903798195.1). NCBI lineage: Eukaryota > Metazoa > Chordata > Actinopteri > Cypriniformes > Danionidae > Danio > Danio kyathit. The sequence goes on from LR812520.1 coordinate 26,722,692, forward strand.
ATTTGTATTTATTTTATTATTTTAATCTTTTTATTTTATTTTATATATTCAATTATTTATCAATCCTTTTACGTATTTTATCTGTTTTTCCAAACATTTCTACAGACCCCAAATTTGTGTCACTGTAATAAAACAAAATTTGAGGTATGAGACAAAAGGCTAGAGTGTCAAAAAAATGTAAATTCTGTCAAGTCATTTACTCAAGTCATTCCAAACCTGATTTACTTTCTTCTCAGCAACACAAGAAGATATTTCGAAATATTTTGGTTGCTAAAGTTTTTCATAATATTTTTATCAGTCAAATGCAACGTTTTTATGATTTTAAATGTTTTCAAGTTGTAATATTTTACATCTATTTATGTATTTATTTTGCAGGACTTTGGGGTGAGCAAATAATGATTTAAATGTGGTCAATCCCCTTGCCCACTGATTGCCATTTTTGAGATTTTTCCCATGTCATATAATTTTACAAAGATACAATCTGATATAGCTGAATAGCTTTTATTGTGCTCCTGGCCAAACAACCAATATTGCTTAGGTGGAAGGATCAGAAACCTCCAACCCCAACACAGTGGATCTGTGATGTCCTCTTATTAAAGTTGGAAAAAATTAGACTGTCTAGAGCAGGGGTGTCCAAACTGCAGGGTCCTGCATGGCCGGTGTGAAACTTACCTCAACACACCTGCAAGTATGTTTCTAGAAAGCCTAACAGCTTGATTACCTAGCCCAGGCGTGTCTGATTGGGGTTGCAGGACACTGGCCCTCCAGGACCAAGTTTGGGCACCCCTGGTCTGAAGGTTCATCTAACAAGTTTAAGAAAATGTGGGACCCATTTAGGAAATGTATTCAGGAACATGTTTTATTGTCAAATATAGACCAAGCCCTTGTTCCAGCACATTGATTTTTTTTCTTTCCTAAGTTTAAAGTTTAGTGGATTGTGTGTTACAGAATGTACAATTGTAGTTTTTGTTAAGCCACATTATTATTTACCTTTTTATATGTTGGTATGTTTTTTATTTCATTGTATGCGCTTAAGTTGATACTATATACTTTTTAAAATAAAATAGTTTTTCTCTTTTTTTTACTGTAATTTGCCATACAGTTCACTAATAAAATTATTTAAAAAAAAATTGGTCAACAGCAAACAGCAGTAGGTTTAAGCACAGTAAGTGCTGTCTTGTGTTTGTACAGTAAGAGAGACAAAAAAAAAAAAAAAATGACTCGCTTATTAAAAAGCATATTTGTGATTGTGATCTTCACCATAGATTATTTGGCCACAGTGGCGCCTGCAGGGCCTGCAGTACCCCCATCCCAGCAAATGAAATGGTAATGCGTGCACAAGGCAATGTTTTCCATGTCAAGGTAATTTACAAACCAACCCATTTAAATACAGTTCGTTCATTTTTACTACCAGTTAATATCCTTTTTCATTTCTGTCTTTGGTCTTGCAGTGTTTTGTATGCTCCATCTGCCATAACCAGCTCGTACCTGGTGACCGTTTTCACTACGCAAATGGAAAACTGTACTGTGAGCGGGACAAATCTGCAGCTTCTGAACACTCGGATTCACTCAGGGAGCATGACATATCCCAACAAAAATCCTGAGATGCTCATTTTTTTTTAAGCTGAGCTCTGAGAAAGAGATATTATTGGAGCACCTATCTTCGTATTCAAGACCTCATATAACCCAGCAGTTGCTTTGTCAGCTACAGAAGGTCTGATATCATGGAAATCCGACATATATGGTAATATCTGGCAGTTTAAATGAGGTTAACCATTGGAGCTGAAAAGCAATATCAGTGAGCATCCTTGCGTATCATAATCAATTATGAATCGGTTTTGCACAGAATGACCTTATATGTTGTGGACCTGCAGTTTATGTGTGGTGTCTGTTGATTTCGAAAATGTGTACTTTACTTTCAGGCAGCAAAAGCACACGCTTCTGTTGTTGTGTGTGTGACATTTTATGTTTTGGTAATCTTCTTGGTCTGCAATTACAGTATAACTGCAGTTAACCAGAGTAAAAATCTATCCTCTGAGTATCCAGAGAGCTATTTGTATCCTTTAAAAGCAGCCCTTCAGATGATATTTTTGTTGTTGTATTTTTTTCATTAAAGATAACAGGGTTTTAAGGTTGCTATAAATATTTGAAGTGTGTTGTATATGAACAAATGTTTACTTTATTATCTTTAAGGAAGATCTTTTACTGAAATAAACTGTTTCCAGTCAGGTGCTGTCGTACATTTGAAATGGTTTCTAATATTATATTTACAGAGACTAAATTTATGGTGAACATCACCCTCTGTTGGCAGAGAGCAGTTCTGTCACTCTTTTATCAACCAAATAGGTGTTATTCCCATCTCTTTCATACATTAGAATGTGTCCTGTTGAATTAGTTTTTATTCTGTGCATAAAAAATTATGGGATACTTTTTTAATCCCACTAGAATGACATTCTGTGTAACAATATTTATATAGCAAACACTTGTCAGACATATTTAGAACAAGAAATGTTTGATGACATAAATATTAAATATCTTTTTTATTTCGATTAAAATATATTTATACTTTACCCATTTGTCAGCAAGAAGGTTTGAATAATTTAAAATGTACAAGCTAATAAAGTTGAGAATGATCACATAATCTTTTGTCTTTTTTAATAAGTGCAGGTCATAAGAAAATAGTTTTATTTTATTTATACAGACTGGGCAAAATTGTTGGTACGCTTCAATTTTCTCCAGGCCAGTCACATTAGTTTGCCTTTTTTATTATTTCAGCTGAAACACATTGAAAGCAATATCTGATTTACAATCATTTATTTTCAGTCATTTTTATTAATCATTATTTTTTTTCAGTTTCAAGTTATTTCAGTGACCATTGTAGTTTTCTTTCTACAATGGAAGGGTACCAACACAAGTTTGGGGTCAGTAGGATTTTTAAATGTTTTAAAATAAGCTCACCTGCTCACCATGGCTGCATTTATTTCATCAAAAATACAGTACAAATTGTAAAAATTGTGAAATGTTATTGCACTTTAAAATAACTGTTCAAAAGTAGTTTATAATTTAATTTAATCATTTATTCCAGTGATTTTAAAGATTAATTTTCAGATTCATTACTCCAGTCTTCAGAGTCACATGATCCTTCAGAAATCACTCTAATATTAATTACTATTATTATTATTAGTAGTAGTAGTAGTAGTATTGTTATTATTATTATTAATGGTAATAGTAATAAAAGCAATAATGACTGGAGTAATAATTTCATTTGAAACTACATACAATAAGAACAATAAGAAAATATTTTGGCATATTATTTTTACAAAAAAATTATTTGGAACATTAAAGTGCATTTGCATTTAATATGTGCAAAATACGTTGTGTATAAAAAACTATTTTTGTAATTAACTTGATGCAGACATCAAAGAATAAATAAGCATTTCTTGAAAGATAAGAGCAGTTTTCAAATAAAAGCAATAATCATTAGCATGATAACTAGACTACACATTTAGAAATAAAAAGGCAGCATGTTTTTATTCATGTTTGCCGAATGAATAATATGGATGTTTTTGTAGTGACTCACAGCAGATGAATGATTGATGAACCTCTTTTTCATGCTTCTGCATGTTTGACTTGAGTGTTATTGATTGCTATTGAGTGTTATTGATTCATTTATCTAAGGATTTATCATTATATTAACTTCTGTTGGGTTTTGATTATAAACCAAAATACAGTGGATGAATGTTATAAATAAAACATTGTCATTGAAGATTAAATAAGAATAATACACACACAATAAATGATCAAGCATTTTATGTAAACATGAATAAACATTAAAGAAGAAGGAAACACAAAAATCTGATTCATATCTAATAATTATAAATTAGTTAACAGAAAATTATGATTAAGTAATTTGGTTTAAATAATTACAAATTAGACTAAACCAAAAAGAAATTACATTAAAACTGAAAACAAGTTAGTATTATAATTAGTGCTGAGCAAAGATTAATTGCATCCAAAATAAAACTTTGATTTGACATAATATATATATGTGTGTGTTTTATATATATATATATATATATTTAGATAAATAGAAACAAAGCTATGTAAAACAATTTTGTCACATAGATATTTCAATTTACATATAATTTGTGACATAAAATTTGTATCTTCTAGATTATATCTAAATATAAATAAAACATTTTCTCAAATATATGTATGCATGTGTGTATTTATATATACAGTACACACATACATGTATTATGTCAAAATATACTTTTATTTTGAATGTGATCAATAGCTATTAATTTTTTACATTGGATATACAAAAGATTTAAACACGGCAATCCAGAAAGTGTAGAAACAAATGAGTAAACATATGAGTAAATAACAGTAGGGACTTATGAAGATATGGTATTAAACTACTATAATAATGAAATAACTTTTTATGAGATCAAAGTAAAATCAGGTAATATTGTTGCTTTTAATTGCTAACCCAATTTCTTAGCCCATTTTGTGGTACCCAATCTATAATATTTTAGACACTTTGATTCAATTTTTTTACATCAACAGAAAATGTATCTTTTACAAGAAACATTGGAGACCCCTTTCATATTTTAGCCTGGGGCTCCCTGAAAGGAGGAGGATCACATTTGGGGGGTTCTTCTGGGCAACTAATATAATAAACCTTCCTGATTTAGATTACTATAATTAAATCATTTTAACAGTCCTACGATGTGGCATTAAAGAAAAAACTTCTATATAATATACACAAACAATGATGTCATAGAATTTGTTACTGCTATATAATTAATTTGTATTACTTAAAAATACAAAAAAATAATATATATTTTACTTATATTTAAAAATATCCCCCATAAAATATACTCGTGCTGCTCTAGAATGAGTGTGTTGTGTTGAAGCTTCAGAGGTTTGTGGATCTGTTATTGATCACATGATCGAGGCTGGACTGGCCGCGGCTGAACTGGGTGCGGGAACAGAAACTTGCACTTGGGTCGATGTGCCTCCCCTTGTTTGGATGTTAGCAGCGCGGCTCTGCGTTCCCCCCAAACGCGCGGATCTCTGCTGTCAGCCCGGGTCTTTTACCCCCGCATTTTTAACAAACCCCCAGCTCAGCCATGGGCCCCCCTCCGTCTCCCGGCCACGCTATGGATCGCACCCCAAATAAAGCGCTATTCGCTTGAGACGGAAACATAACAGGCTTGTTTTTTGGGAGTGACTCACCTCCCCTTCCCCAGAGTTTGATTCAAAAAGAGTTCAGAACCAAGATGGCCGCCGATCCCATGCAGGTAGGAAAAGTTTTGTGTAATTCGTGCAATATTGATCCAAAGAGTATTTAAGTGTGCACGGCGACTTTTATTGATTTTAACACTCAGTTATGCGCCCTCTCTCTCGCGCACTCTTTCAAACCACTACTTTTCTTCGGTCGGGGACGAGCAGAGCTGCTCCCTCCGAGAGCTCATGACACGGGAAAACAGGGAACGGGGCCTGGAAAACACTAGTGACAGGAGTTTAGGCATGTATTTTTTACCCATGTGGTCAGAGTAGTGTCCCCACATACAGTTTGACTGATTTGTGCCATGTTTCTTTCTTGAAAACACGGAGTTGTGATGGATTGGCTGTGTCTCAAAATCTTGTGTGCTGACTACCTAGACAGCAAAATGAGTTCGGGATAGTTTAAAACCGATTTAAATGAACAGTTATGTCCGCGGACTCTACATACTATAGTAAAGTTTACAATAAATTGGTGAAAAGTCTTGTATGAAGGGTTATTTTTCTGTAGGCTTTATTGTTTTGGGGATTTTCTACAAACAAGTTGCTAGTCTTTTGGTTACTTGTATTTTTGTTCTCTGGTGGGCTTCAGTTTTGTTTCAAAGTTTGTTAGTCTTGTCATGAAACAAAGGTGTATTTTAGTGAACACTTGTTTTTTAACACAGTGAGTCTTTAAACCAAAATACAAACCATCTATATATAGATGTGTGTTATTAAATATCAGTTTAAGAAACTTGTGTCTAAGTCAAGATAATGTTTTTTGGCAAACAGGTGACATTTCAATAGTTGCAGTCATCTGTCAGCCATTATGACTGGATTTTATTAAATAAGTGCATGATTGTTGAAAGACTCATCTAAACTCATCTGTTTCACAATTGTTATATGTTTGAGTCCACATATATTTGCACTATTTATATCATTCACAGAAACAGATTTCAGCTTTCTGCTTTTATGCAAAACGTCTTGGCAGGTGTCATTTTTGTGTCAGTTTATTCAAATTCTGAGGAGTCTGCTGGAGTGTGTTTTTAGTTCTTGTAAACTGGAAATGACACTGTTGTTACTGAAACATGTTTTGTCAGCATTGTTCCCAGAACTGACAAGTCCAAGAGTGTACTTAAATTAATATATTATGGAAAGTGGAAGAGAGACGTTTGTGGCATAATTAGATTTTATATTGTGATTGAGAGGTCTGGAGACATTGTTGGATAAAGCGCTCTTCTCTGCAGGGCAATACTCCCTCTCATCAGTTTGAGTTTAATAAGCAAAACATGTTATTAATGGAGACTTTTTTTTGTCCTGTAGATTGTGCTGTATTAATATAGATCTGTATTTGTGTGTTTGTTGTCCTGTGGTCTGGGAGAAAGAGAAGATGCACCTGGCTCATTCTTATAAAATGTAGGAGAGGACGTTTCTATGACCTTCATTTGACCCTTGAGTCAGTGCTGTATGTGCAAGTTGAGTGTTTAAAACATTCATGTCAGGGTTTATTTATTTATTTGTTTATACAGTTCTTTTTTCGCAGAGTGAGATTTCATGCACGGCGAATATAAACATGAGGGTCATAAGAGATAAAATGTCAGATGTTTTAAGTCCAGTTCTAGTTTTAACTACACATGCTCAAAGTTGGGACGATAACCGTTTTCAAGGTTTACCGCGGTTTGGAAAAGTCAAGGTTTTAAAACCGGCAAATTTTTCTGTAATACCGTTCCTAAGGTATGTGTAATATTTTTTATTTACATTTTTTTTAACAACAGTATCTCCAGCAGAAAAGATATCTAAAAATGCTGTTTTAAATTGTAAAGAAATCTCGGTTTTAGAAATGAATGAAGACAGCAGAAGTCCATAATTAATTTTCATTATTTAGCCTGACATGTTTATTGCTCCAAAATACTTTAAATCTTTCAAAATATAAAATATATTGTTTTCAAAGGGGAAAAAACTTGTTGTTTTTTACTCAGACATTTAAAAAGAGCCTATTTTAGAGCAGTAATCACAATACCGGGATACCGTAAAAACGTGATATATTTATCCAAAGTTATCATATCGTCAGAATCTTATACCGGCCCATGCCTACTCAAAAGTATGGAAAATGATTTAGCAATGGTTTGGTGTGTTTTCTGGTCAGCAGAGGAAAGAGCACAGTAGGGCTGCACAATATATTGTTTTAGCACTGATATCGTAATGTGAGCATCCGCAATAAAGTCATATCGTAAAGAATTGCTATGTTGAGTCTGAATTATAGTTGAGCAGGAGCTACAGAATTGTATTTAATCACTGTATTTGCACGGAATTTATATGATTTATTAAAAAAAAAATTTACTTTTTATCTTGTTTCTAGTCCAAATAGTCTACATTTCAAAATTAAAATCAGATTATTTCACTTAACAAACTGGCAGATAATTTAGCTAGTTTTAAGGAAAATCTCTTGATTGTGACTTATTTCTTTAGAAGATGAAAATAAAACAATAGTTTTACTTGCTCTAAGAATTTTTTTGATATTTGAACTAGAAACAAGACAAAACAAAGTTAGAAAAGCATTTTTTTTCTATTGTGATTTATTCAATTTCTGTGCCTGAATACTGCTAGACTCCCCAGAAGACTATCAAATAGTGCTATTCAAACTATCTTTCAATACATTTTTATTTTTATAGCGCTTTTTCAATGTAGATTGTATCAAAGCAACTTAGACTTTCTATTGAATTGAAATTGAGGATGCTTTCACACTAGCACTGGTCCGCACCTAGGTTCGTTTGACGTCAGAGTACGGTATGTTTAGCTAGTGTGAAAGTGTCTTCTGAACTCGGCTGCGCACCCTTGAACCGTACCTGAGTCTGCCTGAAAGAGATGGTCTGGTGTACGGTTCGCGCGATTTCTGGTCCGGTTCACTTCTGGTATGAATGTAATAAAATCAAATAGCAGAAGTGAACCGCCAACACACATACTGTATCACATACTGTACCTTGCTGACAAGCGGGACTGAGCCACAGCAAACACAGTGATAGTGTCTGCTAGTCTCGCTTCTGCAGACATCTCGTTATGTTCTGAACGTTTATAATATTTTTGGGGTAGATGGACGCAAGTCGCTTTCTGTATGTTCAAAACCAAAAGATTCAGTAAAAGCACAACGACTGCTTTGCTTTCGTGGCCGTCACCTAGCAACAACAGCAGCTCGATGACACAAGCGTACCAGGGTTCAAAAAGAAAAAAGACGTTGTGAACACAAACCAGCCGAGAAGGTGGCAAGGGGAAGCAATCGAACCTGGGTTCTGTGTCTGTCCAGTTTCAGAGTTCTGACTGTCCCAGTCTGTCTAAGTTCAATTTAGTTCAGTTCAGTGTGGTTTAATTTTCACTGCTGAAAATCCAAACACTGAAGAGCAAATCCATCGCAGCTGCAAAGTCCCAAACCAAGCAAGCCAGTGGCAACAGTGGCGAGGAACAAAACTTCACCAATTGAGGAAAGTGAAGGAAAAAACCTCGAGAGAAACCAGGCTCAGTTGAACACGACCATTTCTTTTTTGTGCATAGCTGCAGTCTAGGCGATCTTGTGTAACAGTGTTCATATCGCAATATTTATTGTAGAAAAATTGCAATATCAGATTTTTCCAGTATCGTGCAGCCCTAAAGCACACTATAAAATGCTTCTCTTTAAACCATTCTTTTTAAATGCTTCTTCCTACTGCATTTTGGTAAAAATGTGCTGCGAAATATTATAGCACAAAAGTATATTTTTGTTAGAATGATCAAGCTGCCGTTCTTTTGTTCTTCATCTGTTTGATGCAGATTTGCACACTGACGTTCATTTATGAAGTGGGGTTATTTAATTGGCTTGTGTGTTTTACATGCAGTATAATTAAAGTTATTAAGTTAAATATTTTACAGAGACTCACCTGCTGTCAAAATGTGAATACATGTATGAATTTCAGTCATTTAAAAAGGAATAAACCATAAAGCCTGGTTTATACTTCTGCATCGAGGGATCGGCATGACCCACGACGCATGCCTTGCGCGTAGCTGTGCATTTATACTTCCGCACGCTGTTTGTGTTCCTCTGCAATAACACTTTTGAAACACTCTGTGTCGAGTTTCTTCGCTGGTGTCTTGTTTTATTCTGAACGTTATATCTTCACTCGCTCATTCAGGGGCGGGAACCGGCGGACGTGCAACAACTTTAATCCTAAGGTAAACACAAAACAACAGTTTCCATCTAGAGCTCCTTCACGGGACTCCACACTTGTAAACACTCGCTGCATCAAGCTCGCGCGGCTCTCACCTCCGCCCACGCTCGTCAGCGATACCAAGCCAACCAATCACAGAGCTTGCACTACGCGTCGTTGCGACGTGTAGTTACATTTTTTTGAGAGGTGCACGTCAGCGTCGGTGAGGGCTATGCGTCTACGCGGAGGCTGCACCAAAGCATACGCATGCGCTTGACGAAGTATAAATCAGCCTTAAGAGGTAGTCTTAGTCTAAACAGGACTATATTTGTTTCAGTTATTAAAACAACTCTGTTTGTTCGATACACATGCATACTGAAGCAGACGGCCTTTGTCAAAAATGTTCAGCGCACAAACATGTACTGTAAAATTTCTTATGTAAAGGATATTGTACATCTAGCTGGTTGTTAGAGACAAAACACTAATCTTTGATTAAACATTAAAAATATTATTATTATTGTTGTTGTTATTATTATTATTATATAGGGATTCACCGAATAAAAAATGGTTTGTAATAATTATTAGTTTTTTAAAAATCAAAATATAAAATAGTTTTTTTTTTTACTTTTAGCTTAATAAGTTGAATTATACTAAATTTAAAACGAACAAGCCATTAAAATAACCACATTTTATTGAAAATGAACAAGTCAAGAGACAACATTTTACCAGAGTTGCGATGACAGCACAGCAAGCAGCAGGAGCAAGTATACTACATCGAAATTAGTTGAGCGAACTTTACTTTTCTGGTGAGCATGTGCTGTACGTGCATGGATAAGTATACATGAGTGGAACATGCAGCGGAATATACACAGAACAGCTGGAAAGCGGGACTGCTGGACAGTGCAGTGCAGCATAGACATTTTTTTCAGCTGACATTTATTACTACTAGTAGTTCTGTTTAAATGCATGTGGTGCTCAGCTTGAAGGTGTTGGTTAGAAGGTGATGCTGATGTGAACAGCTGGGAAAAACCTTCTAACTTCTAGATAAATGTGGCATAATGACCTCTAATAAAATGAAGTCACATCAACAGGGAAAGAAAAGTTGTAAAATATCATAATTTAGTCTCAGTCTAGAGCTAACATGGTTACATTTAAATTGTTTAGCAAATCTCAAAATTTATATATTTAAAAATATACAGTTTAAGTCAGAATTATTAGCCCCCCTTTGAAGTTTTTCTTCTTTTTTAAATATTTCCCAAATTATGTTTAACAGAGCAAGGAAATTTTCACAGTATGTCTGATAATATTTTTTTTTCTGGAGAAAGTCTTATGTGTTTTATTTCGGCTAGAATAAAAGCAGTTTTTAATTGTTTAAAAAACATTTTAAGGTCAAAATTATTAGCCCTTTTAAGCTATATATTTTTTCGATAGTCCACAGAATAAACCATCATTATACAATAACTTGTCTAATCACCCTAACCTGCCTAGTTAACCTAATTAACGTAGTTAAGCCTTTAAAGGGTCACGAAACCCCCTGTCTCAGCAGGGTGTTTTCACACCTCTGTTTTGAAAAAAGTCAGGAAAGTTGGGCGTGTCCAGCTCTGGGAGTGTGGGAGTGTCGGGGGAGGGAAAGAGGATAAGATTTTGCATAGAAGGGACGCGCTAAGTTTGACAGGAAAAACAAACACACAGAGGCTGATTTGTTACGGCGAATAAGAGAAAAAAATCCTCCGCATTTCTCTGCACCTTATGTACTCGGTAGGTAGCATCAGAAAGCAGTGTGTGTATAGACTATCCTGTCACAAAATGCGGCGAAAATCCTGCACGACGGGAAGTGTTTCTGTTTACATGTTTACACTCGGAGAGCAGCATTTAAACAAAGGGCACTGCACTGCAAACACTTACCAAATCTGTAGACAGACAATCAAACTGGAGCTGTGTCTTTTTATTAAAAGTAGACGAGTGGCATCGATCCGGATTTCACCATTTCCAGATGAGAAAAAGCTCTCAGGTAAAAATGTTCCTTACAAACGCGTTTCTGTCGAGTGTCGCGTGCACTGTAATCCACACGTGAGTCCAGCTGCTCTCACATAAAGGGAAAATGAAAACAAAACCTTCGTTGCAACACACTAATAACACCTACGACTCTTGTCTTGAAATTCTTGTACTTTCACTTGTTTTGGCAACACAACGTGGCGTCTCTCTGCCGTCTGAACAGTGTAACCTGGTAAACAGTCTCCGGAGCCATCATGCATATTAATGAAGTTTCGCGTCATACACAATAGAGCGCGCTGATTGGTTTGAAGCACATCTTCTCATGAATTAATACTGCGCACTCAGATACGTCAGAACGCCCTCGAAAAGACAGACAGCCACTCTACTGCTGGATTTACACCTAAGTATCTCATGGCCGTGACGCAGCTTCAAAAATTCGTTTCAAACCGGAAGAACGAATTTGCTCAAAATAACGCAAAAACAACCAATTTTCACTTTTTAGTGCAATATATGTGTCCTAATAGTGTTTATAGCAGCGTGGGACACATATATGACTGTCAACAGCTCAAAAAATGTGTTTTGGTGTTTCGTGACCCTTTAAATGTCACTTTGAGCTGTATAGCCGTATCTTAAAAAATATCTAATAAAGTATTATTTACCGTCGTCATGGCAAAGATAAAATAAATCAGTTATTAGAAATTAGTTATTGAAACTATCATGTTTAGAAATGTGTTGAATATAAATTGGGGGAAAAAATAAAAAAGGGGGCTTATAATTCTGACTAACTGTATATACTGTGTGTATGTGTGTGTATATACTCTCTTCAGCCAATGGCTGACACCAATTCTAAATGTTAAATTGGGCCAATGAGCTCCTGTGTTAACCCGACGAGGGCCGATGTGTGGAACACACCTAAGCAACAAGCTGAAACCCAATGGCCAAACACCTTGGTGTCCCAACCATTCACCGACCATTCACTACTTTTTAAAATATATTCATTATCTGTTTTTTTTTTAGTCCTGTCTCTGTAGTTCTTTAGCACTGTAGAAGCTCTGTCACGAAAACAAATTCCTTGTATGTGTGAACATAACTGGCAATAAAGCTCTTTCTGATATAGATATATAGATAGGTGTATTGAATTAATCAGTAATCAGTTTAATTCCACGGTATTAAAATAACTGACTGTCAGAACTGTATCAGCCAGTGTATTAGTGTCTGAACATCCGTATTTTGAATATAAATGTTCATATAAGCCCACGTGGAATCTATGTGCTGAGAAATCAACAGATTTTTATCGGAACATTCAGTCTAATTTATTATCTATATTTATGTAAATGTGTGTATCGTAAATGTGTATATAGTTCAGTTTTTATATTAATTTCAGTAATATTATTAATATTGACTAATATGCATGCAGATGTTTATATGAATTAAAAACAATACAGTTTGTAAAATATTATTTCTGTCTTTTAGTAGATATATGGGAGATTTGCATTAAGTAGATTTAATTGTAATTGCATTGTAAACCTTAAAAGTTTAAACATTTTTGTTTTTAATTTCGTGTTTGAAGTTTTTATTTACAGTTCTCCCAAAATCATTACGCATAAATCCGCAGATTAGAGCTGCACAATATATCGTTTCAGCATTGATATTGCAATGTGTGTCTGCAATAGTCACATCGCAGTATATGCAATGTTGAGTTGGGATTATAGTTGATCAGCACAGCAGTTCAGAATACATGAGATTTGTGGAGTCACTTCAAAGTATAACAATAACAGAGTGAAACTTAGTTTGTATGTCATTTAAAGGGATTTCAAGAGAGTGTAAAGCATTCAGGCACAAAAAGCTCATTTGTAACTTTATTGAAGAATAATTTTACTGAATTATTAATACAATGAAGACTATAAAGTGTTATTTTACATTTCATTATTCAATTTCTGTTCTGTACAATTATTTATTTCCAAATAGACGTATTCAAGTCATCTGGTGAAATTGTATTCATATCACAATATATATCGCACAAAAGCAAAATATCGCAATGCCAATATCGTGCAGCCCTACCGCATATTTATTTTAGCATATTTATTTTAGCAATAGCAAAAAATGTCAACAACTAATAAGATTTTGGATTCATCTACAAAATTGTCTGTGGATGCTTGATGAGCCTCACCTTCACGCTATCTCAGACCTGAATAAGCACGTTCTGCAAAACAGTTTCAGCACTTTGTTTTAAAGCTTTATTTAGCTTGACTTTTCCCTGGAGGAAGATTAGAGGAGCCGTGTAAGTTCTCTTACATGTTGTCAGTGATCTCATGAAAAGCTGGGCTAAGCAGGATTTGGCTCACCCACTCAGACCAGTTATCCTCCCTGCTGATGTCAGTTATACTGTGTTTCTTTATGTGTATGTGCACCTGTGTGTGTGTTTTCATGCATGTTATGAGGGTTAGCGCGCAGGGTGCACTAGGAGATGTGAATCCAGTATATGACTCGCGTTACTGCAGGCAACAATTAAGCCTAAGGAGGGACTTTCCTTCAAGAATGTTTTATTCTTTGATTTCTGGATATGGATGATTGCCTAAGAAAGTATTTTTCCTTCTAAACCAATTTTGTTTAACGTTATAAGATATTGACAGGAGTCATGATTATTTAAAATGACTACAAGGTTATATTACCAAACCATTTTAATTGATTTATTTAAATATTCTCCTTGTCTTTTGTTGTTTGATTAACAATAGCTATGTTTCCAACCACCCATTTTTATGCACATTTTAGAGATGCGCATAAAAAATGGTTGATGGAAACGCCCTGATGTGCATGAGTTTTGGATATGCGCATAAAAAAACATATGTGCATAACTGAGTAGGATAAACTTTTTATGAAGATGCGTATAAACTACAATGGAAATTTTTTATCAAACAAATTCCAGTATGCGCATTAAAGTCATGTGATTTTGTTATAATTTTTGATTTTGTTTATCATGTGATGATAAAAATGTGTGTGAATGGACAAATCAGCAGGCTGACCACATTGTAAAGCATCTAAAATGTTGTTTTAGTCATTCTAAAACACTGTAACCTTTTCAGTACTGTTACTATATTATTAATTGCCTCCAAAATCAAGAGCGTCTGTGCTCCACGTCTCAGGCCTTCAAACACCACCATGGGCTTATTACATGTCGGCATTTGTCATCTGAGGCGCAAGTCATTTATAAATAAAGAAAAGATTCACGCAGCTTCCCCTACATTCCATTTTTACTGTTGATATTTGGCGCCAGTTAATCGATTTAGTTCTCTTTGACACATTCGAATGAAACAATTCTTTATTTGCATGTCTTTATGCGATATTCCTGTTTTACACATTTAATTTGCATCTTTGGATGGAAACATCTGACTAATGATAAGTACAGTCAGCAACAGGAATTTAGGATGCTGTCACTTTAATGGTCGGGACACCAAAGTGTTTGGCCATTGGGTTTCAGCTTGTTGCTTAGGTGTGTTCCACACATCGGCTCTCGTCGGGTTAACACAGGAGCTCATTGGCCCAATTCAACATTTAGTATTGGTGTCAGCCATTGGCTGGAGAGAGTGCTCTGATTGGTTATTCATCAACGAGTCAGAGCGTGAGTGTGATGTAGCATATAAACCATTCAAGTCAGGAAGGAACACAAATAGGATGGCTGTAGTTTTGCTACATTTCTCAAATATTTACAAATGATATGATTTATTAGGGCGGTTCATTCCACTGTGGCGACCCCTGATTATTAAGGGACTAAGCCGAAAAGAAAATGAATGAATGATTTATTAGATCATCAGACATTTGCAGGAGCAAATCCCTCTAAATGAGACTAAGTACGTTTACATGGACAATACTCTGATTTTAATATTATTAAGGTAATACTCTGATTACGAGTCTGTCATGTACAGTGATTTTTGATTACCTTAATCTGACAAAAGTCATAATCGAACTAAACCGAAATCGGATTAAGACATGTGGAGTATGCAGATTTTAGTCACATTATTGAAGTGCAGTACAGACCTGTAAACAAACACTTTAATCAAATGATTACCACTTTGTTATATTTTACTACATTTTGCAACAAGAAACAAACACAACAGTGGCCCATTTTCACATTTCTGGGTGTCTCAGTAGCGGAAGGCGTTGTAGTTGGGTAAACTTAGAGCGCAGTGAATGGGAGAGTACAACAAATATTATTTTTACAATCCTATTTGCTGAAATAATAAAAGAAAAAACTCCACAATAAAAAAAAATTGTGTGAGACTGATGACAGCGGCCAAAGGAGAGAATAACGTCAATAAGCGGTAATTAGTTTTTTTATAATTTGACGCAAAGATGATAAAATACATTCGTAAATGCATAGTATAAATGTTCATACGTTTTTAAAAAAAATGTAAATATTAAAAACTTTCAAGGATTCAAGATTATGATGACCGTTAAATGCGTCATTTACAGTCTTGTGAAAAGGGTCCATTGTCAGACGTTTGACGACAAACAAATGAGAGTGGCTTCAGGCAAGAGAGCACATTGTTGCGGGTGCATGAATTAAAAGTTAGTGAATGAATGGCAGAGGTGCCCTGTTGCTTGAGAGTTTGTATCCATCATCGTCTGTTTGGACACTTCATGTGAGAAATTAACTGCAGTTGAACTTGTCGCAAAATTAAAATCAAAATGCAGCCGAACACAAACTGTTTTTTGAGTAAAAATAATGTTGAATGGTCATGTAAAAGAGTTAATCAAAGTATGTACTATAACATGTAAAACAGGAACATTCTAAAAGAAACTCATGTGAACACCTTAATGATATTATTGTCTTGTTCAGATTAAGGCAAATAGTTCAATTACTGATCAAAACGCTGCTTTGTTTACGCTTTGCATGCACGTGTCGGAAGTTCCGTTTTCTCATTTACAACAGAAAGTGTAAACAAGGCATCATTTAGTACCAATGATTTAGTAGCAATCGTCAGCACTAGTTGTTTGCTATTGGCTTGGTGTGTCCTGGCCTTAAGAGCCACAAAGATCCAATTTACAGTTACGCATGCATTTTTCTTTTTAACTCTTTAACATCACAAGTTTTCTTTCACACATTTATAAAAAAGTGTCATGACAAAAGTCATGTTATATGATTTTACTGATTTCCATGTGAAATTGGGCTTTGTGGAATATAAATGTGGACTGGTGTAAAGAGATGGGATATAATCATTGTATCTCAATTATTGTTTTTTATAATCATTAGAGGCCAGAATTTATTTATTTTAATAAATGCACAGGTTTAATGTTACTTTTGGTGAAAGTACATGCTTTTTGATATATTTGTCCCACATGCACTGGGTGCAGTTTTAGTCCTATGCCATTTCGTGAAACTAAAATAGCTAAAATATACTAAAACTACAGCGCAGGCTCTGAATCAACACCGTAGGAAGTGGAACTACTAAATTCATGTTGTTTGGAGTAATGCATGGCTTGTGAAATACTGGCACAGGACAAGACATGCAGGTTCAGAGAGCTAATGTTCATTTCTCAGCATTGATGATCAATATTAGATTGAACAGTTAAAACAAACACATTTGCCCTTGTCCCAAATAGAAATCAGGAAGGTGGACAAGATTAAAACAATATTACTATTTATTATTTATTTATTTGTTATTTACCTCTGCAGGTTTGTTCAGGAAGTAAAGGTGTAATTAATGTTTACCTGCTTTAGGCAGTCGGTTCTTTCTTTTGGGAAACCATTTCTTCATATAAACTCTGATCTTTGAAACTTTGCTAACCTTTTACGTCAACAAACGACTATGGTAAGCACTGTGTGGAAGCTAATATCCGAAAAATGAATAATAGGGGCACTTTAATGTAATATATTTTGACTTTCCAATGTTTGTTTTGTACAGGCTGGCATGGTTTCGGAACAGCTGGGCCTGGGGCACAACCTTGACCTGTCTGACACCATGGTGCAACAGAAGCTAGATGAAATCAAGGAGCAGATCAAGAGGGAAATCCGCAAAGAGCTGAAGATCAAAGAGGGAGTGGAGAACCTTAGAAAGGTCACCACAGAAAAAAAGAGACTGGCATATGTTGATAATATGCTTAAGAAGTCCAACAAGAAGTTGGAGGAGCTGCATCAAGAGCTGCAAGAACTCAATGCTCATATTGTGGTGAAGGATCCAGAGGATCTTCTCTTAGGTATGAGCAAAGCTCTTCTCAGTAAAATGTATTTACACTACATATACATATACAAAACTTGGGTAAATAAATTGTTTTTAGTTTAGCATATATCAATACATTTCCAGAAGGATTTATCAAATGAATCAAAAGAAATCTATTGCTAAATTATGAATACCAATTTACCAATTTAAGTAAAATTTTTAATTCGTTTGAACATTATATTATTAAAAACCTAAATTCAATTCAATTCATCTTTATTTGTATAGCGCTTATACAATGTAGATTGTGTCAAAGCAGCTTCACATGGAAGATTATAGTGAATTGAAACAGTGTCAGTTCAGTTTTCAGAGATTAAGTTCAGTTCAGTTTAGCTCAGTTCAGTGTGGGTTAATAATCACTACTGAGAATCCAAACACTGAGTAGCAAATCCATCGATGCGCAGCTCTACAGATCCCGAGCCATGCAAGCCAGTGGCGACAGCGGCGAGGAAAAAACTTCACCAATTGGCGAAAGCGAAGATTTAAAAAACCTCGAGAGAAACCAAACTCAGATAAATGCGGCTTACTACCAAAATAGGAAGCACTAAAACAGAAAATTCTGTCATCATTTGCTCACCCTTTACTGTTTTGACTTTCTGCTGCTAAAAACAAAAGAAGATTCGAAGAATGCTGGAAACCTGTAGCCATTGTCATTGGTTACGGGTTTTCAGCTTTCTTCAAAATATCCTCTTTAGTGTTCAACAGAATAAAGAAACCCTGATGTGGTTCCAAGCCTTTATAAGTGAGTAAATAGTGAGCAAACTAAAGGTTTTGGGTGAACTATACCTTTGTTTCTAATTGGTCAACAAACATTCTAATGCTGAATTCACACCAAATGCTGAGAACTGCGTCACTCGTTCTAGTTTTCTTGTGGGAGGTTTTCCCCCTCACGCAAAATTTGACATGAAATGTTTCGAACTTGCAAGGAAAACATGATTGTTGCAAATTCCATGCATTCAAGGAAAATGCGTCATGCATTTCATGTCATTCGATCTATTTGTCCTTTCGCCACTCTTTAGGTAATATACCAGCGTGAATATTTAATTCTGCACAAAGGCAAATTTAACATTTGTTTTTGAATAATAATAGGTGTGCCAACAGTTTTAGAATCACCCATAAATATAATTAAATATTCAGTTCCATTTTATATTATTTAGCCTTAACAACAATGTACTTGCATCAAAAAATAAATAAAATGTACTAAATCAGAAATTAGAATCAGAAATCAGAGCTTTATTGCCAGGTATCACACATATGAGGAATTTGTTTTTGTGACAGAGCTTCTACAGTGCAACAGAATTACAGAGACAGGACAAATAACAGATAATAAATATATTTTAAAAATAGAAGTAAGTAGTGAATGCAAATATACAAATTGACAAATGTATATGTACAGGTATATTACTATATACAACATAATATGTGCAGCTGTTATGTGCAAATTGGCATGTAAAGTGTGTTGTTAAATAAGTGTATATGTGTATAAAGAGTGTATAGCAAGCAGTGATGTTGGTTCCACAATTACTATCATCAAGTGTTCATGAGATGGATTGCCTGAGGGAAGAAACTGTTTCTGTGTCGGGCTGTTCTGGTGCGCAGTGCTCTGTAGCGTCGACCAGAAGGTAAAAGTTCAAAGAGCCAGTGTGCTGGGTGTGAGCGGTCCAGAGTGATTTTGGCAGCCCTTCTGCTCGCTCTGTTTAAGTACAGTTCTTGGAGAGTAGGGAGGGTTGTACCAATGATTCGCTCAGCAGTCCGAACTATTTGACGTAGTCTTCAGAGGTCTGATTTGGTAGCTGAGCTAAACCAGACAGTTAATGATGTGCAGATGACTGATTCAATGATGGAGGTGTAGAACTGTTTCAGCAGCTCCTTTGGGAGGTTGAACTTCCTCAGCTGACGAAGAAAGTACAGCCTCTGTTGAGCTTTTTTGACAATGGAGTCAATGTGAGTGTCCCACTTCAGGTCCTGAGAGATGGTGGTGCCCAGGAACCTAAATAACTCCACTGCTGCCACGATGCTGTCCATGATGCTCAGTGGGGGGAGAGCAGGGGGGTTTCTTCTGAAGTCCACTATCATCTCCACTGTTTTGTGCGTGTTGAGCTCCAGGTTGTTGTGACTACACCAGACAGCCAACTCCTTAACCCCTAAATGCGTTCATAAGGTATTGCAGAACACGTCGGATGCTCATGAGGTAGGATATGGGTAGGGTTAGGGACAGGTTTGGTCGTATGGGTAGGTTTAAGGGTTGGTTAGGATGTAAGGGATGGTCAACAATCAGGGATGTGATTCTTCCGTATAATTTCAGATTTCCGTAATTTCCGAGCTCAGTGGGGCGACCACGAAGCAGACAATTTGCTTTATTCCGGATGTCTTTCAGGGATGTAATCGTAGACCTAGGCTATTGTGTATATAGCATAATGATATTGTGTAGTCAAATAATGTGACGAAGCCATTGACAATATGTAAGATTATAAATCGATTTGAATGCATGCGCAGCTGTGCACTTTTTCCCCGCTCACATATGCATATCACGACCACGTGTGCTCTATGTACATTATAAATACAGCTGCAGGACACACTTTTGTTATTATCCTCTGCAAGTCATCTGTCCTTATGTCTTCATTAATTCAGGGCTACAGCCTAACACCTCAAATTGAATACCTGAAAGTGTTGTAAGTTTAGAGCAGGGTGTCCGCGGGGTCTTAAAAGTAGTAAAAGTTGATAAATCAATGTAGAGAAATTTAAGGCCCTTAAAAAGTATCAAAAAGTCCTAAATGCTATTTTGCAGGGTATTCAATTGTATATAATTTTTGATTATGCAATGTATGGTTGTATGCTAAAGTTTGCCTGAATTAAGCTGTAAATATCAGGATGCTGTGTATTTTATGAAATCAATGAAATCCTGCTAGACTTTACATCACGCTGCTTTGTTTACTGCAGGCAACACCATTATTTCTGCAGTTCTATAGGCACCAACCTGCTGAATTAGCTAGATTTAATAGATTTGTATTCAGTAAATGAATAATGTTTTAGTTTTGGATTAGTTTCTTACATGAATATTTATTAAATATACTGTAAGTTAAAATCTCTCTAGTGTTTCCGGCTTAAAATGTATGGAAAGAGTATTAAAAAAAAGTCTTAAAAGGTATTGAATTTCACTCTCTGATCCTGTATATACTCTGTAGATGATACTACAAATTTATAAAAATATGTTTTAGAATTAATTAAAACTATTAAAAGCAGAGACTAAGTCAGCGCAATAGCTTAGTGGTTGGCTGCTGACATATGGTGCAATAGCACTTCAGGGCGTCCCGAGTTCAAATCCCCGCTCAAGAATACCCACCCCCCTCTCTCTCTCTCTCCCCCACTTCGCTTCCTTTCTGAAATACTGTTCTATCCACTTAATAATGGCAAAAAAAAAAAAAAAAAAACAGAGACCAAGCCGAAGGAAAGAGAAAGTGAAAGTAATAAACTGTTTTTATGTATATATGTATATATGTCACGTATGATATATATTTTCAGGGTGGAATGTTAAAGTATATTAGGCTGCTCAGTTCAACTGGACTTAATATTTTTACAGTTTGAATTGTTGACTGACTAGTAGTTTATTTATCACGTTGGAATAAAGAGTCGACTAAATTACAGGGAAAGTTATATTCAGTGGATGAGAACTAACCAAGTTCGTGGCGCCATCTACCAGTGGTGTGTGGAGGTATAAAGTATAAACCTATTAGATATTACTTAGGTCACTATTAAACTGCTAAACATTTAAACCAATAAAACAAAAAATGAAACTTAATTGTGTGGCCAATAACAATTTAATAATATAAAAAATGTTAGTTATATTATTTATTATTTTGTATTATCTTTATTTATTATATAAAGTGCAACCAAATATCTATATAGAGATTTAAAAAATGCATTGACAAATATTGCAAGCATTTAACTCCGTTTTACTATTGCTTTTTTTGAATCGGGCTTGATATTGTCCACAAAGCACTTTTGATTGCTTTGAAGATAATACATAGTCTTGTGAGAAATGTGAGCCAGTAACACACACTACAGGTGCAACAGGTGTAGCACTTCATCTAAACTGAAAAATTATACAGCAACCTTCTTTGAACTACAGTAGGTGAGAGTTCAAAATGACTATTACCGCCGTTCAATATAACGCCGCCGCATTGGAAAAAAAAGCACGTGTTTTTTAGGTATGACCGCAGTTTGCGACTATGCCGCCAGGTGGCACAAAGGGACGGGATGCGAACGGACAGAAATAGCTTACACATTAGCTGTAAAAACTGTACTACTTGTAAATAAAGATAATCAATGAAACATAGCATTATAATTCCTTCACTAATCATTAAAAAGACAACCAGGCTACATTATTTAAAGGAATAAATAATAACAAATAACCTTTGGGGTGAAGTGCTTTAAAACAAGTCTGCTATTGTATGCTTCAGCACCAAACACGAGTTGCCTTGAGATTGTGTTGGTTTGTTAAATATAATAATAATCTAGCATAAATAAAATTAAAGTGAAATATTCACTGTTTCAGAGAAGCCTATATTAACAAAAAGAAGGATATTCGGTCACAGTTTGACAGACAAGTTGCTGATGCTGATCGCCTCTGCTGCCTGGAGCCGTGTCATAAACTCAACAAATAGGCTATGTATAGGCTTATATAATATACAATTTCAAATAGCCTATGTAGCCTAATTTACGAATCAAACAAATCCAAAGTTTTTCTTGATGTTTGCATAATAATAATTTCGCAGAAAACTGAGGCTTTCATTTTACAGCTTATAAAACATGTATTCAAATTAATGCAATATCATATGTAAACAACAAAATTGTTATATGCTATAGTAGCCTATACTTTACAAAAAGTCAACATGAACCTTAAGGCTTGTCATTGTCTTTATTACACGCAGCGCGCACATGGACCGCGACTGAAACCGTCATGTCACAAAATACTTTTTAAACTAATGTTTATTATTATTATTATTATTTATTGTGAACAACACTTAATAAAAATTTAAATGTATTTATTACACCACCTTATTGGAGAAAACTGTATCAATTACAGTGCTTTCGCAGGTTTGAAGTATACTTGCGGTGGTAGCCGGATTGAAACACCATTTACCCACATCGCATAAACAGTTAGTTACAGTATATGCAATAAACAAATCATAATTTCATTTTTAATAATAATTGTATTTATTATGACACTTTTCTTTTTGATAGGTTAAAGTAAAGACTGACATGAAAAAGAAATGCTATTCAGGAGCAATGTGCACACACTGACAGGTCTGCTTCTCTCTCTTTTCAAGTTCAAAGCTAATTTGAATGCCAAAGGATTTTAGATACGTATATAAAATAGCCTGTAATATATTAAAATCAACAAATTAATAATGTATATATAAAATAATTAGCAAATGAGAAATAAGTGACAGAAAAGTTGATAAAAACAGACATTATCTCTAAAAGTTATCATAATTGCAGGACTAAAACGAGTAGATTTTTTAAATAAGGCAAATGCGTTGATTAACTACTAACGGTGTATATATTTTGCAGCCAGTTTAGATGTCATTTCGTCCTCTCCTAGTAGGCTATATAGCCAAAGTTTTTTTGAGTCGTTTAGGTTAAAGAATATATTATTTAGCCTTCGTTTTCTCTCGGTATCGCGGCTGTGCGTGCGTCAGCTGAATATAGGCCTAAAATAAATCTAAAAAGCAACTAGACTGCGCGCTGATACTTGTTCTTTTTTTCGGATATCGAACAATTTCAACCGCGAGGAGATATCGACAGCTTGATAAAGTTTAGCCTATCATATGAAATGCATGGTGAAATATGAAATGTATGTCTCTTTTGTTGAATATTTATTTTATTAATCTATATCTTTAATATTTTAAAAATCAACCCGCTTTGGCCCTGAGGAAATTTTAATAATTTAGTTTCATTTCAGTTTTTTTTTTTTTTTTCCAAAACATCAATGTTCTCCTTTAAAGTATAATTTGTTATTTTACTTTCGCAGATATAGTCGGAAAAAAAACACAGTCAAACAGTTTGTTAAGAGGCAACCTCTCACATGCGCTGAAGGTAGACTGAATGATAATCTTTAAAACTATGTAATTTCGGGTATACTGCTGTTTGCTCATGCAAAATTAAACACCAGAAAATATATTGTAGTCTTATTTTAACAGCTTAAGTACTGTTACCATATCGATTTTGTTTTGAAAAACCTCAAAACGTCACGGAACCGGGAACGAGTAAGATAACTGCAGACCGCACTTGCATTCAGTGCATTCATTATATTTTTCTACGTACATTGTACTCATGTGCAACATGTCACAATTTCGCTTTTAAACATATAGTAATCTAAAAACTATTGCCAGTCAAACGCAGCACATCCATCACAGCAAAATAGATAATAATAATAATAATAATAATAATAACAACACGGAATTGGTTACAGGGGTTGCTACAGAAAATAGCCTGATAATAATAATAATAATAATAATAATAATAATAATAATAGTAATAATAGTAATAGTAAGATAAGAAAGAAAGAAAGAAAGAAAGAAAGAAAGAAAGAAAGAAAGAAAGAAAGAAAGAAAGAAAGAAAAACCCTTCTAGGATTTGTTGCTTATGATCGCCCATATGTTTTTCTTGTAAAGTTAAGGGTGTTGCATAATCATTTAGTTGTAGTAGTTTATAATAATCTTTACACACAGATGCCGCGCAAGCAGCCTTTTTATTATTTTGGATATTATCATATGAATTCAACATAAAGACATACAACTACACAAATTACGTATAGTATCAACTTTTGTAGGCTCATCAGCTATAATAAAATTTCATTTTTGTATATTAAGTAAAGAAAACCTTTAAGTGTTTCAGAGAAAATAGATTAATAAAATATATGCGCTCCCACCACAGTAATGTTTTAAACTGCGTAACAATTAGGGATGCAACAATTATAGATTTTGGTTGTACGATTATAGTCTGAAGAATAATCATGGTTTCACAGTTATTATCACCATTATTATGCATTTATTAAATTCAAAACACTAGTAGTTTAGAAAATAACAATAAAACTGCTTATATTTTAAAGGTTTGTTTATTGCTGCTCATGAGAATGAGAGAAGAGCCTCCTAATTTTTTACTTTCACTTTCACTCTCATGAATAAGCAACGGTGTTATACGCACAGACATTCATTAGCCTATACATAATTATTTTCGTTTGTTTAGCGCAAAGAGTTGTTTCAAAACTATTTCTAAATTTAGTTCTAGTTTCCAGCAAACGAATAAATGAACAATAATAATAAAGTGTTGTCCAAAAACTGAGTTATTTCCAAACACACATGCTACACCCCATATTGTCTAAAACCTGACAGGTGGGCAAATATTATTTACAAATAGTAAATAATACTGCTAATAACAACATTATAAAAACGCAAACTGTCATGAATAAACTGAAAAAGCGTCGAGCTGAAACTAGCAAACAACAAATGCTTCGCGCCTTGCGCAGCATTGCGACGGGTGTAGGGGTGCTGGTTAATCCGCATGCAGGTCAAGTAATCAAAAAGTAGGCTACATGATGTTTAATTATAGGTTGCAGGTTAATAAGACCAAACATTGGTTGTGCAAACTTGACATACTTTCTCTAAAATTTTTAAGTATTTCGAGCTATATTATCTTTTTATAGACTGGCATAAATACGCATCACTGCAAGACATTTATAGTTTATATAAAAACGAGCCCTTACCAAAACTATATTGGATTTTATTTTAAATGCGTGTTTGTGTAAAACAATATAATTTGCACAAAGAAATTATGGGGTTGTAAACAGGTAATCATTTTGCTTTTGAACTAGATATCCAGTCAAAGCACAACGCATCCCAGCATTATGGATATATTATTAGCTTAATATTATCATTATTAGACATTCGTGGATATAATGCGCTCTTTTAAACAAGCAGATTTTTTTCTTTATGCAGGCTGTTCGCTCTGCATGCGTGTGAAAGAGAAATGGACAGAGAATGAACATTTATTTAATTTCATAACCGCCTAAATAGGCCTAAATAATTATTTACTTAAAGACATTAAAAGCGAAACACGGAGAAACGTCCGGTGCATGGTCTAAAGAGCTCTTAAGTTGAATGCTACTTCATAAAAAGCATAAAAATAAACTGACCTACCTTAAGCAGATCACTAAAATTATAATAAAAGTAATTTTGCCGCAGGACATAAATTAGCCTAAATCCCGAAAGTTTATTTTTAATCATTTAGTTTCAGTTCAGTTTTCAAAACTTCACAGTTCTCCTCCAAATTATAATTGTTTTTTTTTTAACTTTTTAAACTGTTAATGGCTCAGTATCTTTTATGTTTTATTTTCAATTTCAGTCACCTTGCATATGCGTGTGAAATATAATGTGGCATGACAGCATGAAAAAGGAAAAGGCAGTCAAAAGTTATAGCTAATTCATCAAAATTATATTGAAATACATCCGGATTATAAAAAAGAAAACACCTCATCAAAACAGTCTGTCTGCTATTTTATATAGGCCTGTTATATTTAAAAGAAAGCTGCAAAGTGGGCTAAATTATTTTAATTAATTTCTGTTTCTGTCACTCGCGGTTCATTGTGCGCGCCCGAGTTGTTTATATTAATTGATATATTATTTACTTTTTCTCTCGGTATCGCGGCTGTGCTTGCGCTGTCAGCTAAATAAAGGCCTAAATTACATCTAAAAAGCAACTACTGCGTGGTGATATTTGTTCTTTTTTCGGATAACCACCAAATTCAACCATGAGGAGATCCCGACAGCTTGAAATGCAATTCTAAAATGTTATTTATCTCGGGATAAAAACAATTCACTAAAATTCATTTAATGTGATTTTCTATCCTAAAATAAAAGATTGGATTGGATTAGACTATCTCACAGTGTATAGGCTAAACATTAAAAATAATAATTAGACTGAGATAGATTCCCCCTTCATTCAGAAATAAAAAATGAAAGCCTCCTTTTCTACCATGGAAACAGAGTTTTGAAAAACGTTTTCATTCAGACTTCCTAAGAGAGAGAACCTTGGCTATACATCGCATATAACAAAACGGAGTCTAATAATTAACATTACTGCCTTTTTTCATTTTTATATATATGAAAAATTCTGTGTGGGTTTTGACAATGTGTTTAATGGGGCTATAAAGATTAGCCTATCAGATGAAACGCATGGTGAAATATATGAAATACAAATATCTCTTTTGCTAAATATTTATTTTAATAATCTATATCTTTTATATAACAATAATCAACAATAAAAATAAAGTATGCTGCAATAAGTATATACAACAGCTTATAGGAAATAAACTAAAACTTGTCAGTGTAAATGGGACCTAAACAGGCTACAGTTTAAAGCGAAGTTGTTTGTAAGGATGTCGGGGAACGGCATGTCTATTGTTTGGTTCGCCTTGCGCATATTTGAAAATAACTGTCGGCAGAAGGCTTTAGGACTACGCGGAATTCTCTGCTGTTGTAGCTCCTGCTCAGCAAGCAGCACTTCAGTTGTATTTTGTGTTTTTGCGAATCATTGCAAATCATTCACGACACCAACATCAATTTGCAAAGAAAATGTAAAAACTACCTGATAGGTTTTCAATAATCAATATAGTCTTTCACTATAATTTTCTTAGAAAAACTTTTTTCAAGCTTTTTTCTAATATAGATATTTTAATTAACAGTTAATTCCAGAAGTTGCTGTGCATAGAAACATAACTAGGCCTGCGGCCTGTGTGTAGGTAAAAGATAACCAGGAATTTTGTCTCTCCATCTTTGTGAAAAATACTGGAGACATCCACCTTCCCCCATCTCAAACCAAATGTTTGGCCATTGTAGTGTTAATATTCACAAGCTTTGGAGACATATGTTTCTGCAAGGGAGCGCACTTGTAAACATGAAGACTGTATAGTATTTTATTGTGAAGATCTCTGTGAGAAGCTTGATCAGATCTCTTGCCCTGCTACTAACCACATCCTTAGATGGGGCAAGATTTAGCCTGGCGTGGAAACCTTATCGGATGAGAAGGGGCTTTTGTTTGGTGACTCAGCGCAGGAGGAATGTTGCCCGCGTGTCACACCTCTGTGTCGACCTCCTCATTCTGTGTCCGCCGAGCAGAAATCAGCAGATCTACTGGAAGACAACAACAGCCTCTCTGATGATGTCGTAGTGGCCGACTGTTGCCTGAACTGTTGATTGGGTGAAGCTGCTGCCCTCACTGCTGACTCGGGTCAAGCCTTTTGCAGCTCTTTACATCATCGGCTCTTGTTACAGCAAAGGCACAGACACAGCTGTTTGGTTTTTTTGTAGCATACACACACACACACTACTAGTTCAAAGTAGAAAATAATGGAGCCACTTTACTATGTCAGAAGAGTTTTTGCTCTCAGCCATGCTGCTCCCAGTGCTGTTTCATAGACTCCCAAGAGAAATAATGAATAATTTCTGGGTTTTTTGTTTTATTTCAGACACGTCTCCTGTATTGTCGTATGTTTAATATGTTATTTATTCCAGTAATGTTATGAAGCGGATTTTTCACCAATCGTAATTTGGTGTCATGTGATCCTTCAGAAATTATTCACATATTGATTTGCTGTTCAGTTATTGTTAATGCTCAAATGTTACCAGTGGTTCATAATTCCTTACAGTTACTATTATATTATGTACACTATTATGCGTCCTTGCTTTATTTATATATATTAAGCATTGTACTTGCCTCTGAACTTTAAATGGTAGTGCATCACATGTTCCACAAAGAAAATTAACCTCAAAAACGCAAAACATTTGGTAATAAGACATTTTTTTTTTGAGCATCAAATCAATATATGAGACTGGAGTAATGAAAATTGTAATGTATTGTAATGTGTGTATATATAGCTCATTTATGGTGTATGGCCATACACCCAAAGCACTTCACAATCATGAGAGGGGGTCTCTCCACACCATCACCAGTGTGCAGCATCCACTTGGATTATGCGACAGCAGCCACAGGACAATGTCGCCAGTGCGCTCACCACACACCAGCTATTGGTGGAGTGGAGAGACAGTGATAGAGCCAATTCGGTTAATGTGGATGATTGGGAGGCCATGATCGTAATGGCCTTTTCTAAATTTCTAAGGCAGCATAGATGTGTTCGTTGCTGCCTTTGATATCCCACAATCCTGTGTGTTCCATTTTTAACATTTGAGCTACAAAAGCAAACATGGCATCTCGAAGGGTTAGGTGTCATTTTGTGTTTAAATGTACATTTTTTACCAAACTTTTTCCACTATAATGGCATTTCTAGTGAGAGGTTAATATTAGTTAAGCAAATATTATTCTATTGATGTATAATTATCACGAAAGCTCTCTCTGTTTAGTTGCACATGATTAAACTCTGACGTTGTCTCAGAAGTCTGCCTAAGGGTGCTTTCACACTAGCACTCTCGACCCGTTCACTTCTGATATGAATGCAATCACACCAAATAACGGAAATGAACCGGCAACTGTACAACAAACTTTAGTTTTCATAACATTCATTTGTGTGTGTTATGTCTGTTTATCACCTACCTTGACAAGCGGGACCAACCTAGTGCAAACAGTAGCTACGTTTACATTTTGGATATGCGCATAAAAAATATGCACATAACTGAGTAGGATAAACTTTTTATTCGATAAGAAAAGATGCGCATGACCAAACAAATAGCAGTATGCGCATTACAAAAAGGCATGTGATTTTGTTATAAGAGATCATGTGATGATAAAATTGAAAGGACAAACCAGAAGGCTAAGCACACTATAAAACATCTGAAATGTTGTTTTGGTCATTCTAAAACGCCTTTTCAGTTTTAGTGTTATTATATTAATAATGACCTCCAGAATCAAGAGTGTCTGTGCTCTGCATCTCACTCCTTCAAACGCCACCAGGCATTCACTGCATGTCAGGATTGCCTTCTGAGGTGCAAGTCATTTATTAAATGAAGAAAAGATTCACGCAGCTTCTCCTACCCCAGTAAATTACGTTTTTACTGTTGATATTTGGAGCCAGTTAAGTAGAAAGTGACGATTTTGTTCGCCTTGACTTGTTGGATGGAAACGCAGCTTTATTCGCGCATCTTTAATGCGATATTCCAGGTTTTCGCATAAAGTTAATTCGCATTTTTGATCGAAACATAGCTACTGATAATGTCTCCTCCAAAAACTATTTCTGCAGACATCTTGTGATGTTCTGAACCTTTTTATTGTTTTTGCAGCAGATAGACGCAAGTGGCTCTCTGTATTTTGATTTTGATAACAAATCCAAAAGTTTCAGTAAAACCAGAATGAACGTGATATGCCTATATGTCCATTTTGGAGCTTTGCTTTCGTGGCCATCACCTAGCAGCAGCTTGATGACACAAGCATACCCAGGTTCAGAAGGAAAAAAGACAATGTGAACACAAACCAGCCGAGGGGGGACTATCAAACTGGGGTTCGGACCAGGCATTCGGACCAAGTGTGAAAGCATCCTTAAATCCCCTTAGCGAGGTGCCATCGTACACAAACGCTGCATCCAAAGTTGCTTCCTGATAGGGCAGCGGGGCAACAAGCCAGCTTTCGACGCAGTCTTTGTATGATTTACAACGCTGGTAGTAGGGCTGCACAATGTTGAAAAAATCTAACTTTTAGAAAATCTAATATTTTTTTTATTCTGATATATATTGTGATATGAATAAAGTTTAACTAGATGTGTTGAATAACTATTTGGAAAGAATTTATAATTTTAGATTGATTGGGATGATTCTGTATAGGAGTGTATCTGCAATATTAAATAAATATAAAATAAAATATAAATCAACTAAAAAACAGCATTTTGTTTTCCTGGGGAGTCGAACTGTATTCAGGTATACAGTAATTGAATAATCAAATGTAAAATAATACTTCACAGTCTTCGTTGTATAAACTTTTCAATCAAATTACTCTTTATTAAATTAAAAACGATACAATTTTGCATTTAAAACCTTCGCACAGTCATAGGCCTCAAAAACACTTGCAAAATGGTAAATTATAATCCAGACTCAACATTGCATACACTCGCATTGATCGCATTGCGATATCGATGCTGAAACGATATATTGTGCAGCTCTGACCGGTAGCATGTTTTACAGATTAATAATAATGTTTCTAGCAAAATGTAACACATTGCTAACGTTTTAGAATAATACTATGATTTACTACATTGCTAGCATGTTTTAGCACATTGTTAACATGCTTTGTACATGATTTATCACACTGTTACCCTAGCATTTTGATAGCATATATTGTATCAAACATGCGAATATCATGTTTCTAGCATGTTATACCACAATGCTAAAGTATTCTAGCTCATTCCATATTGCTAATGTATTTAGTGCATAGCTAGTATGTTGAAAGTATAAATAGTTTTTTTAAGCCCAGTGTAATGATTGATTAGAATATCTTGAAAGTTTGAAACAGTTTAACAGTCATAGTAAATTTCAGCAGTATTGCTAGTTTTGCTCCATATTTATTTAACCAAACTTTCCAGTCCAGTAGGTTATAGCCCTTTAATCTATTTTTCAGCACCTCTTATGCCTCATTGTAGTAGATTAGGAATTTCTGCTGTGTGTGTGTGTGTGTGTGTGTGTGTGTGTGTGTGTGTGTGTGTGTGTGTGTGTGTGTGTGTGTGTGTGTGTGTGTGTGTGTGTGTGTGTGTGTGTGTGTGTGTGTGTGTGTGTGTGTGTGTGTGTGTGTGTGTGTGTGTGTGTGTGTGTGTGTGTGTGTGTGTGCGCGCGCTGTTTTCTTACCCTCAAGACTCTGTTTATCATAACCACAACAGAGGCATCTGTATTTATGCCTTGCGTAATGACGTGACTCAGGAGTCTCCAGGTGCTCAACAAAAGACAATTGTTCCTCATTAACATGTGTTTCCCGCACTGAGGTGCTCTGTGAAGATTTATTAATCACAGACGATGATTTTTGCTTTCTCAACAGCCTTGTGGAGCTTTTGTAAGAATGCAGGTTGTCCAGTAGACAGTCTGTATATCAGAGATTTTAATGAAGTTTTTATATTGCATTTTTGAAAATATTTCAGAATAAGTGGTTTAATACTTATTGATGGTTCATTTTTTGATATATTGAGCCATGAATGGAGAAACATATTTGTGTTGTACTGTATTTATGCTGTATTTATGCTTTTATTTGGTCAAAAACACAGTACAGATTTACACAGTAAAAATTTCTGTTCAAAGTAATTGTTTTATTATATTTTAGAATTATTCAAATGTATTTTTCTAACTATCACCGCAGAGTTATCACTCTAGTTTTTAGTATTCCTGTAATTTTGGCTGTGTTTGCAATCCCTGGTGTAGATACTCCATTTGAATTAGAATTTACATCATGATTATTAGAGAATTATATACTATATCAGGGTGTTCGTGGGGTCTTAAAAAGTATTAAATGCCTATTTGCACGGTATTCAATTTTATATCATTTTTGATCATGCAATGTATGGTTTATGCTAAAGTTTGCCTGAGTTAAATCTGCAAATATCAGCATGCTGTGTAGTTTATGAAATCTTACTAGATTTGACATCCTTCTGCTTTGTTTACTGCAGTAACCAAGGCAACACCATTATTTCTGCAGTTCTATAAGGGCCGACCTGCTGAATTAGCTAGATTTAACAGATTTTTATTCAGTATATGAATAATGTTTTAGTTTTTTGATTAATTTCTTACATTTATATTTAGTAAATATACTGTAAGTTAAAAACTTGCCAGTGTTTCCGGTTGAAACGTGGTTTTAAGGTCTTAAAATGTATAGAAAGAGTCTTAAAAAAGGTCTTAAAGGGTGTTGACTTTCACTCTCTGATTCCTGTATATACTCTGTATATAGTATGAATGAGTAGTCTGAATGGAATTCAGATGTACTGCATCTGCCATTTTTCATTATCAAATGACCTACCCGCGATGCTTCATGTCCCTTCATGAATTCTCTTGCATGGCATCATAGTTTAACGTCCATTAGGTGTGCACTTCAGAATCTCACCAAAAGTAGTTGGTCATCCAGGTACTTCTCACATACTGTTTTTCAAATACTATGAATTCGGACATACTACTGGACTTGCATGCTGTTTTTAACCTACTATATAGTATGGAAGTATGCGATTTTGGACACAGCCATGCTCATTCACTGTGTGTGTGTGTCTAAATAAACACATGTATAATCATTATATTATATTATATTATATTATATTATATTATTCATTCATTCATTTTCTTTTCGGCTTAGTCCCTTTATTAATCTGGGGTCACCACAGTGGAATGAACCACCAATTTATACAGCATATGTTTTACGCAGCGGATGCCCTTCCAGCTGCAACTCATCACTGGGAAACATCCATACACACTCATTCACACTCATACACTTCGGTCAATTTTAGCCTACCCAATTCACCTGTACCACATGTCTTTGGACTGTGGGGGAAACCGGAGCACCCGGAGGAAACCCACGCGAACACGGGGAAAACATGCAAAGTCCACACAGAAACGCCAACTGACCCAGCCAAGGCTCAAACCAGCGACCTTCTTGCTGTGAGTCGACAGCACTTGCCCACTGCACCACCATTATATTATATTATATTATATTATATTATATTATATTATATTATATTATATTATATTATTCATTCATTCATTCATTTTCTTGACGGCTTTGTCCCTTGCGGGGTCGCCACAGTGGAATGAACCACCAACTTATCCAGCACGATTTTACGCAGCGGATGCCCTTCCAGCCGCAACCCTGGGAACTCTGGGAACTTCCACACACACATTCACATTCATACACTACGGACAATTTAGCTTACCCAATTCACCTGTACCGCATGTCTTTGGACTGTGGGGGAAACCGGAGCACCCGGAGGAAACCCACACGAACGCAGAGAGAACATGCAAACTCCACACAGAAACGCCAACTGACCCAGCCCAGCCGAGGTTCGAACCTGCGACCCAGCGACGTTCTTGCTGTGAGGCAACAGCACTACCTACTGCGCCACTGCGTTGCCCTATATTATATTATATTATATTATATTATATTATATTATATTATATTATATTATATTATATTATATTATATTATATTATGAATGTGAGAAATTAAAGAAAAATATGTGAAGACATGCTACATAATGCAATATTTGATATGTGATAAAATATTTTCTAAAATTATAATCAGTATATTTTCATATTATTTTATTAAAGCATCACTACAACTTTTGAAAATGAACAGCCATGTTTCACTGCTCCATAAAAGAAATTAGACACACTGACAAACACAAAATTAATAAATAGCCCCACCACTTGCTCAACCTTAAAACATCAAGAACAGCCAGATCATCAAAACATGTTCTTTACTGTCATATTGCTTTCTTTACTTAGTGGATTGCCTGGACATATTTCAGCATCCATACTAAAATTGGTACAGATTTGTGGACAAGAAAACCAGAACGTCAAACCAGCTTATTGTCAGAGATGCCAGTTAACATGTGAAAACATTGCCTGATGTGCTGAAAAGTCTTTCACAGGGTGTGCTAGTAGCGGGCACACAGATATACTTTTGTTTTAAGCCTATTATGCCCCTTTTTACAAGATGTAAAATAAGACTCTAATGTTCCCAGAGTGTGTATGTGAAGTTTCAGCTCAAAATACCACATAAATAGATCTCTTTGAAACTGGTCCTTTTAGGCTTTGCTCAGCTACAAACACCTATCTATCAGCGAGCGTAGTGGCAGATTCAAAAACAAGACTCTGTGTTATCTCTGTGAATACTGAAAATGTCATAAGAAGTGGTTCTAGAAGTCTAAACTGACTACAGTGTTTATTTGTGCATATAAAACTCAACATTTATACATTGAGACATTTATTATCGAGACATTGGCTCGTAGTCGCTGACATTATCTTTAGTAGGTACGATGTGAAAATGTCTGATGGGTGCCTCTCACTCAGGGCTGTCTATGCTAATGAGGCAGAGATTGTCACTAATGTGCAGGACTTTCTCCCTCTATTGACACATAGAAAGGGGCAATGTCAGTCAAAATGTTTCTGCAGACTTTTTTTTTAATGTTGTGCGATTTATACAAAAATTATAGAATAGGGTTAATCATTTTTTGTCATTATAGGCTGGCTATATTCACATGCAACTGTATTTAAACCCCTTATATAAGGGATTTTCAGCATAATAGGTCTCTTTTAAATAATTTATAGCAAATCATTGTGATATGCAAATTTGCAGTTTTTCGATAATTGACATTATTGACTGTTTTGGCATTATTACTATTGACATGACAGAGATGCCATCTAAAACATCTGCCTGCCACCATATTGTTCATGTTACCCAGCTCTATGGTTGCGTAATGTGCTGTTTCGAGAGCTGATGTTTTTGTTTGTTATTAGCAGAAGTCTAACAGGTTTCATTTATGTATAGAACTGGGGGTTGTTTTTCTAGTCTGGACATGAAAAGCGGTGTTGTGCTTCACTGAAATAATTTCAGTTTTCACAGTCACTCATCAAAACAACACAAAAAACATTCCTGGAAAACGGTTTAAAGAATTAAGCAGCCACACACAAGTGTTCTAGCTCCATATGGACAGCTGTTTAAATTTTGCTGCGCCAATAAAAAATATATTAAATTAATCTAAAACATGAATTGTTTGTGCTGGGATTAGTTGGACTAGTGCAGCTTCTAAATGTGGTTCTGGGAGGTCAAATAAAGAATTAAGTACTCTTTTGCAACATCCTTCCTGATAAATGTGGTTGAGCCAGAAATCTGGAAGATTTGGCCACAGAAAATTGCATAAATACATACAAACTATGTTGCTTCCAGTGTCTTTTTCTTTCTGGTGGTGTTAGGTGGTGAAGTAGTTGAAAACATTTTGCCAAAGGGTTGTAGGTTTGTGTCGCACAGTCAGTGTTTTATTATTGCCATGTGACAAATATGGAGGCTGTTGACTTTTTTTTCCTTTATTTGACTTCTCATAATGTCAAATTTGAATGACTTGATTATTAGCAAAAGTGTTTGTAATAAACAGTGCATGCATATTAACCACTACATCAGTAACAAAGGCAGGACCAATAAGAACAACTCAATATTCTAAACAAAATTTGTAAAATAAATGTGAATAAACTAGGGATGATCATTTTCGTTTTTTTTTTTTTTTTTTGGCTCATTTTGCCAACCGACAAATTCCGCATCTGCTTTCATTTGATTTGAAGAATGAAAAAGACGCAACTGATGTAATGCAATTTTTCTGCTCATGGTTGACTTTTATTTCAGCCGTGAGCACACATCGCGCAACAGCAAAATCGCGAGGGACGCATAAGCAGCACGCAAAACACTTGCAGCCCCTAGCAAACCATTCTAAAGATGTGCCTTTCAACGCAAAAAGCTCGTTCCCTGTGATCAGTCCCATAAGCTTCCAAACTTTACAAATATATAGAGTAATATTTTTAAATCAGTTAACTGATACCATTTATCGGTATATTTCGGTATATTTATATTTTCGATATAGTTCCCTGTGATTGGTCCCATAAGCTTCCAAACTTTACAAATATATAGAGTAATATTTTTAAATCGTTTAACTGATCGGTATATTTATCGGTACAAACGCACTCTTTCAGTTAACAGTTTATCAGTTATTTTGAGCATCCCTAGAATAAACACAAATCGGCACACGTTAATGAATTATTGATGTTTGTTAGCAGGGCAACAGCTTGCTCCTCCATGTTTGAAATCTTTTAAAACATATTTTAGTGAAGCATTTAAGTTAGAATTGTGTAGTTGTTGTGTATTGTGGTGTTATTGTGACTGCTATTATGAAGTAGCAATTATTTATTATTGTTTTGTACTGCTGTAGCGCATTGAGTGTTAGAAAGACGCATTACAAATAAAATGTGTTATTATAAGATTACAGCGACAGTATTTTTGAACATACTTAAACTTGCATTTGTGCAAACAGTGAAATTACTAATAAACAATGGTCATGGTTTTTATTTTTGGTATTTTTTGCCTTTTATTGTGATGGGATAAACAGAATTGGAGAGAGAAAAGATAAGTTTATAAGCCAGAGGTTCAAGCTTGGGATGTCCGAAGTGTAGTTGCGCTACATGTTGGTTTACATGGACACCAATAATCCGATTTTAATATGATTACGACAATACTCTGATTAAGAGTCAACCATGTAAACAGCGATTTTAGATTAATTTAATCCGATTAAGGTCATAATCAAGCTAAACAGAAATCGAATTAAGACATGTGGAGTATGCCGATTTTAGTCGCATTAGTGAAGTGCATTACAGACATGTAAACACCTTAATCAAACTATTACCATCGTGTAGGATTTTCACCGCATTTTGTAGGATAGTCTATACACACTGCTGTTTGACACTATTCTCTGGACCTACTGAGTCAGTGTAGGACCACAGGCACACACATCGTGAAATGCAGAGGTTTTTTTTTTCTTATACGGTGTGCAGTATCAAATTCCATTAAAACAACACTCTTCCAGCAGTTCACACTTGCATCCAATGTCTCGTTTGTCATTGGGGGCATGCATGAAATGTTCCTGAATGAAAGTGACAGTGCCAAACTGCAGTTCAAGTCACCACATGAAAAATGAAACACCCGAAATTACATGAAACACCAGAGGAAATGTGGATAGCGTGGTGACGCAATTGTTAGTGCTATAACGTATAAAATGAGATCACGAAAGGAACACTCAAAAAGCAACTCATGCAAACACCTTAATCATATTATTGTCTTATTCAGATTAAGGCAAATAGTTTGATTACTGATATCTATGTGAACATAGTCAATGTTATCGGCACAGACAAACAACTTGTATTTTTAGTGTAGCAACAGATACCAGTATTGTTTAATTGACCAAACTTGCAAATCCCTAAATAGCGTAATGTTGCAAATACACTCTTTCAAATTTATGATGTATGTCTTTTGTTTTTATTGGTTAAAAGTGATTATTGGAGATGTAGTGAGTTAGCCTTACACCATTACAGACTAAAGTTAAGTTCTATTGTTTGGGGCTTTGAAACAAGTTGTATTGTTTTGTTTTTTCAGACTTTCTGCAGTATCTCAATGTCTCAAGTAGCCTAACACTTTCACCCTTTACTATCTGTGTGTGTG
This sequence comes from Danio kyathit, assembly GCA_903798195.1. Taxonomy (NCBI): domain Eukaryota; kingdom Metazoa; phylum Chordata; class Actinopteri; order Cypriniformes; family Danionidae; genus Danio; species Danio kyathit. The sequence continues at coordinate 26,760,574 of LR812520.1, forward strand.
AAGGAGGGTTAAAATGTTGACGGCAGTCGTTTTTATGTAAACACAATAAACAGTTTCTTGCATCACCAAAATTATCAGGGACGTTACCATATACTGTGCAAAAAGTCACTATTATTGTGACCAGCCTACAAGAGGGTCAAGGCCAACATGAGAAGGGGTAAAAAGACAAAAAAAAAGATTATGCCTTTTTAGCCCAGGGTTGCTCCAAGAGGGATTTTCTTTAGTTATTAAACACAAACATTCTGCCCCATTTTTCCCCCCAGAGTGCCCACTTACGCTGGACAGCCCCAAAAGTGAAGCACGAACATGCACTAGCAGCAGTAGACTAGCAGCCCTGAAGAAACAGAACGACATTGAGCTAAAGGTGAAGCAGGGGGCCGAGAACATGATCCAGATGTATTCAAATGGCTCCTCCAAGGTAATGTACCATTTGGTTTTTATTTAATGACTGTGTTTGGCTTCAGGCTCTTTTACCGGTGATGTAGAATCCAGGACTGTATTGTTTACAAAGCTCATGGGAGAACAGTATAGACTCAGTTTGGCTGTCTACCTGCACACAATACACTTCCATTTAAGATTTCATTTTTTTACATGTTTAAAGAACAGTAGTTTTTACGATCACCAATACAGCCATATTTATCAGGACTGTTGCATTTATTTTAAATAGAGTAAATATTGTGCAATTGAACATTCTCATTTATTATCCATGTTAAAGAAATGTTGTGCAGCTAATTAGTTTTGTAGAAATACAAATTTGTTTTAACAAACAGAACTTGGAACCTTTAATTTGAATAAAAATCAAGAAAGAACCAGTTGAATAAAAGGAAAATATTCAATAGGAAAAATTATCTTTGCTACTGTTGCTGATAATGCTAAAATCTTGTACAACATATCATATTTATTTTCAATTAATGATTCAGTTCACACATGAGACTTGTTTCAATAGGTGTATCATTTTTGAAAACCTATTCAGTGACATAATATTGATGGTTGTTTGTTGCCACCTATTGGTTAAACCATGTAATTGCTACAACATTCACCAGCGTCAAGTTCCATTAAACAGTGATTTTAATCTTTACCACAAACATCAGTGTGTTTATATCTGAACTATAAACTGTTCTCCCACTACTTCTGTGTTGTTTGACTGTTTGAAACTAACAGAAAAAGTGTAAAAACTGAATCTCTCTCGATCAAACGCAGATTTGAATGCAGTGCTTCGAAGGATTAAAAAACATATGCAAATCCTTATAATTTGTCATTCATGTTGCGCGGGTTTGAATTAAGATCACAATCTTTTAATTGTGCAGCAGCTTTACATTGAATGCATTAATGCAGGCTTAACAAGCAGTGACAGAAAACGCCTTTAATTAATAACCTAATAAAGCATTAAGGTCCTACCACAACTTTTTCCATCGTCATTATATTTTACAGAGAAGCCAAAATCCTTTCATACATGTGATTCGAATGACGTGGGAGGCGATCTCTCTGCAATTGTTATAAATGTTGGATTAACCTACAAGTTCAAAAAAGTTATTAATCCGTGGCTCACGTGCGTTCCAACCTGTGGAATGTGATCCGTACGGATCACAGATCAACCCCAGATGAAATAGTGATACAGTTTATGAGTCAAAATACCAAGTAAGGTTATTTAGTGTGTTTGTTGTGTTTATTCAAGCTTTTATGCAACAATGAGTTACACACAAATGTCATTACAATGTTTGCAACACACAGACACATTTTACTTTGCACTGTTTGCACATCTACTCGCAAATGTGACAGAATACAAGTTAATATCCAACGCTGTATGGATATTCATTATGGTACTGTACAAAATAAACCTGATTTAATGTCCACAAAACAAGATTCCTGTTGTGTGTTTGAAGCATCCTCCTATATAGTTGTACTTACACTATGCAGCAGCTGTGGTCATTCCAGCAGTTATGAATTAGATAAAACTCATTCTCTTGAGGTGCAGCTGATCACAGATAGTTGGAATAGATCTTTTACTCCCAGTTTCTTAGCAAATCCTGTCTTGTGTATATGATTTTATGTGCTGCTATGGAGACAGGTTAATACTCTACTGTCAATTCGGTGGGTGTGGAAAACTGCACACCTACCTCACATTGTGGTGGGCCTCAAAATCGCTGCAATTGCATCCTATTTTAACATTAGGAAATTTAAAAAAAGAGACATGTTGGGTTTCTATCACTCCAATACGACAGTGGACAAACTATACTTACACACAGTTTTGTTCAAACAGCTTACAGAAGATGATTTTGAATCATAGGTGCCCTTTAATAAGACAAAAAATGTAACCCCATACTTTTAAATTTTGGCTTATGTGCAAGGAGTAAGGCCAACACACATAATATATGTCTAAATTTACTCTGTTCGAAACACGGGCTCCAGAACTACTGCTTGACTTTTAATAACATGTTAAAGTGCAGCTCCTGTAACTTGCCTGAGAGGTTTGGCCACAGGAGCGGCGCTGACAGTGAGTTGATACCCTCCGGCCACACACACACACAGACACAGACGAGTGTCAGGATGTGGAGTATTAACAGGCCTGGAGCCCTATGGGAAATTAAGCGAGGGCTGATGTCAACCAGGAAATGACTTGTAAACGGAAGCCTTTCCTTCTCACACTCGCTAACAGACCCTGGAATATGTTTAGCCTTTGACCAGTCTGCACGAGAGCGCTGCCAACACTAAGATGTTATTAAAGATAACTGAAGGTCTAATGAAGTGAAAAGGAAAATATACAGAACAAAGTTGTTTTTTCACCACATGAAATCTGATTGTTGTTGACCTCGCAGGACAGAAAACTTCTTGCGACAGCACAGCAGATGCTTCAAGACAGCAAAACCAAGATCGAGTTCATTCGAATGCAGATCCTCAAAGCCAGCCAGACCAGCGAGCTCAGCTTCGACAACAATGACGTCATCGGTAACACGCACAACATCATAAAACTTTTCTTAAAAAAAGGTCTTTCACAATTTAAAATCTTTTAAAGAAGTGGTTTACCCAAAAATGAAAGTTCTGTCATTGTTTATTCACTTTCCACTTGTTCAAAACCTGTTTGACTTTCTTTGTTCTGTTGAACACAAGATATTTTACGAAATGCTGGACACTGGTAGCCATTGGTATCAATATTATTTTTATCCTTTTATTGATGTTAATGGCTATCAGTTCTTTTTTTTAAAGGCATGGTTCACCCAAATATTAAAATTGTCATCACTACTTGTTCTAAACCAGTTCCTAATTGTGTTGAACACAAAGTGAAGTTTATTTCTAAACTAATTTCAAGAGGATCACATTCTTATGATTGTCCACGGCTGGTCCCGCATTAGCTTACGCATGATTCACCAATTGGATGATTCCTAACTTACTATTATTAACCAGAGTTTCTTAACTCGGTCTTCTTCGTCTTGAAGAATCCCCCCTTCCATCCCTACTCCTCCTCACTTTTCCTTGATAGGGCGGCAAGGCGTTAGCACTATGGTCTCACAGCAAGGATTTCACTGGTTCAAGTCTCTAATAGGCCAGTCGACGTTTCTGTGTGAAGTTGACATGTTTCTTCCCATGCTCTCCTGTTCCCTCCCATAGTCCAAAAACATGCGACATAGGTGAATTGACCAAACCAAATTGGCACTATAGATGAGCTCTTAATCAGCAGTATATCTCTTCATAGCAGTCCCCAATTTGTCATTAGCCATAAGTAAGCAGGGAACTCTCGAGACCTACCTGGGCTCAAACTCTGCACTCTGTAAACAGGAGGGAGCTCCAGGCTGGAGGATCTTATGAACTCAGGGCTCTCTCCCGAGACCGCATGCTAAACACGCTTTACAATTAATCATGAGCTAAGTGTGAACTCTTGAAAGAAGATATTGTGAAGAATGTTGGAAACCAGTAACCGTTGACATTCAATTCAATTCACCTTTATTTCTGTAACGCTTCTACAATGTAGATTGTGTCAAAGCAGCTTCACATAGAAGATTATAGTAAATTGAAACAGTGTCAGTTCAGTTTTCAGTGTTTAAGTTCAGTTCAGTTTAGCTGAACTTTAGCAGTTTAGCAGTTTAACATCCATCGTTGGAAAAAACAATACTATGGAAAGTATCAGTTACCAGTTTCCATCTTTCTTCAATATATTTTCTTTTGTGTTCAACTGAAGAAAAAGTCAAACTGGTTTTGAAATGACAGAATTTTCAATTTTAGGTGAACTATCCCATATCTTCTTTTGTGTATCTCCTTGTACAAATACATACATATATATATATATATATATATGTATGTATGTATGTATGTATGTATGTATGTATGTATGTATGTATGTATGTATGTATGTATGTATGTATGTATGTATGTATGTATGTATGTATGAATACATACATACATACATACATACATACATACATACATACATACATACATACACATCCATGTATGCATACATATGTATGCATACATATGTATGTATGTATGTATGTATGTACATACATACATACATACATACATACATACATACATACATACATACATACATACATACATACATACATACATACATACATGCATACATACATACATACATACATACATACATACATACATACATACATACATACATACATACATACATACATACATTACATACATACATACATACATAACATAGCTAGTTAGTTAGTTAGTTAGTTAGTTAGTTAGTTAGGGATGCACCGATACCAGTATCGGGTCGATACTTGGTTAAAATACTCGTACTCGTATTGGACATGAAAGGCCGATACCACGCACCGATACCGCTGAACAGTAATTCACTATGGATGTGATTTGTTGCCCTACCTGACTTCAGTGTCTTAATGTATTAATTAGCCTAATGTATTATATATTAATAGCTCAGTCCTTTTAAACAATCTGTTTATAAAATACGTTATTAACGAATCTATAGCCTATAGGCTACTGAAGAATAAACCGAATATGAAATATGATCCTTGCATAATGATCACAGCTAAGCACTCAAACAAGCTAGCACTCATTTTATATATAAACTATAAATAAAAAAATGAAATAAATTTTAAGTAATGGAACATTATGTAAAAAAAAATCTAAAGACTACAGGCTAAATAAAAGCGCCTGAGTTTAAACATCACTGCGGCCACCGCGCGCGTGTCAGTTTACAGCTTCTGTAAAGATCAGACAGCTTTTACAGACCACACAAACTCAAACACCATGTAAATGTATAAATATTTCGATAAGTATCGTTAATGTAATATTTATAACGATATGATCTTGCTTGTGGTTAAATCGATACCGGCTTTGAGCTGTCACGCGCGCTTTTTCAGCAGCTGTTGACACGCACTGCGGCGCTATACACACAAGACAGACAGCAGCATACACTGGCATGACAAGTGCTGAACTTCACGGGCCCGTATATTTTATTTAGGGGGGATTGTGTTGATGTTGCAGATGAAAGTCAGTACGTTGGGGGCGCGTTTGCCGCCCTCACTATTATATATTATAGGTCGCCTCTATATGGACGCGCCGGCCCTGGGTGCGCAGTATGAATATTCCCTACGTTTACACACTGCATACACAGGCCTAGCTCTGGGGTGTTATGAATTGCATGTTTTAAATGACAGCGAGGCATGCTACATTTAGTTTATATTGTAAAATATACATTATAACTCAGTACACAGTAAAATAATATTTTGAATGGCTTGTCTATTGGCAGCGTATGTAACCGTTAAGCTTAAATAGGTTAAGCATATTTTTATTCATATTAAAACAAATCAATACAAACTAGTCACCCTTTGATTTTTTTCGTTTCCGTATATTTTTTATCAAACGAAAAATGCAATGAATTGTTGATTTTGGTTTTCATTTTATTAGAATTAATATAATTATTAGGCTACACAAATTGTACATACCATCGGCTCTGATTGCGTCAGATATCCCACAGATAGACTAGACTTTTTGGCTCAAAGACATTTATGCCTATACATTTCAGTGCTGTATTTTGACAGATTTCGCAAAGGCTTCAGCTATTCTGACAACTGGTTCCAGCCTCCGTTTTGCGGCTTGACTTGTACGGCGTCTCCGTATCATTGTCTGGATGACAGCGAGAGAGAGATCAGATGAGACCTCAGTTTCGATGTGTGGCCGCACGTCACAGTTACTTTACTGCAGTTTTTAAATATTGGCTTATTTAAAATAACTTTTCATTCGATTAAAAGCCGAAATATTGCCTGACATAAACAACTTTCGGTTTTAGAAGAGAGAGGCTTCAGTGAAGACGCACACACACACACACACACACACACACACACACACACAGGATACACTTTTGAGGTCTATTCATTATTGATTTTTTAACATTAAACGCATAATAATCAAGTGCAAAAAAGAACAGCTGAACTTCGGGAAAAGAGATCACTGCGGTTGCCACGATGGTTGCTTTGTTTTTCTGCAGTTGGCTTTGTCAGTGGCTCGGCATTGCGAAATCACTTTTATTTTAATAAAACAAGATTATTTATTAATAAGCATTGTGAGGTGATGGTCGCGTGATTTTTAAAATGAGCTATTAACCGCAACCCAGCCATAAACATCTAGTACTTTTTGATTCATTGACCGCGGATCAAAGGCAGGACTCATGAATATGAAAGAATGGTGCAAAACAGTGTTTTATGCATCCCCAATATGCAATGACAGTGACTCTATAAGGTAACGTACAGTACACTGCACACACCTTGTGTAATGTGTGAAGTCGTGCACACATGTAAGCCGCAAGGATATCTCATCCTTTAAATGTCCATGCTTAATCGTTAATAGACAAGGTCTGGGTTAGCAGGGTTTTCAACAATGTGTATATTTTTGGCTTGGAACAGCCTCCTGTTAAAGATTTGGTGTTCATCCTTGCTACAGGCAAAAAACAAAGCAAAAAAACGAACAAATAAACTTAGTTGAAACCAAATCTATGAAGTATCGGTATCGGTATCGGCGAGTACACAAATCAAAATACTCGTACTCGTATCGGTTTGTAAAAAAGTGGTATCGGTGCATCCCTAATATATATATATATATATATATATATATATATATATATATATATATATATATATATATATATATGAAGAGTTCAGATGCAAAAGCCGCTAAGCGCCATTTCCACCAAAAATGAGCTAATGACACTGAGCATATGCTTTAGGCAAGTACTACATGCTCAACAAATATTTTTGCTTCAAATAATCTAAATCGCAACGTCAGCGCATTCAGAAATAGCAGTTTGTATGCAAAAACCTCTAAACGCCACTTGCCTTTGACAGCAAAAGCCGCTATATCCCAAGAACCAATCAGAAGGCGCAAATCGAATCATATGTTTGAAATGTAGCAGCGCGCTAGCTTTTTGAGGAGACTGTTTTATTCCGCTTCAGATTTCGTTTTTTAAAAGATGGAGTTTGATGAACAGGATGAGCCTGTCCGACTGTCAGTGGATGGCAAATGAAAACGTCCCTTACCTCAAAACTCTGTGCATTATAGGAAAAAGAAAACATACTGTACAGTCGGAAGTGTAGCATGCATTCATAACGTTTTTTTGCTCAGTGACGCTACATTGAATGAGTCCGATTCACTATACATTAAACGGCAACTCCATTTCACGAAAGACAAAGTTAAGATGCGGTTCTTTTATCCCGCATAAATGCTATGAGGATAAACAAGAGATGAAAAAGAGACCAAAACCTTGAGTATAGTGAGAATGAATGAATGACAGCTTCTAAAAGTATCTGAGAGGCATCCCCTTTTTGCCCAGTAGGCCTACCTTGTGTTTTATTTGCTAATATAAGCCATTTTTTAAAAGATAAATATCATGTATAAAACTATACATTATTTATATTACTTCATATTACCTATACGTCTGATAAGCTTTTTATATTAATGGACAATGCACAGATATTGATGTTTCACAATGTTTTTACACTATATTATTTGAATCTAAGAGGCTTAGTTTACAATGTTTGCAATGTTTACATTGCTCTACTTTAAATCTAAATCCCAAATATCAGAAATGACAACAGATTTATTTAATGTTAATTTTAATGTTATTTATTAATGCACTTACTTGACAGATTTCATTCATTAATTTTCCTTTTGCTTAGTCCCTGGTTTATCAGGGGTTACCACAGAGGAATGAACCGCCACTTACTTGACAGATTTATATATTTTTAATTGTAGGTGTTTTATGTTTGTTAAAATAATTTCTAATTACATCTTTAGTGATTTTCAACTAATTACATTGTCTTGTCCCAATATGTGGATTTAGAGGTTTTTGCTAAAAAAGCAGAAGTGGATTTAGTTGGTTTTGACGCCAAAGAAAATCAACCTTGTTAAAAACCAAAGAATTGTCTAAAGTGACATTTTTGAAAAAAAAAAAAAAAGGTATTTTATTTACTAGCTAATAAACTTATTATTATTACATATAAAATGAAACTTCTAAACCTAATCAGAGGAGCCTGATAGAAAATGCTTGTTTACAAAAAAAAGAGGTCTGATAGATTTAGAAAGTTTTGCATCTGAACCCTTCATATATATATATATAAATTTAAATCAAGACATTTTATCTAGAGCTTTGCTTCCCAATAAAATGTCTTTATTGATCAAACTTTAGATATGAGCAATTCCATGCAAATGTCAACCTTGCCATGAAGAAAATTAAGTTTTCACAAAATACGGAAACCGTTTCAGGTTTTTTTGGGTAAGCAAGTATTTTACAGTACTTTACCAATACTCATAAATGTATCTGTCAATGTTTCAAACTATTATATTTAACTTTACAAAAATCACACAAGTGGCAATTTCACAGCTGTCACATCCATAACGGAAAGATGTCACATCCATAACGACACTTTTTCCTCATACATGCAAAAATGTCAAATAAAATAAAATCAATCATTTTTGTTCTATAGTGAGCCGACTCGTATCTGTTTGATTAGCATTGTTTCTTTCGGGTTGTGCAGTTTAATTGACAGAATTTCTGCAAAGTATGTCGTATACTGTAAACTCACAGACTTTTTTTGTCACATCCATAACGCATGTTTATTTTCCTCATTTAAAGTATAAAAAATGTTTACAGATTGATATTTTTCTGCTTCCACAATTCTGTGGTCAGTTGTTTTGGAAAATATAAACCGATATTTCAATATAATGTTTGCATATACTTTCTGTGTGAATTTATGCTTTGAGTTTTTACTGCAAATGTCACATTCATAACGCTGGAATTGCTCATATTTAGAAAACAAAAAAAATACAATGAAAGAGCCTGATCAGAATGTACAGCAAAAGAGATTTCCATATTGTAGGTATTTAAATCTTACATGTTTTTGCTTTTCTTTGGTTTTTGTTTTTTTAAATATAAAGTAATTTAGATCATTTCAAGTTATATTTTCCAATGATTATTGAATGATTATTGACATTTAGCGAACATGCTGAAATAATATGTTAGCTTGACATTATTATTAGATTAGTAATGTAATTTTCTTTACTGGGTCTTAAAGTCCTAAATATACATTCCTGAAACCTGCAGAAACCCATTTCGTGTTCATATTTGAGTAAAATAATAAATGTGTGGTGTTGTGGTGCAGCCAAACCCATCATCAGTCCGCTGGACCTGCGGGTGGAGGAGCTCTGCCATCACACACGCATAGAGTTCGCTGTAGCTGAAGGAGCCAAGAACGTCATGAAGCTGCTGGGCTCTGGCAAACTGGCAGAGAAGAGGGCTCATTCAGAGGTATTGCATACTCTATCATCATCATCTTCTTCTGTAAAAAATCTTAATGCGCTCTTTTCAAGTTTTAAGATGATTGCAGTTATTTTGCTTCTGATCATTGCCTTTTGGTGGTCACACAAACCAAACAGCAGTGTATAGAGAGTTTTCTAATCTGTATTACAAAAGTGTAATATTGATTAGAAAAGAACAAAATAGAATTAAACCTGTTTATTTTTAATGAATTTATTATGTAGCTCACTGTTTTAAATGTTTTATTTAATTGAAATATAAAAATTCACCAAACATAACATTATATTATACATTAAATGTACTGTATTATTATAATGCCATATTAACAAACTAAATTTCTTTAATTGTAAGCTTGAAATAAATTACAAAACATAACTATTAAAAGGTTTTGTTTGTGTGAATAAAGTAGTGAAAATATAACATATTTTAATATTGTAGGCTTGAACGCTTGTACGTAATAAAATAAGAATTTGTACAAAAAATATTAAATGATGATTTAATTTGAATAAAAATGCTCAACTTTTTTAAAGTTTAGCAAAACAAATCTAATGATAATAAAGTAGTTTAATTAAATTTTCTCATGTTCTTGACAGAAAGATTTGACCCAGCAAATTCTTTAGCCAGTCCTCTTTTCCATTTCAAGTTTGAATATTATCCTTTTCATGAGAACTATTAATGGCAGCACTTTTAAGCTAAACTCTTAAAAACATGTAGTATATATACACATAGTCAGTCTCATATACTATAGTCTGTGGACTCACAGCAACCCAGACTTGATTGAATGATTTAGAAAATGCAAATGACTTTGTAACCAACTGAAAATTTCAGTTAGCCAGAAAGGCTAGGAATATAATCTTTGGTTTTACTTCTGCACTCTGTTTATATACAGTGCATACTGAAACAGGCTGTAACAAAAGAATATGGAAAAAGTGAAGAAAAATTTGGTTTTCAATTACTTACCCTTATTTAACCTTATTTAAAACTTTTATGCGTTTCTTCTGTTAAACAAAAGAAGATATTTAGAAAAATGTTGGAAACCTGTTGCCATTAACTTCCATAGTATTTGTTTTTTCCTACTATGGAAGTCGATGGTTACAGTTTATAAGTTTTCAGATTTGGCACCAATTGAGGCTGAGTAAATTGTGAGTACATATAACAGAAATATATATATATATATATGTGTGTGTGTATATATGTATATATATGTGTGTGTGTGTATATATATATACATGTGTGTGTGTGTGTGTGTATATGTATATGTATATGTGTGTGTGTATATATATGTATATGTATGTGTATATGTGTGTGTATGTATATATATATATATGTGTGTGTGTGTGTGTGTGTGTGTGTGTGTGTGTGTGTGTGTGTGTGTGTGTGTGTGTGTGTGTGTGTGTGTGTGTGTGTGTGTGTGTGTGTGTATAAATGGGGAAAAATAAAAACATAAATCATAAAAAAGGGCAAACTGCTTATTTACAGATACATATTTTTTTTACAGTGTATGCCTTTAAAGGGGAAATGAAGCACTCGGTCAAGTTTACCTTATTTTGTACATTGTATTCCACTTTAATGAAAATATATTAAACAAACTCGATTAATGTAACCATTTAGCAGAAAACAGCATGTTTTACTGTAGATTTTAGACCTAGGGCGCCGCCATCTTGGAATATCGCTGTCTCTGACGTCACGGGGTTGGTTTGCGGTGATAAGCTGAACGGACACAATAGAAGTAAAGGAGTGAACGCGGAGACTGGACAGCCTAATTTAACCCAATGCGTGAAGCTGCTGCAATACAAGCATCAGATGTGTGTCTAATATAAAAGTATATAAATGTATTCTACTTTCCTTTTTTTCTCCTTTAATTACCGATCATTTGATGCGCTTTGATTTACCCTCTGTATTACTCTACCTGACTGCCTGTCTGGGTTTCAAACGTGACTGTAACGGACTAAACACGGACACTGAACAGCTTAATTTAACCCAATGCATGAAGTTGTGGATGTGCATCACAGAGCTGGTGAAAACACAACAAATACAAGCATTTAAGTGTCTTGAGTGTATTTTTCTTTTGCTAATACCTCTCGTTTGATGCGCTGTGATCAACTCTTTCACGCTGCTCCAGCACTGCCTAATGAGGGGATTTACATTCAGACTAATGCAATGATTTAAATCATACATGACTTCACGTTTTACTAAGTCACGTCTGTCTGGATTATGTCAAGACATGTTCCCTCTTCAAGTCGATCAACTCGATCTCTCAACATGTATGAAGAATGCAAACCTGCCATAAGAAACACCGCGCTGATCTAAGTTTGGTTTAAACACGAGCAGAGGCGAGGGGGTGTAGCAGTGAAAAGTGAAAGAACCCGCCCCCATGACGTTTACACCGGACCTAGTTGAAAACCACACTATTAGGAGAGTGAATCATTACTGACGTCATGGGGGCGGGAGCGTGAAAGAGTTGATCACAGCGCATCAAACGAGAGGTATTAGCAAAAGAAAAATACACAACTCAAGACACTTAAATGCTTGTATTTGTTGTGTTTTCACCAGCTCTGTGATGCACATCCACAACTTCATGCATTGGGTTAAATTAAGCTGTTCAGTGTCCGTGTTTAGTCCGTTACAGTCACGTTTGAAACCCAGACAGGCAGTCAGGTAGAGTAATACAGAGGGTGAATCAAAGCGCATCAAATGATCGGTGATTAAAGGAGAAAAAAAGGAAAGTAGAATACATTTATATACTTTTATATTAGACACACATCTGATGCTTGTATTTGCAGCAGCTTCACGCATTGGGTTAAATTAGGCTGTCCAGTCTCCGCGTTCACTCCTTTACTTCTATTGTGTCCGTTCAGCTTATCACCGCAAACCAACCCCGTGACGTCAGAGACAGCGATATTCCAAGATGGCGGCGCCCTAGGTCTAAAATCTACAGTAAAATCTGCTGTTTTCTGCTAAATGGTTACATTAATCGAGTTTGTTTAATATATTTTCATTAAAGTGGAATAAAATGTACAAAATAAGGTAAACTTGACTGAGTGCTTCATTTCCCCTTTAAGCTTAGCATATGTAAATTAAAGTTCACAATAAGTGCTTCTGTGTTTTAATGAATCTATAACTCTTTGTAAATCAGGCCCAAGCAAGATTCAATGAGTCCAGTCAGAAGCTGGATTTGTTGAAGTATTCCCTGGAGCAGAGACTCAATGAGCTTCCCAAGAACCACCCGAAGTGCAGTCTGATCATGGAGGAGCTATCTCTTATGTCATCTCCGACCCTCAGTCCTCGCCAGAGCTTCATATCTACACAGAACCACAACAGCACCGTCAAGAACCAGTACAGCACCAAACCAGCGGCTCTCACAGGTGACCATCACATTTATCTACATACAGGACTGAGGCGATAATTATCACAATATATTTTTCACGATAAAATGATAATGTGTTTGTTCTATGTAATATCTATGGATCTAAACTGCGTTATTCTTTTGCACCACACAGACTGTTTCTCTCTTTGTGTAAATCTCCGCCAACAGCAGCACAAGTTTAGGTTTGTTTACATGCAGACAGATCTTGAATTGATCACATGACCAGTTCAGAAACACTTTAATTTAGCAAAGAACACAGATGTCTCTGTGATTTAGTTTAAAGCCTGTTGAAAGAGCGCTGACAAACAGGAGAAACACTGTGTGCCATGAACCATCCAGTTAGAAGCCTATTTCATGGATTTACCATGGATTTTAAGATAATTCAAAGCAAGTTTTATGAATATTTATTATTATAAGTAGTGCACCTTAGATTTGTGAAACATTCAGCTGGTTGGTTCATGTGTTTGTCATGTTTTGACAAAAAAAAATACTTTAGCAGTAGACTGGCTGGATACTACAACTTTCATTCAGGGACAAAATATGCCTTAAAGGTGCAGTAGGTGATTGTCGTCAGATACATTTTTTGTTGTTCTGGACAGTCTCTTCACATTCCAATAGTACTGATTGAAGTAAATGATCTAAATGTATTTTTATGTATTTTTATATTCTGGGTAAGGCATAAGACAAAAAAAATGCTCATCCAATTAAAATAGTGTCGGGCCGACATCTCCCATAATCCTGATACGTAGCTCAAACTGTCTGTCAGCAAATGCAGATTTGAGCTGCTGCGCACCTGTTTGTATGTTTGTGCATACACGTGCTGCGCGTTCGCGAGAGAGTGCGAGAGCGAGCGATTAAAAACATGCTGAATCGAAACTTTTTTTAAAATCCTGAATCAATATTGAAGTTACTTTTGCATGCTGGAGGAAGGACGACACCATGGCTGAAGTATTTCTCTTAGACAGGTAATGTTATGCTTTAAAACTATTTTTGTCACGCAGAGCTGATGTAGATTGGGTTGTTATGAATGGGTTATATGCACAGAAGTGTTGTTCAGCCACTGAAATCTTCCGGCGAAAGATTGATGTGACTGTTTTCAGTTTCATAAAGTCATTTTATAGCATTGATAATGTAGATTTTTATTTAGTTTAACAACAAAACATAAGTAAATAGCGCTATTCCGCCTAGCCTGCTTTACTGATGGTATGGTTTAAAAATGAGTGTAATAATGAGTGTAATTCCTGCATGCCGCCGGCCAAGTTTAACTTCAGCTCAACACATGAGAGGGGGTTCTGCTGTCATCTTTAAGGTACGCGCACTCGTGTTTTCAGGAGGCGTGGCTTTGGACGCGTGGGAGGGACGGTGTTTCAGAGATTTATGCTAACAGGATAGCATTGTGGCAGATCACCTACTGCACCTTTAATTTTGAGATTTATTGTGATTATTATTAATACAGACTTAAAATATATATATATATATACACACACACACACACACACACACACACACACACACACACACACACACACACACACACACACACACACACACAGTTGAAGTCAGAATTATTAGCCCCCCTGTTTATTTTTTTTTCCCCAATTTCTGTGTAGCGGAGTGAAGATTTCTTCAACACATTTCTAAACATAATAGTATAAATAACTCATCTCTAATAACTGATTTATTTTATCTTTGTCATGATGACAGTAAATAATATTTTACTAGATATTTTTCAAGACGCTTCTATACAGCTTAAAGTGACATTTAAAGGCTTAACTAGGTTAATTAGGTTAACTAGGCAGGTTAGGGTAATTAGGCAAGTTATTGTAAAACGATGGTTTGTTCTGTAGACTATTGAAAAAAATATATAGCTTAAAGGGGCTAATAATTTTGACCTTAAAATGTTTTTTAAAAAATTAAAAACTGCTTTTATTCTAGCCGAAATAAAACAAATAAGACTTTCTCTAGAAGAAAAAGTATTATCAGACATACTGTGAAAATGTCTTTGCTCTGTTAAACATCATTTGGGAAATATTTAAAAAAGAAGAAAAAAATCAAAGGGTGGCTAATAATTCTGACTTCAAATGTATGTATTTATTTTTTATGTCTTTTTGGCCATGTCAGCCAGCCCTACCCATGTATGTTGCTGCTCTGGTCAGTGTTTGTTTATTAATTGTTATTTTTATTTTTTAAGAAATTACTTTTCAGCATAGACGCATTAAATTGACCAAAGTGTCTGAAAGGTTTCTGTTCTTTTGGACAGAATGTTTTCACAAAATATATTTTTGTTTTATTGAGTTTATTTTATTTTAATTTATTTTATGTAATTGTTTTAGTTAATGCTTTCAGCATTGATAAGAAATTAAACTTTTTTAGTATTCTTGTTACCATATAACTACATTGAAGTTCTGAGTAATGTATAGGATCTTAAAACTGATCAGTGTTTCAGCATCTTGTTTCAAAGTAAATGATTTATACAAACGTCTTTGCAAGTGCTGTAGGTTTATCAAGACGCTTAGTAACATTTATTTTAGAAAATGCAAAAGAAAAATTCTTTTGAAAGCAAAAAAAAAAAAAAAAAGCCATAAATATTAGTTAAATAATTTTACCATTGTGATATAATTATTACGTAAATCTCAATTGTGGTATTTCAGTATCGATTATTTTTATTGTTTAATTTAATAATAAAATATATATATAAATAAATGTAATCCTAAAACATTAAGAGAACATGAAAATAGAAACATTTCCATTTTTTTTATATTAATCTTTTATCAGCCTTGATAAGAAATGCTGGTTACACTTTTCCAGCATCCTTTTTACAGCATAACTACATTGAAGTTCTGAGTATTATTAATTAACAACATGTTCTTAGTATATGGATGCTGAAAATTCAGCTTTTACCAATAAATTACATTTTAAAAAATTTATAAATTACAAAATAAATTATTTTCTTTTGAAATTGTTTTCTAATTAATTCAAATTGCAGTGATATTTCAATGGGGTATATGCACACAGATTTTTCATTTCAGCCAGCCAGCCTCAGCGCTTCCGGTCTCCTGGTCTTTCCATTGTAGAATTGCCACGTTAAAGGTCTGATTTCTTTAAAAATCAGTGATCTTCACTGCCTGATTGATATACCATATAAAGTGGGCCTCAGACCAGACATGAAGTACTGCATTCAATTCTGTTTTCTCCCGCCATGTCTTTAAAATATGACAATTTAATTTACTCTAGTATTTTTAATAGAGTTTCCACGTTAGCCTGCTGATCCTGACGGTGCTAGCACTAACACGGTCTTTCATCTCGTTTTGCGCTTGAACAACAAAATGAATGCTGAAGTCTTATTTAACCGAATGTATTATAATTACATTACAACATCGGTTCTGTAAAAGGAACCTTATGAAAATGAAAATAGTCACATTAATCTTTCACTGGAAGTTTATAATTGGCTAAAAAACACTAGCTGTGCATACACCCCATTGAAATTTTTTTAGAAAACATATATAGCCCTAATGAGTTGAACACCTCTTTCAAACACTTTCATAATGTTACTGACTGCAAATGTTAAAACATTAGTGCATTTCTATGTTGACTATTGCTGATTAAAACAGGTAAGCTGGAGGTTCGGCTCATGGGATGTCAGGATCTATTAGACAGTGTGCCCGGCCGCTCTAAAGCCACGTCGGTACCGCTGCCTGGTTGGAGCCCCAGTGAAACTCGCTCATCTTTCATGAGCCGCGGGAACCGCAGAGGAACCAGCGTACGAAATCTCTCTAAAAATGACGACTTGTCCAGTTGAGTAGTTCCCAGTGGCTTTTCACAAGCCTTTCATTAGGCTTTGCACAATTAAAAAGCAAAGCATTGAGGCAATTGAGGAGCTTATTATGCTTATGTGTCTCTGTTTGTCTCCAGATGAGATTAGTGCTGTTCTGAAGCTTGACAACACTGTAGTGGGTCAAACCAGCTGGAAACCTGTCAGTAACCAGTCGTGGGACCAGAAGTTTACATTGGAGCTTGACCGGGTACACATGAGCTTATTTACTTTGAATTATTATTATCTGTCTCAAATTTTTGTCAAATTGAGTTTACATATTCCTCATCTGTCAGCTTATTTATATCATGTAATGTTGTTCAAGCTGGATACAGTTTAGGACTTTTCATGTTTAGAAATTTATTTTTAACTCTGGCTTTGTTCTATGAGATTTTTTATGAGCCAATCAACACTTTGAATGCACACAAGATAACCAATCAGATCATCTCAAAGGCTGAAATGAGCAGTATTAAGTTCATGTTTAAACGCAGGGTTTATTGATATCATTGTTATTCAGAATCATTTTGTGACATTAAACAAAATTAATTGTATTTTTTTAATTGTTGTTAATAACTGTTTGTTGCATAGTTAAAATTATTAAAATATTGTATATATAATTTTATTATATGTTAAACAACTATCTGTTCTCTTGCTGTTTTTTTGGAAAATGCTAATTTTACATGTCCCCTAGAGCACTTTTAGCTTAGCTTAGCATAAATTATAGAATCAGATTAGACCATTAGCATCTTGCTCAAATTTTAAAAAAGAGTTTTGATCATTTAACTATTTAAAGCTTCACTCTCCTGTAGTTGCGTTAGCCGCATTATCACTGTCGGGCCAGTGCGAGCCAGGGCATTTATTGGGCCAGGCCGGGCCAGGCCAATTGCTCGGGAGGTTGAGCATTGAGTTTGAAATCATGTTGAAATCAGCATTTCCACTGTCAGGCAATTAACTCACAGCGTGGCATGCAAGCCCCACCCCCAGACACCCCACGAACCAAACGTCACACAACCCGCCCAGTTCAGCGGGAAGCAGGCAGATAAAGCACACCGTCGCATCATCACGAAACGATTAAAATGGAGACCACTGAAACAAACTAATTACACGTTACTGTACAGCATTGCATTATATATCTATATGCATAGGCCTTTGTATTTTAATTCATTATATTTGTTTACTCACCGACTGACTGTTGGCATTGTACATCGAGTGGTCTTGCCACTAATGGAAAGATGACCCAGCGCACCATCCATAATATAAAACCTCAGAATTTATCTGTTAATAACTCCCTATAAAAGGTTTATTTTTTATTTATTATATAGCATCCTTTTTTCGATAGACGTTGTCAAACATTTAGCCTAAATGCTCTGGAGAGACCTAAAACATAAATTTTTTTCAAGGCTATTTGACACTAAAAGAGAGAATAATTTAAGGATGTTGCATATTATTCGGTTATCTTAAGTAAAGGAAACCGATAAGTGTTTCAGGACATAAGAGCAAATAATAAAATATAGGCTAAAATCTAGACACGTACAGTAGCTTTTCAAAATCCACATCAGTTTTAAGAAATGTAGCCTATACATTTGATAGAAGTAGTGTTAAATAGCCTATTTCAGAATGGCATATCTAGACTGATTCTTTCCAAAGCATAATTAAGATTTAAAATGTTAAATATCCTTCAGATAAAACTCTATTTTAAAATGTATTTTTTTAAATTTTACCACGTCATATAAAACATAAACATTTGTTTGAGGATATAGAACACATTTTTTTACGTGCATTTTTTCCCCCAATCCGTTAATAAAGCAGTGCAGGACTGGATGACAAAAAGGAATTGAAAGGTAGTTTCTGATGGTTTTGCTCACCCAAAAATGCTGTTTGCACGATTTGATTAATATCATCGTATCCAAATACTTTATAAATAATATTTCTAAACTTAGAAACTTTATAGAAACTTTATTGTTTTTAGTAAATATCTAAAATCTTTTTTTCAGATTTGTAAAATAAAAGTTCAAAATGGCTTGAAAAGGTTTAATTTATTTGTATTGTATATACCTAAATTGTTATAGCTTTTGTTTGTTTTATATTAGTTTATTTATTTATTAGTTTTTATTATATCCTATATTTGTAATTCTTTAAATGATTTCAGTCACCTATAGCTTATTATATCTAGATCTATGACACTACACAAGTGGACACGTAATTTGTTAAGTTTTAGGTCTTTCTGTTGCATTTGTATTATAAATAAAAAAAGAAAGAAAGAAACCCAGCCGCTCGCAGTAACGATCTGTGAGGCGAGCGCTCTTTTCCGGTCTCACACACACAGACACACACACACACACACACATGCATCTAAACGCGCATGTTTCATGCTCAAACGCGCCTTTTAAGCTTGACAAAAACTCTTGACAACTGAAAGTTACTGGCGGCTGTGTCTTTAATATGGTGTAAAGATTGTTATGCTTTATTGAAACATCAAGAAGGATGTTGCAAAGAAATATCAGCAACGAAATATCACTTATTAAATTAAAAATACATTAATTATTATTTTATGCAACAGCCTTACATTGAAAAAAGAAACATAAGGGTGATCTTAAGCAAAAGACTCCTAGTCTATAAGGTGGTTCATGGAATATCTTAAACTGACCAGCTAAATGTTTTAAAAAGGCTGGCCGATGGCCCTGAGAAAGCCTCACTTTGGCCCGATCAGGCTAGGTGACTATGGAAACACGGCTGGCCCTGGCTTGCACTGGCTCGTTTGCTTTAGGTGCGACAGTGGAAACGCGACTATTGTGTACTAAGACAGTCTAAAAATGACAATTTGCTATTTTCTAGGTTGATAAAGCTAGAAACTATACTGTAATTCTGATGTAATAATCAAAATAATGGAACTTTGCTGCTGTACCATGACTGTAGATCATACCCGTCAACCCTCCCGTTTTTCTCGGGATTCTCATGTATTTTACAGTTCTAACCCGCTATCATCCTGTAAAGGTATTTTCCTGTTTTTCTCCTGTATTTTCAATCTTTCTATCCAGGGTGGCAATGAATAGCCAATCCTCCCTGTACACAACCCATACCGCCGAACCACCAGGGGACGCCCCTTGCACTTAAATGTGAATCTGTTCTGTGGTTTCGTTTTATTTAGGCTTGGAAACACTTTGAAATAAAAATAAAACAGGAAGGATTCCGTACCTTTCCATTACAGGCGCCGTTGCCCCTCCTATGCAATCCTCAAAACAGTTAGTTCATGTAGCGGTGCGTGACTGTCAGACGCGTTCCATAGTGATAAACAGACGCTGTTTCCCAAACGGATTCTGTACACGCGATTTGAAGCAGAGCGAAAGTCTGGGTTTTGGGTGCGTGTTTGAATGGTTTCAACAGACATATACACATAATATATAATAATAATAATATCTGAAATATCTTATGTCGATTTTGGTGGGTTTTCTTTCAAAAACAACTAGTTTTGTCTTAAATGAGCATAAAAAGTTAGGGAAGCAATCGAATGCTCTTATTATAATGTTAAATGTGAGCAATTTTAAAGTGACACCTCTGTTATTTAATGTAATCAAACGAAAAATCTAAATGAAAGATTCATTTGTTGCTCTTTAATCAGAATGTTCAAGTTATACAGTGAAGAAAAGATTAATGGGATTTGATACCTTGATTCTATTTCTTTATAATAGCTATTCATTTTAATTGTTAAAACTGTTTGCTCATTTATTTACAGCTTTTTCTAATGGATACTATTTATTCTGTCCTATGTTGATATTAATAATAATAATAATAAAACATATCACTGACCGTTTAACTGTTTATTTACAATGAAACAGCTACAATATTTAGTTATTTTAATATAATATTTAATATAATGTTAATGGGATTTTGGGGGAGCTGGGGGGTTGGGATATCCCTTATTTTTACATCCCAATGTTGACAGGTATGCTGTAGATACAATACAATTCAATACAATCAATACTACTACTGGTCTCAATTTTCATCATTGATTATTTTTCTGTTTATTGAAATAATCTGTACTATACAAAGCATTATATAAAGGTGACTGCTTTGACTTAATTTTTTTAGAATGCAATGTAATTACAGAAAACTCGAGCTTTAAATAGGACAATTATCGAAACTCAATTTCACATTTTTGAATGAGATGCTAATGGTCTAATCAGATTTAATGATTTATGCTAAGCTAAGCTAAAAGATCTCCCGTCAGACTCAATTGATCAACTCTAGAAGACTTGTAAAATGAGCCTATTTCTATTAAAGTCTTAATATCTTCAGCTTTAATTTTATCAGGTTTTGAAATTATTGCTTTAATTAAAATCAGATCAAACCTTTTAACTCAAGTTTTTTGTGGTTGTTTTTTATTTTTTTTTGTTACTTTGTTGTTTTTATCATTTTTTTAAATACAAGCTTCATTGACCTGCTTCAAACATTCTCAAGATTTTGATGTTGTCAATTTAAAACGTGTTTATGGTTATAACACTGCATAATTTTGATTGCTGAATAGTGCCGGTTGTTTCTTTATGCCGTGATGAATGATTGTGTGTTGCAGTCTCGTGAGCTGGAGATCTCGGTGTATTGGAGGGACTGGCGGTCTCTTTGTGCAGTCAAATTCCTGCGACTTGAGGACTTCCTGGACAACCAGCGGCACGGAATGTGCCTTTACCTTGAGCCACAAGGGACTCTGTTTGCAGAGGTAACTTTACAATATTGTCTCTCAGCGATCAATACTCGCTCACAAAGAGCCCTCTGATTATCAGCCCAGAGCTCTGTGGGAAAATCAAAGAGGAATTCCTCACGCTCGCTGGCCCCTGAAACCCCCGGGCAGGTTTTCCCACCTTGCTTCTCTAAAGAAACTGAGCCCGGTGGATCCAAAGTGGAATTTGATTAGTTTGGGAGCTTGATCTAAATGGGTCATTTTTGTTACAGGTCACTTTTTTTAATCCAGTCATTGAGCGACGAACTAAACTCCAAAGGCAGAAGAAGATTTTTTCAAAGCAACAAGGTGAGGCCATGATCATCTGCTTGGTGTTTGTCACCAGGTCACTTTATTAATATAAATATTTTTATAGAGTCTAGGAATGCAGTATGGTTTACAGAGATGATCAAATCTCAAAGAATGTGTTGCATTTATATAAATGTGTAATCTGAGGCTCTGCACTGTGATCTTTCTGTGTGAGCAGCTCTTGATAACAGTGCTTTCAGTGTCTTGTTTCACGGTAAATGATTCACACAAACTGTGTTTGCAAGTGCGGTGAGTTTAATAAGATGCTTAATAATAACATTTGCTTAAAATTGTGCAAACTTGCATACATTTTTTTTATTTTATTTTGAAAACAAAAAAATAAATATTAGTTTAATCATATAACTTTTGTGACAATAATAATAATAATAATAATAATAATAATTCTTATTATTGTTATTATTATTATGTACATTAAAGCCATAAAGCAATGCAATACTGCTCAAAAATTATATTTCTTTGATACATTTTTATTTATTTATTTAATAATAGTAATAAATATTTTTTTAAATAAAATATTTGCAAATAAATGTTTCACTATTCTGTTCTGCTACAATGAAACTTAAGGTTGTTTTTTTTCATCAATTTACTACTACAAAAATAAAAGTATTATTATTTTTTAAGTACTTTTGTATAGCAAACAACTATTAATTTTACAAACATGGATACAGGTTTTCCTACGGGATAATATATTGAGGATAATACTAATAATACTGAGGAATTTTTAGTCTGCTTGCATAGAAACTCGAGCTGTTTTATTTCAAAACATAAACATTTTTAAGAACAGTTCTTCTTATTAAAGTAGACATAAAAGGTGAATGATTTTGACCTAATAACTCATAATGGGCCAGTTATAAATATAGTGTATTTTTATAATGCAGGCACACTGTTTATCATAAAACAAACCAATGATTTATTCACACCTGTCAACAGACCCGGGCTTCAGTCCCAAATCTGCACCTGCACCTTCTGACTGCTTTCTTTTGTGATACACCGTTCTGCTGTTGTCTTTGTAGCTTTTTGTTGATGTTACTGTAAGAGAAGAGGTTTATATAGGGGTCTGATGAATGTGTTTGTTCTCGTCTCTCATGCCTGCAGGGAGGACGTTCCTGCGGGCCCCTCAGATGAGCATCGGGACATGGGGTCGACTGGTGAGGAGGGCTATTCCTTCCCCGAATAACTCTTTCAGTCCTCATGTGGCTGAGCTGGCGGCGGAGACTGGACACAGCAGTCACCCTGGAACCCCTGCACTCAGGAGGTATGAACACACTGTGCACATTCTTATGGTGAACAAGTCATTTTTGGTATTATTTTTATGATGCTTTATGCAGTACAGATTGTTTCAATAAACAGAAAAGAAAATCAGTTTTGAAATTTGATGACCAATAGTATTGATAGAGTTTTTTTGTCTCCTGTAAGGTAAAACATTTATAGAACTGATTTCTTCTTTTTTTTTTTTTTTTTTTTTTTATTTATCAGATTTTGATGAAGAACAGAATTTTTATGCATCAAATATGACAAAAATTATCTCAGCAGAAAAACTGAAATATATTTGCACAATGTTTTCTGGGGTCCTAAAATAACTTCCCAAACCTGATGTGCATACGTTATTGACTACATTTACATGGACAACAGTAATCAAATTATTTGCTTTAATCTTAATAAGACAATAATATGATTAAAGGGTTTACATGAGTTGCTTTTTAAATGTTCCTTTAAAGGGTCACGAAACACCAAAACACATTTTTTGAGCTGTTGACAGTCATACGTGTGTCCCACGCTGCTATAAACACTATTAGGACACATATATTTCACTAAAAAGTGAAAATTGGTTGTTTTTGCGTTATTTTGAGCAAATTTGTTCTTCTGGTTTGAAACGAATTTTTGAAGCTGCGTCACGGCCATGAGATACTTGCGTGTAAATCCAGCATGGAGAGTGGCTGTCTGTACCTGCGAGAACATTGTGACGTCTCTGAGGGTGCAGCATTAATTCATGAGAAAGACTTTGTTTAAACCAATCAGCTCGCTCTGTTGTGTATGCAGCGCAACTTCATTAATATGCATGATAGCTTCGAAGACTGTTTTACCTGTTACAGTGTTCAGACGACAGAGAGACACCACGTTGTGTTGCCAAAACAAGTGAA
Source organism: Danio kyathit (assembly GCA_903798195.1). NCBI lineage: Eukaryota > Metazoa > Chordata > Actinopteri > Cypriniformes > Danionidae > Danio > Danio kyathit. The sequence continues at coordinate 26,784,730 of LR812520.1, forward strand.
AGAACAAGAATTTGGAGACATGGGTCATCAGTGTTGCATTTATTAGTATGCTGCATTTATTAATGTGCTGCAACAAAGGTTTTGTTTTCATTTTCCCACTGTGAGAGCGCCACTGGACTCATGTGGATTACAGTGCACGCGACAGAAATGCGTTTGTAAGGAACATTTTTTTTACCCGAGAGCTTTTTGCATCTGGAAATGGTGAAATCCGGATTTACCACTCGTCTCCTTAAAAAAAGACACAGTTCCAGTGTGATCGTCCTGTCTTGACAGATTTGGTGTGTGTGTGTGCGTCTTCACTGAAGCCTCTCTTTTTCAAAACCGAAAGTTGCTTATGTCAGGCAATATTTCGGACTTTAATCAAATGAAAAGTTAATTTAGATAAGCCAATATTTAAAAACTGCAATAAAATAACTGTGTCTTGCGGCCACACATCGACTAAATGTAGCATGCCTCGCTGTCATTTAAAACATGCAATTCATAACACACCAGAGCTGTAGGCCTGTGTATGCAGTGTGTAAACGTATGGGTCAATAGTCATACTGCGCACCCAGGGCCGGCACGTCCATAGTGCGGCATAATAGTGAGGGCGGCAAATGCGCCCCCAACGTACTCATTTTTTTATCCGCAACATCAATGTTTTTTGATGTTTAAACTCAGGCGCTTTTATTTAGCCTGTAGTCTTTAGATTTTTTATTACATAATGTTCCATTTCTTAACATTTATTTATATTTATATATATATATATATATATATATATATATATATATATATATATATATATATAATGAGTGCTAGCTTGTTTGAGTGCTTAGCTGTGATCATTATGCAAGGATCATATTTCATATTGGTTTATTCTTCAGTAGCCTAGGCTATAGATTCGTTAATAATGTATTTTATAAACGGATTGTTTAAAAGGACTAAGCTATTAATATATAATACATTAGGCTAATTAATACATTAAGACACTGAAGTCAGGTAGGGCAACAAATCACATCCATAGTGAATTACTGTTCAGTGGTTTAGGTGCGTGGTATCGGCCTTTCATGTCCGATACGAGTACGAGTATTTTAACCAAGTATCGACCCGATACCCGATACTGGTATCGTATCGGTGCATCCCTAAAAATACACAATTTACATAATTTTTTTTTTTACTTTTCATCTGCACCAAGGCCTGCGGCAACCTCCTCCTGTGCTGTTTCCTTAACCTGCAACTCTTTATTTTACAAAGTATATAGATCCTAAAGAACTGTTTGCTTCTCATGCTCTGAGGAGTGTCATGTCTTTGCAGGTGCACTCGGTCAGAAGACAATCGCCTGTGATATGTCACTTTGTTTTTGATTGTCAGGATGATGTAGGTCTGTAGTTATAATACAATATAGTTATAATGATATTTATACATGATCAAACTAGTGTGCAACTTAAGCAAAACTGATACTAAAATGGTTTTAAATTTCGTTTTGTAGTTCGGGCCCAACTAAATATTTGTTGCCATTTTTAATCGTTTAAGTTCATTTGATTTAATATGTAAAAATCAGTGGATATTATTGATGCATTTATTGGGTAAAATTGCTACATTTTACTGTCATTCAATGTGTTTTTGGTCATTATCAATGCACTGTAACTTTAATTGAGCGTGAGCAGCACAGCAAAAATAGACCCAGTGCTGAAACTATTGCTGCACTGCTGCTTCAGCGACGCTCACGCCTCGTGCTGACGCGCTGCTTCTGCGTGCGATATGAAAGCTCTAATCTGTTAACATGGATGCCAAAAAAAAATGCGCTGCTCACGCTTGCGGTGTAAAACAGGCTTTAGAGTCAGCAGCGCAACATGTAAGCATCGTATTCCCATAGTAAATGTGCACCCTGAACTGACGCATCTACAGAGAGGACAAAGGCCATCACAGTAGAAGTCACTGAAGTCACAATGAATGTTTTGACAATATTTTTGGTTCATTTTCTGGACTTTTGTCTCACGACCCTTGCTTTATATGAAGGATTAGAGAGCTATCAGATATAAAAAAAAAAAATTAATTTGGTTTCTGAAGATGAACAAAGGTGAGTATTTAAATACTGAATGAAAGAATTTTCATTTTTGGGTGAACTGACCCTTTATTATAATTCTTTTTTTCTTTTTTTTTTTACAATATTTTTCTATGGTTTTCAATGGCACATTACATTTGTATTCACTCGCATATGTGTTTTTAATCGGTTTTGCACCACTTAATGGAATGTAAATAGTCCTTATGTGGTTAATCATGGTATGATGAAATGAAAATGAGAATCTTTTTGATTATCGAGTAGTCGTCTAACTAATGACACAATGTGATTGAATGTGGGATAAAAGGGTGGAGTGAGAGGATTGTGTTACACACTGAGGAAGGCATTGTGCTGAAACGTTTGTGTTTTCAATCACCCGAAGAATGTAAAAATAAAAACAGCACGAAGCAATTACTTGATGAGTGCGAATAATTACCCTTTTGAATAATAGCATTGACTAGATTAACGCACCAAAAGGTTTCTTTAAAAACCGCAAGCGCGCAGGGCAAATTTCATTACTTTACCACTTAATGGACCCACAAGAAACATTTAAAAAAGTCTAACTGTCTTAAACCCTGAATAAACAAGCCAAAGGTAACAGTGGTAAAACCGTTCTTCATCAGTTGACAGAAAAATAGGCCAAACCCTGCTTTCATGTGTCTGTTTGTTTTTGTCTGCCCCCTCTAGTGACCCAATAGTGACAAAACTGGACTTTGACAGAGACACTACACCAAAGCATTACTCTCCTGTTAGTGTGCGTGAAGTCCTGCCTGAGGACAAGATCTCCAACAAAGAGCGAGAGCGGGTAACATCCCACACTATCATGCGGTTACTGTCGAGATAAACATTGATGCCATCTGTTTCCTTGAAAGCACTTTTTTAAACTTTGAGGATAAAGATCTGAAGCAGACGCGTCATTCATGCTCAGTCTCTCATCTGCCCTCTTGCATATAAAAGGAAATGCCTTCAATGTTACCTTTATTAACGGAAAGATAACCGCTATCCACTCTCGTCTTGTGTAGACAGTGGCAGCTGAAAGACTGTTGTTGTTGTTGATGGGTTTTTTTTTTGTACAGGACGCTTTGACTGCGTTTGCCTACCGGAACGACAGGAACAGCATCATTGTACAGTCTGACCTTGAAGAAATAGTTGAACATGAGACTTCACCATCAGCATTACAGCTCATAAATGTCCAGAAAAGCTCAGAAATAAGGTGAACTGTTATTTATATTACTCTGTTTTATAAATACTCAAATATTCAGGTTACTAATGGGTGTTTGTTGTTTTAGGGATGAAGAACAATTTCATTTCAGTCTTAAAGACTTTAAATGTGTTGCAGTGTTAGGCCGTGGTCATTTCGGAAAGGTATGAAGCTTTTTATGGTTACAATTTCCTTTTATTTTAGGTTTAGCTGGCATTGATCTAATTGCTTTTAATTTTTCAGCAGGGATATTTCTGAAAGTAATGACTTTTTATGAATGTTTATTTTGCCCCTTTTATAAAAACGACAGTAATAGTATGAAGCAATGAAATATTGGGGATATTATATTAATACAGGGAGTGCAGAATTATTAGGCAAGTTGTATTTTTGAGGATTAATTTTATTATTGAACAACAACCATGTTCTCAATAAACCCAAAAAACTCATTAATATCAAAGCTGAATATTTTTGGAAGTAGCTTTTAGTTTGTTTTTAGTTTGAGCTATTTTAGGATATCTGTGTGTGCAGGTGACTATTACTGTGCATAATTATTAGGCAACTTATCAAAAAACAAATATATACCCATTTCAATTATTTATTTTTACCAGTGAAACCAATATAACATCTCAACATTCACAAATATACGTTTCTTTTTTTTTTGAAATTTTTTATTTACAGTAGCAATAAATACAGTACAATGATTTCACTTAAGGGAGTGTACATTTCCTATTGCTAAACAGTTTTCTTTTTTTACAAACTATAAAGTAACAGAACATAATACAATAAATAAAGTTTCTTAAAATAGAATATATGAAAATATCAGTAACAAAAATAAATGAATAAATAAATAAATAAATAATATCAATACTAAATGAAAATAAGTCAGAGAGGGTCAAATCTTTATTTATTCAATCAGCTTTAGGTTTTTATCAACTGTGAATGCTTAATCTAAAGAGAGGATTAGGAGGGGGAGTGCAATGGGTCGTAAATTTAAAAATGTTTTGTGGATGTGAATTAGTAATTTTTTATATTTCTATGAAGATTGGATGGAGCAATCTAATGTAATCATTCCACTTGGACCAGATATTTCTAAAAGCATTAATCTGAAGTTGAAGGGAGAATGTAATTTTTTCCATCACATAAATATTATATACTATCTCAAGCCATTCTTGGGTTGTTGGGGATTCAGGAAGAAACCAGTGTCTTGTAATTGCTTTTTTGGCTGCGATTATTAAAATATCAAGTAAGTATTTATCAGATTTACTTATTTGGATATCAGAGCATCCAAAATAAATAACCATGAATTGAAAGGGTAGTGTAATATTAAGTATTTTTTCTATTACTCCATGTACTTCTACCCAAAATTGTTTTATTACTGGACATTCCCAGAAAATGTGCCAGTGATTAGGTTCCTGAGACCCACATAGTCTCCAGCACTTAGTGTCCTTTCCTGTGGCGTATGCTCTTTGTTTTGGTGTGATGAAAAATCTTATTAGACATTTCCATCCAAATTCTCTCCACATATGTGAGTTCGTACATTTTGATGTAAATCTACATATGTCCAACCATTCTTCCTCTGGAATAATGAGATTACTTTCCTTTTCCCATTTTTCTTTAACATATTCTGTTGTGTGGGGTTTATTTGAACTAAATCCTTTATAAAGTTTTGAAATTATACCTTTACTACCACTGCCTTTGTAGGCATCTGTAAAAATTCTCAGTATCGAATCATCCAGGTCTATTTTATTTTTAATATTGTTTTCAAAGTGGTTACGTAATTGAAGGTATCTATAAAAATCGGATTTATCCAGGTTATATTCTTTCTTCAGACTTTCAAAGTCTTTCAAAAGGCCTTTCTCTGTGAGTGAGTAAAATGTTAATATTCCTTTAGTAATCCAGGATTTAAATCTATAGTCCATTTTATTCGGTTTGAATTCAGGGTCATAAGCACACCATTGAATTATTTGTAGTTTATCATTCAGTTTATATTCTTCTTTTATAATGTTCCAAATTTTTAATTGGGATTTAATCCATAAATTTTGCGTTTTTTCTATGTATCCCCCCAGGTTTTTATGTGCCAATATCGCTTGTATTGGAGGATCATTCATTAGTGTAATTTCAATGTCTTTCCATTTAGCTTGATATGTTGGGTTACATAAGTTAACCAGATATTTAGTCTGGGCTGCATAAAAATAATCTTTAAAATAGGGTAAAGCCATTCCTCCTTGTTCCTTTGGAAGTTGTACTGTTTTTAATTTAATCCTCGGTTTTTTCCCCTGCCAAATGAATCTAGAAAACGTCTTATTCAATTCTGACCAATGTGTTTGGGGTATTTCTATTGGGAGAGCTTGAAATAAATAGAGATATCGAGGAAGGACATTCACTCTTATTGCATCAATTCTTTGACTAAAGCTCAGGAAAGAAATGGCATTCCATCTGTGTATATCATTTTTAACATTTATTAGTAGAGGATCATAATTTACTTTTGCTAATGTTGAAATATCTTTTGTTAAATGAATTCCTAAATATTTCAATGATTTTTGATCCCATTTCAAATTAAATTTGTCTTTAATAGTTACTGGGGGTGTATATTTAAAAGATAAGGTCTGTGTTTTTTGTATATTTAATTTATAGCCTGCATAGGAACCAAATTTCTCTAGTAAATTCATTAGTTCAGGAAGTGAAGTTGTGGGTGTGCTTAAATAAATCAAAATATCATCTGCATATAATGCCAGTTTGTGAATATCTCCATTTATGTTTATACCTTTAATATTTTTAGTTTGTCTTATCCATTGTGCCAAAGGTTCTATATATAGAGCAAATAACAATGGTGAGATTGGGCATCCTTGTCTTGTCCCACGTTGTAATGTTATGGTGTCTGTGAGGTGTCCATTTATTTTTATCCGGGCTACTGGTTTGTTGTAAATTGTACGAATGCCTTTAATAAAGTTTTCATGTATGCCAAATTTTTCAAGAGCTTTATATAAAAAGGACCAGTTTACAGAATCAAAAGCCTTCTCCGCGTCAAGACTGATTAAAAGAGCTTCCATTTTGTTCTGATATATATGATTTAGTATATGTAAGGATCGTCTAATATTATCATGGGTTTGTCTTTGCGGGATAAAACCTGTCTGATCTTTATGTATTAACTGTGGAAGAATCTTTTCCAGTCTTTTGGCGAGAACGGTTGTGTATAATTTATAATCAACATTTAAGATCGAGATTGGCCTATATGAACCACATTCTAATTTATCTTTCCCCTCCTTTGGTATAACAGAGATTACTGCTTCATTCCAGGATGGGGGCATCTTACCCTCTTTTATAGTAATATTGCATGCTTGAAGTAAGCTTGGAGTTAAGTTTGATCGAAATGTTTTGTACCATTCTGATGAAAAGCCGTCAGGGCCAGGTGACTTATTTGATTTAAGATTAGAAATGGCATTGATTAATTCAGTTTCAGTTATTTCAGCAGTTAGTATTTGATTTTGTTCTTCTGTCACAACTGGTAGGTTGATAGAATTGAGAAATTGTTCTATTTGTTGGTTGTTTTTTAACTGTGGCTGCGTATACAAGAGCTCGTAATAGTTTTTAAAAGTCTTTTGTATTTCATTTTGTTTATGTTGTATATTTTTAGAATTCAAATCCCTTATTTTATATATTGATCTACAAATATACATTTCTGACATTCAAAAACAAAACAAAAACAAATCAGTGACCAATATAGCCACCTTTCTTTGCAAGGACACTCAAAAGCCTGCCATCCATGGATTCTGTCAGTGTTTTGATCTGTTCACCATCAACATTGTAAATCTCACATTTGATGATGGACCACAGGTTCTCTATGGGGTTCAGATCAGGTTAACAAGGAGGCCATGTCAATTGTTTTTTTCTTTTAGACCCTTTCTTGCCAGCCACGATGTGGAGTACTTGGACGCGTGTGATAGAGCATTGTCCTGCATGAAAATCATGTTTTTCTTGAAGGATGCAGACTTCTTCCTGTACCACTGCTTGAAGGTGTCTTCCAGAAACTTGCAGTAGGACTGGGAGTTGAGCTTGACTCCATCCTCAACCCGAAAAGGCCCCACAAGCTCATCTTTGATGATACCAGCCCAAACTAGTACTCCACCTCCACCTTGCTGGCGTCTGAGTCGGACTGGAGCTCTCTGCCCTTTACCGATCCAGCCACGGGCCCATCAAGACTCGCTCTCATTTCATCAGTCCATAAAACCTTAGAAAAATCAGTCTTGAGATATTTCTTGGCCCAGTCTTGACGTTTCAGCTTGTGTGTCTTGTTCAGTGGTGGTCGTTTTTCAGCCTTTCTTACCTTGGCCATGTCTCTGAGTATTGCACACCTTGTGCTTTTGGGCACTCCAGTGATGTTGCAGCTATGAAATATGGCAAAACTGGTGGCAAGTGGCATCTTGGCAGCTGCAGGCTTGACTTTTCTCAGTTCATGGGCAGTTATTTTGCGCCTTGGTTTTTGCGACCCTGTTGATTATTTTGAATGAAACGCTTGATTGTTCGATGATCACGCTTCAGAAGCTTGGCAATTTTAAGAGTGCTGCATCCCTCTGCAAGATATCTCACTATTTTTGACTTTTCGGAGCCTGTCAAGTCCTTCTTTTGACCCATTTTGCCAAAGGAAAGGAAGTTGCCTAATAATTATGCACACCTGATATAGGATGTTGATGTCATTAGACCACACCCCTTCTCATTACAGAGATGCACATCACCTAATATGCTTAATTGGTAGTAGGCTTTCAAGCCTATACAGCTTGGAGTATGACAACATGCATAAAGAGGATGATGTGGTCAAAATACTCATTTGCCTAATAATTCTGCACTCCCTGTATTGATATCAATATTCACAATATATCTGATGCAAAAAATAAATAAATATGGATGCTAGCCTTCTGTAACTCATTAGTAAATCATTATAGAGTTATGCTCCGCTAAAGTCCTAAAGAAACTTTTTAAAGGTAAACCCTATTTAAAATATTTATTATATAACACAATTTAGAAAGTATTGCAAATGTTTTTGTTTTGCTGATTTTTGCAGCTTGTTTGAACTTTCATAATATGTTTTTATCAATTTTGTATACTTGTAGGCCTACTTTAATGAAAGAGAAAAAGCTATATAATAATCAAGTATAAATCAAATGGTGGAAAATTAGACCATAACATTAATTAGTAAATTAACGATTAGAATAATAATAATAATAATAACAATTATAATACAAAAATATATTCTTTTGTGAGGGTATAAAATAAATGGGGCCCTTGGGTTTGCTATATATAAGAGTTAGCATATTTTTGTAGCATACAGTATATGAGTTAGCATACAACATAAAAGTGTTAGCATATACTTATAGCATGTAAGAGCATGGTATCCATTACATTCATTCCTCCACACCAAAATTCATCCCGCCACGGTTACATTACAGCATCTCATTCAAAATATTCTGTTGTTGTTGTTTTTTAATAGCGGGTTATAATCGCACCAAAACCTATTAAAAGATAAGTGAATTATTTGTACCGTATTTGAGAGCGCACAAGAAAATCTGCGATTGAGAAGCGTATATATTTGAGAGCGTGCAAGAAGTTTTGTGCGCGAACAGAGGAAATCAGCATGCAAGCAGAGATTTGCATGCTCATATTATATAAATGCGATCTCGACTTGTAATACTGCGCTCACAACATTTGTCATTGAAATAACGCCATACGTAGTTGGTAGATCTGTGTAAAAGGCCTGCCGCCACAGCTGGAAAAAATCCTAGAGGAAACACTGTAAGAGTTAGCATATAGCAAATAAGAGTCTATGGCTGGATCTTTATTTCATTTTATTTCACTTTATTTCAGTCTTCATACTTTGCCACTATGCTTGAAACCTCACAGAAAATGTAAACATCTCTTTGTAATTCTATCTGTTTCACTTTCTACAGGTGTTACTAGCAGAATACACTATTACTGGTGAAATGTTTGCCATCAAGGCCCTTAAAAAGGGAGATATTGTTGCCCGTGATGAGGTTGAAAGGTAACGTTTTTTATTCTTTTTGTATATAGTTAACAACACTCATCACTTAATATCTACTAGCTGTTTGCTCTTATCTAAAGTTATGGTTCATGGCAGAAAAATATGCTGTTAATTTACTCATCCTCAGGCCATCCAATATGACTTTTTGAAGATTCTTTTTATCAATGACACCATTTTTTTTTGTTCATTTCCTCCATTGTATGTGTGTAGGGGAAACATTTCAATCTGATATGCAAAATATGGGTGGAAATATAAAAAATATATTTTGCTGAATTTGTGGTCCTTGGTAATTAATAAATTGCATATACACATGTACAAAACAAAATTTATACCAGTGGCTCCTGACAATACATTAAGGTGTTTTTTTAAGTGTCTGTAGCCATTGACATGCATGACCTGCCTCACTTCAGTATCCCGTCTTCTCTTTTTTTCTCTCTCTTAGTTTGATGTGTGAGAAGAGGATATTTGAGACTGTGAACAGTGTGCGGCACCCGTTCCTGGTCAATCTGTTTGCATGTTTCCAGACTAAGGATCATGTGTGTTTTGTGATGGAGTATGCGGCAGGAGGAGACCTTATGATGCACATTCATGCTGACGTGTTTTCAGAGCCACGGGCCACGTAAGGAACACTAATATCACTTTTTCAGATGATTGATTGTCTTCAAGTCTTTATTAGCATGACATCTTCTGTTGTTCTTGAATGTGGCAGGTTTTATGCAGCTTGTGTCGTTCTGGGCTTGCAGTTTTTACATGAGCATAAAATTGTATACAGGTAAGATTACATTTAATCTAGATTATGACATTAAATTGTAATTCAATTAAGTTTAAAACTAATATAACAAATGATATTTAAAAATGTCTCCAAATAGTCCTACAGAGAAGAATTAATGCGTCCTGAAGTAAAGTCAAATGCCTATAAACTCCAGCAAGATAAAGTCATTGTATGCAGAGCCATAGACCTTTATCTATAAAGTGTAATTATGGAAACTGTTCATCTTAACTGAAAGCTACGCCGTGATGTTTTTCCTTAAATTGGCTTGATAAATGTGTTCTTCAGAGATCTGAAGTTGGATAACTTACTGCTTGACACTGAGGGATTTGTCAAGATTGCTGACTTCGGTCTTTGCAAAGAAGGTAAGGCTCTGTTTGCTGTTGTGTTTAGCTCTGTATAAGCAGCAGACTCAAATGTTCTGTCTGTTTCTGTGTTAGGAATGGGTTATCGGGACAGAACCAGCACTTTTTGCGGCACTCCAGAATTTCTGGCACCTGAGGTGTTAACCGAAACGTCCTATACACGAGCGGTGGACTGGTGGGGCCTCGGCGTACTCATCTTCGAGATGCTTGTCGGAGAGGTCAGAGCTCAAATATTTGACTTTTTCATTTCTTCTAGAATTTCTATCCTGATGCATCAAGTTTGGGGTTGTTGTGTTTTATTTATTTTTAAAACAAAATGCTCACTATTGCTGCATATCTGTATTGAAAAACACAGTAAAACCTGAAAAAGTGTGAAATATAAGATCTGTTTTAATATATTTTTTCATTTAATGCAGTAAATTTTGTAGCCATTCTGCGACACTTAAGATTCATGTTTCCGTAGTCTCCATTTCCTGGTGATGATGAAGAAGAGGTGTTTGACAGCATTGTGAATGACGAGGTTCGCTACCCACGGGTCCTCTCAACAGAAGCCATCTCAGTCATGAGAAGGGTTGGTACCAAGAGCAATTTTACTAGGGGGCTTTTACCAAGCTTGAACACTTTTAAAAAATAATAAAGTGCAATAGTGCCACTCACTTTTTTATATATCATTTAATAAAATAAAAACGTTTTTGGTAAAGAGCCCCTATTATACATTAAAAAGGGTCATATTTTGGTTGTACAACAGGCTGATATGCATGCAAGGTCAAAAAACACTTTCATGGTTTTATATTATGCATTTATTTTTACCTAATTATCCCAGCGACTCCCATATGAATCGTTCAGCAATTCATTTGTTCCCAAACCATACCTGCCAACACTCCCGTTTTTCCCGGGAGTCTCCCGTATTTCAGACCAGTCTCCCGTATTGTTCTGTCTCCCGGTAAACTCCCGGAATTCCCCCGCTCCTCAGCATTTTGGTACAGTCCGGGATGAAACTTGGTGCTTGTGCTTGTGCTTTTCCGGTCGCGCGCTACAGTTTGCGCGCCCCCATCTCCTCAAACCTCTCACCCCTCCCGCTCCCCGCTCTTCAGTTTGCGCCAGTGTTGCCAACTTGGCGACAAATTTTCAAAAAAGCGTCTAGCAACAAATCTAGCGACTTTTTTTGTGTGTTACTGGCGATTTTTATAGACTGTCGTTTGTCCATTACTGTACCGTCCCTACTTTTCTCAACGAGCTGCGGGTGATGCCGCCGGCCCCTCCCCTGCAGCCTGAGAGCAGAGCACCTCTCTGCGTACCGACGGCAAATGATTTAGAACAGGTGGCAGTTTGAAGGTATTTCCCTTGTACAGTCAACCCGATCTGCTTCTCCTTTATTTTAACAATTTAATTTGACCATTTATTCTTGTTGCACAATCAGAGATGTTTAAAGTGAGAGTTTCAGAACTTGTCTGAGTATATTACGTCTGAGAGATTACTGCAAATTCCCTACTCATCTATAATGACATACTGTATTCAAACAGCAATAAATTTAGTTAAATTGACAAGCTTACATAAAGCATAGTGCGAATATAAAATACCCCATTTATTTACCATAGGCTGTTAAACAAACAGAAATGGTAGAACGCGATGACGTCAGTAATATGCAAATTAGAGTATGACGTAATCACCCGGGGGTCTCCCTGAATTTACAAACCAAATGTTGGCAGGTATGTCCCAAACCCCTCCTTAGCGCGAAGCTAATCTGCGCTGATTGGACCGATGACAGCCTGTTGCGATTGGTCGACACTGACAGCCTTCAGCGTGAGACAGAGTGAAATGCCCAGCACAGCTTATCAACAATATAGTAGTCAGAGTGCATACACGCTTCATATTAGTGGATTTTGGCTGCCAGTGGGTGAATGTAAATAAAGACGACTAACTGTTTTTTGGAGCAAAAACTCCAAGAACTGGGGAGGAGATCGACACGAGTCTCCTAGCCCATCACACTCTACCTGCTCTTCTCTCTCTCACACACACACACACACACACACACACACACACACACACACACACACATTACCCTCCTCCTCAGAGGACACAACACCAAAATAAAAGTCCTTAACAGAAACATTCAAAAACAGAATACAAAAAATGTATATTTAAGAAACAACTTCACATTAGCTACTAACACCATAGAACACAGTACCCGGTTCCCTCCAGTGTTATCAGGGCCGGCGCATCCATAGTGAGAAAAAGCAAGGAGGCAACCATTTTAACCACTTACTTACACTTGTGAAATGGAGGAAGAAACTGATCCACGATGCACTGCTCCATGTTCTGACATAGTCCCTTACATCAATAGTCTTTTCTGATCCTTCCTTTAACAAAAGGCCGATGAATTCTCCATTGTAAGTGTGTAGATTCCAGAAGCACTCGAACAGCACAAGGCTGGGCTATAATGCTGAGGTTTTTGCAGCGCAACAACTGGCCAAAGTTTCGTATCGACGTCACGATGAAACGGCTAAAGACTCGTTATCAAGACGATTCATTTAAAGTACTAGGAGTCGACTCTTTTATAAATAAAACTATTGATTTAAACACTTTCCACGTTCAGATTTAAGCCCTAGCTGGACATTTCACTTCACTTAGAGCTGTTACACACTACATGGAAGGTCATTCTCAAAAATCCTTAATAGGGGCTCTTTAAAGTTTTGTAAGCCATGAAACAAACCAACCAGTGATAATGAGAATCACAGTGTTACAAACTCAACATAAAAAAAAATCAATAAAAAGAGAAAATGTTTACCCAAAAATAAAAAAATAAATGTCATCTACTCACTGTTGACTTGTTTGGATTTGTTTTTTCTGTTGAACACAAAAGAAGATATTTTGAAAAATGTTGGAAACTGGTAACCATTTACCTTTTTTGTATTTGTTTTTCTATGTAAGTGGTTACCAGTTTCCAACATTCTTCAAAATATCTTCTTTTGTGTTCAACAGAAAAAAGAAACAAGTCAAGAGTGAGTAAATGATGACCAAATATTCTTTTTTGGGTAACTGCTTTGAGGGAAAGAACTACAATCCCATCAAACATTGGGAATGACACCACCAAAATAAAAACAACAGCAAATTATGCAGGCATTTATATTAAAGATGTTGGTTGTCTTGCAAAATTAGCTGTTTCATTTTCGGTAATTTCCTATCGTTATTATTTAATTTTGTTTTTCTTTTCTGTGTTCGATAGAAATTGTTTCTTTTCCAATCACGTAAGCTCACATTGTTAGTGCTCTGTAAGCATTATCTTTTACACTGATATAAAAATTAATTGAACCTAAATAGATTGTCGTTTGTTTTACGATATGCTGTAAAGAAATTGAATGTGCATTGTTTTTCTTATTATTTACCATGTATTTGTAGATATGTGCATGCATACATAGTTGAAGTCAGAATTATTAGCCCCCCTGTTTATTTTTTTCCCCAGTTTCTGTTTAACGGAGAGAAAATTTTTTTTAACACATTTCTAAACATAATAGTTTTAATAACTCATTTCTAATAACTGATTTATTTTATCTTTGCCATGATGACAGTAAATAATATTTTACTAGATATTTTTCAAGACACTTCTATACAGCTTAAAGTGACATTTAAAGGCTTATCTAGGTTAATTAGGTTAACTAGGCAGGTTAGGGTAATTAGGCAAGTTGTTGTATAACGATGGTTTGTTCTGTAGACTATCGAAAAAATATATAGCTTAAAGGAGCTAATAATTTTGACCTTAAAATGGCTTTTAAAAAATTAAAAACTGCTTCTATTCTAGCCGAAATAAAACAAATAAGACTTTCTCCAGAAGACAAAAATATTATCAGACATACTGTGAAAATTTCCTTGCTCTATAAACATATATAAAAATATTAAATATTAAAAAAATGAAAAAAAAAATGAAAAGGGGGGTTAATAATTCTGACTTGAACTGTACATACACACACATACATGCATGCATAAACATTAGGTCATGAAAATTAACTTGGGACTTGGAAAAGTCATGAAGTTTTAGTAGTATACTGTACACTGCTCCGCATAAACGAGAAAACTCATTTAAAAATATTTTACCATTTCTCAGTTAATACAGGTTTCAAACATCTTCCACTTCCGGATGATGGAGGCCACTGTGCTCATTGGAACTTTCAGAGCAGCAGACATTTTTCTGTAACCTTCCTCAGCCTTGTGCCTCGAGACAATCCTGTCTCAGAGGTCTACAGACAATTCCTTTGTCTTCATGCTTGGTTTGTGCTTTGACATGCACTGTCAACCCTGAGACCTTATATAGACAGGTGTATGCCTTTTCAAATCATGTCCAATCAACTGAATTGACCACAGGTGAACTCCAGTTAAGCTGCTGAAACATCTCAAGAATGATCAGTGGAAACAGAATGTACCTGAGCTCAATTTAGAGCTTCACGCCAAAGGCTGTGAATACTTATGTACATGTGATTTATTTATTTATTTATTTTTTTTCAGCTTTTTAATTTTTTTTTTATGTATTTTTAATACATTTGCAACAATTTCAATATCTTTTTTTCCCATTGTCATTATGGGGTACTGTGTGTAGAATTTTGAAGAAATTAATTAATTTAATCCATTTTGGAATAAGGCTGTAACATAAAGTGGAAAAAGTGAAGCGCTATGAATACTTTCTGGACGCACTGTACATTTGGGCTACTAATTTTTAAACTTTTATCATAAGTTAAGATAGATTAGCTTCAGAAAATATTAATTTAAAGGAGATAATAACATCTCAATAACTGTGCTGTAACCTTTGTGTCTTATATATGATATTTTATAATGTTTGCAGTTGTTAAGACGGAATCCAGAGCGACGACTTGGAGCTGCTGAACGAGATGCAGAAGATGTGAAGAAACATCTGTTCTTCAGAGTAAGTTCAGAAGAAACATCTGGCTGCATCTCTCGAATTATTCCAATCATTGTTCTCACTCTCTGAATAATACATCATTCCTACCTTATGTCTTCCAGGATATTGACTGGGACGGATTATTAGCAAAGAAAGTAAAGCCACCGTTTGTACCCACGATTCAGTGCTCCAGTGACGTTAGTAACTTTGATGATGAATTTACCTCAGAGGCTCCAGTGCTGACGCCACCCAGAGAGCCGCGGCCATTAAACCAGCACGAGCAGGACCTGTTCACTGACTTTGACTACATTGCAGACTGGTGTTAGCCATATGCTTGGCATCCCCATCCTCTCCACAAACAAACACACACATTTTGCTGTCAGTGTTATTTTAGATCCCCTTTTCAGTTTTAACATGATGAAGAAACTTTTATTTTTTTATAAGTGTTGCCTGTATATTCGGGTTGAAGGTAATTAACCCATTTTATCAGAAAGGATTGGAGCTAAGCACTATGGGGGACGAAACCTGCAAAAACTAAATAAATACACAAATATATAAATAAATGAGTAAATAAATTCATAAATCGGAGCAGAAATAAAATAAATAAATCAATGTATATAAAAAATCCACAAATTCCTGCAGAAATAAATATATCAATAATTAATAGTGCGGGCAGGTTAATAATAAACGAATTACTCGAATAAGCTTTCAGTTTAGCATTTTCAACATTCGAGTAATTTATTGAATTATTTACCTGCCCGCACTATTCATATTTTTACTTATGGAATGGAATTTATTTTTACTTAGGAAGGAATTTGTGGATTTTTATATACATTTATTTGCAAGCATGTTTATTGTTTTATTTATGCAGAAATGTATGGATTTATTTACATATTTGCGTATTTATTTATTGTTTTTGCAGCTTTCATCTTCCATAAAGCACTGACTGAACACGAAAAAAAGCCATCAGTTCTGCAGTGTAGTTTTCAGCATGTGAATCATGACGCCCCCTAGTGTTGTGAAAGTCACTAGGGTCACATTAAAGGGATAGTTCACCCTAAAAGTACTTTTAACCTTTGAGTTTCTTTCTTGTGTTGAACACAAAACAAAGATATTTTGAAGTAAGCTGAATGCTGGTCATACTTTCATAGTAGGAAAAACTAATTCTATGGAACTCATTGGTTATTACTGGTTTTCAGCCTTATTCAGAATATGATCTTTTGTGTTTAAACGAACCTCAAACAGGTTTGTGACAAATGAAGGGTCAGGAAATGATGACAGAACTTAGTTCTTTGTGAACTATCCCTTTTGACACAGTCACCCTGGCGATGATGAGCCTTGATTTTGATGGGTTTTTTCGTGTGTGTTTGAAGCATTTACAGTGTGACTGGTTTCAAAAATAGTCTGTCATATGTCCGTGTTACTTATTTTAAAGCCATAGGCTGAGATCGTCGTATCTGATACTTTGTATCTCATCCAATGAATGTACAGTTTGCCACCATTACCAAAACATCTAGCCATTTTTACACAATGCAATCTATACTCTTCCCTACAGTGAGTATTGATAATAACTCCGTGCTCTGAAACATGAAATGTCTTTAATTCAGTAACTTATTTCTTTTTGTTTGCTTCTAAACCAGACTTAAGCTGTCAATGGATTTATGCTGCCTTTTAAAAGTTAATGCTCAGTTTGTTTTTGAAAGAGTTTTTCTTTTGAGGACTGGAGAAATAATAGCTGCTAACAACTCAGCTTTGACATCTGTGGACAGGGTTCCCATGCTTCTTGAAAGTGCTTGATTTTAAGAAATATGAATTCAAGACCAGGAAAGTACTTAAACAAACATAGGTCCTTTAAAGTGTTTGAATTTCAAGTTTACGGTGTTATTTTAACAATTGTACTGTACTCTGCTTTTAAACTGAACGAAAAAACTAAGAAATTCTTAATTGAAAAATCTGAAATTTCAATCTTATACTTGAACTATGACAAATAATGCAATTTATCAATATCAATATATTAGTCAACATTAAAAATGACCTTCAAAACATCATCATTATGACATTTTAATGTCAATATTAAGTGAAATGTTAAGTCAGGAAGGACTATCATGGCGCTACATATGCTGGGGGTGTGAATTACAATGATCGATTTCAAATATTAGTGATTTAAAAAGTCCTTGAAAATTCTTGAATTTGGTGCCCATGAAAGAGTGGGAACCCCGAAAGGAGTAAATTTCCTTTTTTTTTTTTTTATTATTAATAATAAATTTATTAATAATAAAAATTTAATAATTAATAATAAATACAGCCTTGCTGCATGAGGAAACTCTCTCAAAAACAAAATTCCTACTGAGCAGAATCTTCAAATGGTTGTGTGTGACAGGCAATAACATTACCTCAGTTGTTAAAGAGAAAGTTCACCCAAAAACGAAAATTGTTTCCTGTAGATTGGTTCCAAAACTAGTATCTACTGACATTCATAGTAGGGAAAAAAAATACCATGGATGTCAATGGCCAACAGAAGAAACTCAAGCATGAGATGAGGGTGAGTAAATGACAGAACTTTCATTTCTGGGTGAACTGTCTTTTTTTTTTTTTTTACATTAGCTCTAGTTGTTCCCTACTGAAACTCATCCATTAAAAAAAACTCATAACTAGTGGATGAGACTTGATAGACTGGAATCCATGCTAGACACCAAATATCCTGAATATATACTCATTCAAAAAATGGGCAAGAAGCTTCATATGTAAAAAGCAATCCAAACTGAGGGCTAGTTTGAGGTCTGGTGTGTTATATAGGCTCACTACATGAACACTATCAAGCTGGAAGCACTACTTTTTGTTTAAAATATCCATGTTTTATCTAAATTGTGGGAAAACAATGATGTAAAAAGGTTTTCTATATGTTTGAGCATGAGGTTTCCAATGGTACAGTCACAAGTCTGACTTGGCAACGGTGTAAATAACAGGTTTTGCTACAAACTGTCAGCCATCGTGAATGCAAAAAATTAAATGTTTATTATGTAAAGTCACGAGTCTCTTTGTAAATGGTTTATTGCCACTTCAAAAAGGATTCTGTGGTGTTTCGTGAAATCTTTTATAATAACTGAGCCGCGAGTACAAGAACAGAAACACTAACAGAAACCATATTCCCCTCAAGAAACGAAAAAAAGAGAGGGGAAATAAAACCATTCATGAGCTACACGCTTTCAAATCTCAAGGTAAACCTGTAAACCTTCTTAGGGGCATTTCCAAGACGTTCACCATGCTTTTCTGAAAAGCATTTATTATTTAAGTTACTAAATAGAATGCAAACAAGCTAACAAAATCATTTCCTACAAAAGAAAATGTTACAGTAAGAAATATGCCTAGTCGCAACCACCAATCGAATTCTCACTTGGACATATGTACAATATATATACACACAAATGAAAGTACAGCCTGCAAACTGCGTTTATCTTGGAATGTGTCTTTTGAACTTTGTCGAATCCCTGCCGTCGTCTTTTTAAAAGACTTCAGCCTTCGCAAGGAAGAGCAAACGTTGCGAATTTCAAAGAGAGAAGGGCAAAAATTCTGAAAGTACAAAGAGCGGGAAAGTGAGGGGCGCGTGGTGTTCACAGCTGAGGCAGTTTATCCACTGGTGTGTCGAATTTGAAGTCGGGAGGAAAGAGATCAGCAGCGCGAGGGTAGATGAGACGATAGGACTGGCGGATGGTCACGTCTGCCACTCCGGCAATGTCTCCAATCTCTGCACAGCAGAAAAATTAAACCCATTTATTAAGGACATTAAGATGTTGTCTTTGTTTAAAACAATAAAGATGAACAAACAAACTGAACACTATTTGTGTCTACACTAGCAAACAATGTCAATCTTTATTTTAAAGAAACAGTAACACCACACTTTTTTTTTAACAATGCTAACGGCCTAATACGATTCAATGATTTATGCTAAGCTAAGCTAAAAGCGTTTCTGCCAGATTTGGAGATCGGCTGAATGAATTAAAAAATAGGCAAAAATTCAACTTTAACTCTACATATTTAACTCTACAGTTGTAAAATGAGCCCGTTTCCAAAAAGTGGAGTGTTCCTTTAAGCATGTATATTGTTTGTCTTTTGGTTCTCATTTTACAAAGACAAAAACTACAAAAATTTGGAGAAATCATAATTGTACTAAATCTATGCACTAAAACCAAATGTTTTTCCAGATATACTTTATCTTTAAAAAGAAGGTGAGAATTTCACTGTGTGAGTCTTTTGTATTTAAATGGATTTTGATTGGTTGTCAGTGTTTATCGTTCATCAGCTGGTAAAAAAATATTCTGAAAGGCATGGTTTCTGCATCATTATCATTATAGCTGTGGTCTGAACTCTTGCTACTGCTTTACATTTTATACATCATTTAGCAGACACATTTAAGAGCAGGTTAGGGAGGGAAAAGGGAGAGTGGTTTTTAAAAAAAAATTCTAGAATGTGGTCAAGTGCTCGCGGGAGAGATGAGGTTTCTTAGGTTATTAAAGGTGTTTTCTGTCACTATTTGATTAGCCTGTATTAATGCATTCAGTGTAAGCTGCACGATTAATCATTAAAAGATCGGGATCTCAACATCCACGCAACATAAATTATAAATGATGGTGATTTGCATATGTTTATTAATCCTTCCAATCGCTGCATTCAAATCTGAAAATGCAAAAATCAAGAAAGAGATTCAGTCTTTAGTCTTTTGAGTTATGAAGTTACAAACAGTCAAATAACACAGAAGTACTGGGATAACGATTTATAGTTTAGATATAATCACTGATGTTTAAGGTAAAGATTAAAATCACCGTCATATTCATTTAATTTGACGCTCAAAAATGAAAGTTGTAGGCAGCAATTCCATTTTTTAACCAATAGGTAGCGACAACCAGCCATCAAAAATATGTCACTGAATAATTAGTCGAAAATGACACATCTAGCAATGAAACGAAGTTTTATGAGTGAATAACTGAATCATTTATTGATAATGAGAGTAAAAATGAATTTGGGTTGTACAAATTATAACGTTAGATTTCTACATTTAGCATTGTCAGCAACAGTAGTAGTAACAGTGAATTTTTCACAGTACTGAATATTTTTCTATTTATTTTTATTCAGCTGATTATTTCTTCATTTTATTTATAATAAAATGACAGGTTCTAAGTTCTGTTTGTTAAAACCAAAATTTTCTAGCAGTGCTGTTTCTGTAATAAATGGAAAGCAAATGACATTTGTCTCCTCCCCTTTTTGGCTGATCCGAAAAATGGTCCGATCCATGACTAAAAAACCATAACGTGATCCAAACTGTGAGATTTGTGATCCGTTACACCGTTACTGGAAAATGATTTAGAGTCTCTCTGTGAGGGCCAACACTCACTAACAGACCGAAGGTTTCTGGAGGAGGTTCTACATTCAGAACAACTTTTTGTAAAGGTATATTGTAATTTTATAGTTAAGGTCCTTGGTGTGAACTGGCCTTTGCATGTGTTTTTTTCTTACCTTTCTGTGTCTTCTTCTCAGCAGACGCTTGAGATGCCATATAAATGGCTGCGGCCGCCACTGAGATTGGACTGCGGCCTGGAACCAAATCCAGTTCCACTGCCTTTCTGGCAATGTAAGTGGCCGCCATTTGCACCTGTTTAGGCAAACCCAAGTTGGAGCAGAAACGTGACATGAAGTCACCAGTTGTGATGAGATCCACACTTGTCTCCAGAGCCTTCAAGATTAGCTTGAAGCAGCGGCCAATCTCCTTCTTTGAGATCCGAGAAACTGCACAGATTTCTGGAGTGGAAGGATGTATGAATTATGCACAAACAATGAAATTGATAATGAAATATCTATAATTTATCAATATACAAATACAATAGGGCTTTTCGCAGTTGTAGTTAACCCTGGGTTATTCTAAAGCTCAGGTAAACTGAATACAGGGTTATTAAATTATTTACCACAGGGTCACCTGTTTGCTTATGCATAAAATTACTTTTTCACACTGCATATTCCTAAACCGTGGCGTTGGTTTAGGACAAAATTGTCATATTTAGAGTTGCATATGTTTATATATGGACAGCTGCCATCTATTTTTTCCTTGACTTTCAAACTATACATTTTTCTAATCACTATTCAATATTTTTCCCCTTAAATGCTAAAAATATACAACACACAGTTACATTGTATATGAGGTTTGCGAGGCTGAGCTCTACTAATGTTAACCCAGCTTCTTAATTGCAAATGTAAAACATACTTGAGATTAAAAATTGGGCTTAAAATGACAAAAAGCCATACTTTGAAGTAACTTGCATAATCTTAAACCTGAAGCTTGTCATTTTTAGCTCCACTAGCGTCCCCGAATGACTTTCACAACCAAAAGGTTTTCCAGAAAAATTCTTCTACCTTCTATTTGTCACACAAACAAATAGACTCATTCTATTGAGTGTACTTTTTCAGCAGTCTTGGTCCTTTGTTCTGTTATTAGTTTTAAGTTTGTGACCTAAAAAATACATTTAAAAATGTATATACATAGGAGCATTAACTCATTAAAGTAGCCTTCGTTTTGCGCTAATTAATTAAAAAAATGATTATAGGCTTATGGTTATTATGATAATGATTGAATTAACATGAACAGATGGGTTCAATAAAAGCATATACAAGTTATTAGCATACAAAAAATCTATTCACCTATGGAACAAATGTATGGGATTTTTACTCATGATGCTCAAACAAAGCAATGTTTTGATAGCATGATGGAGACACAATGTTTGCGGCTTTGCACCGCAGAATTAACTTAGAAATTATACAAATAAGCATTTTAACAATAAAATGACATACTTCACCTTTAATGTCAAAAACACATTAGACAAATTGAATTCAGTGCAGAATAGTCTGTCAATGATCAACATCATAGAAAAAAAAGAGTATGCAGTTTTTACCTTTAAATGTTCTTGGGACGCCCTCCTGTCTGCATGCTATGTAGAGGCAGGCTGAAGCAATAGCATCGTTACTTCTGCCTTTCAGACTCTTCTGTTCATAAACCTGTTTGAACAAGTTGTTTGTTCGATCCTGTGATAAAAAAAAAAAACAGAGCAAATGTTGGGAAAACTTTTTTACTGTTGAGAAAAACCCCAAATTTGAAACCTCAAAGTTAGTCACCATCATCATAAGGGCCATGTTGTGAAAAAGCATATAATAGAGGTATTATCATCTAAAATCAATATATAGAGACAGACTAAAGTGAATGTAAAATAATGATTTGCGCATTTTATTTTAATTTACAAACTGTTTTCATGTTTAATCAGGTCATCTGTTTTATAGCCTATCATTCTGATAAACAACTCTTCATTGTGATCAATAACCTCAGTCTTTTACATGCACAATTCCGCTCACGGTCTCTCACGTTGTCCCTCAAGGTTCTGTCTTGGACCTCTTTTTTTAGCATTTATTTTTATTTATATATTTATTTAGTCACATTATCTGTAGTCATGTTCTCAACTACCAATGTTGTTGGTGCACTGTCCTATTTTATTATCTCCCTGTATAGTGACCTTGAGTTTGCGTAGGGCACTTTATAAATAAACTTTAAACAAATCTTGTTTAGGTTACTTCTTTGTTGCAATTATAACCTAAAATAAAATGATTACATTGAAATAAAATGCCATACATTGTGTTACAAGCTTCCCAGCTAAATAAACTGCAAGCAGAATATTCTCTAATTCAACAACAACAGTCACTCACAATGATGTTTCTGGGGAGGTTGATCCTGTCAGCCATGGTGGTGATCTCTTTGAAGGCATTGAGCATGGCTCGATCAGAACTGCTCATGGTTCTTCGATTCTGGTACTTGGAATTTCCAAACTCGTCAAAGCTCGCCGCACCTGTTCCCTGACATTTCAGAAGGAAAATATATATTTTGAAATCATGATAAGAACACATATTTATGAACCAAACTTTCAAAATTAAAAAGTTAGTACATAAAGTCAAAATCCCTTTACGGCAAGTCATTTCACTAATTGGCCATCTTTGAAAGGCCTTTCGGGCAGTATGCTCGGGCATTCTGTTTGAATGAGGAAACATCAAATTCTTCAAAATTGCTTGCCAAGCTCACCATTAAATTTCATATTAGGAAACAACAATAACATGAAACAATAACTGTCTCTTTAGTTTCACTTCTAAACGTTTGAGACACACAAAATCTGAAATCTAGAAATTCACATCTGGTCCTAGCCCCTCCACCAGAGAATCCTCAGGCTATAGCGATCGCTGATTGGCTCTTGTACTAGAAGTCACACGTCTTGTGTATTCTATAGTCTTTGATAAAATAGGACTGGAACTACTAATCTCAAAATAACAAAGATGTTTGATCATGAATAATAATAGGCAATAAATATGACTTTCAATTAATCATGTCTGGGAGTGGAAAACATTCAACAATACAGTAGCAAAGTAAATAATGAATATTTAAGGACAACATGAATAAGACATACTGTATAGCCGAGAAAACTCATTGAGCTGCTGCAGATAAAGTGCATGACCAAAGTTGAATGTTTAAAGAGAATGCTTTATACTGAGTTTTCAAACAAACTAATAATTCTTAGGAAACAAACTTGCTGTTAATGTGCTCATCTTCAGGCCATTCATGATATAGGTAAATTTTTCTGTTCAGGAGAACGTTACAAAAGACTTTCAGTGAAACTGTGGTTCTGAGTTATAAAATGCAAGTCAACAGCTGCAGAAACTTTGAGACTCAAAAAGAAAACGAAAAAAATATGAACTGAAACCATTGGTCTGTGCAGGAAACTGAACATTCTTCATAACATTATGACCTTTAATCCACAGCCTCAGGCAAAGGGAAATTCAAGTCTTTTCTGCAACCTGGTTCGTTCAGTTTGTTTCCCGTTCAAATAGCTGTTTGTTTACATAATTGCACATTGACAAAACATATAAATGATCATATAGATGATTAAAATGTTACAGCAGCCGTTGATGTTATTGATATTTATCAAGTGTAAAGTAAATGCACTAATCCTCATAGAGCCACCTTTTTATATAGACCTTTTTCTTAGAGTGCAAAATTACCTATTATGCTTTGCGTGTATGCGCAAGGAGGATGCTTCGAACTTCCGGTCGTCAGCTGATGTGTATAAACAGTCATATTTGGACAGCTTTGAAATGATACTTTTAATCTATTTTGCTTGCTTTTAACATCTTTAAACTAACACTGCTGTTTAAAAAATGACATCTAATGGGACGGAAAACAACTGCTGCGAGGTATTTTTCTCTCGTTGTCAGATGGCATCTTGTGCCATTTAAATGAAGCCTTGTCATCGCTAAAATCAACATTTTCTCTTTCTTTCAAATATAACTAAGCCAAACAAATGTAATTCTTCAAAATGTTTGACACACACACACACACACACATAGCCTATTTTACTGTCCTACTAACACATTGATTAAATAAGTGACACAAAGTGAAAATAAAGTGGCATTTTAAAATTGCAGAAAAACACATACCATGGTAAATACTACACAATACAAACCAACTAAATGAAACATAACTGCTCCCGATTAGAATCAACATGCAAAACAGCCAGAATACTATCGGTAACATACTTTTATTGGTAATTTTGGGAAATTGCATGGCTTACATCCCTGCTAGTTTCATGCCAGTAATGTGGTTTGCTCTTTATAATGCAGTGAGGTATTGTTTGTGTGTGTGTTTGCATTGAAGAGCCGTGGAGTACATTATAACAGCTGACAGGTCGGGAACACTGACTCTATATTTCAGCATCTGATCTGAAGGCAGACACTAAATTAGGAGAAAGTTTTTCTGTTGCACTTCAACTGCGTCTGACAGATGTATAATGGCTTTAACACATGTCTTCCTTTAAAAATTAAAGTTTTGCATCACAAAAACACTCTGTAAGCCACTGAAAACAGTATTGACACCCAGTTGAGAAACGCTGCTCTGGCTGATGACAATTCCTAACGGAAGTTCTAAGCACCCTACCGGAAGGCGCTGGTCACTATGGCACCCCCCATGCAGCAACGAAGAAAAAGGTCTATAAACCAGGATAAACCATGAAAATATTAATTTTTTCCCATTTTTTCATCATGTTTACATGTGCCAATTTTTACTTATTTTAATTTATTGATTGATTTAAATTTTTACTTAAAACAATGGAAAGCAGTTATTTTTTAATATTACCCCCATTCTTGCACAACGTATATCATAGCCTAATGGATATAGTCACTATATTTGTTTTCATGCACCAAATTGCACATTGTCTGGACTGCAACCCTGGTCAGACCCAGGACGTTAATAAGTACTTATTATAATCTTTTTTTTTTTTTTTTTAACTATAACACTTTAATAATTGATTATATCAGAATTTCTTTCCAGATAGTCAAAAAAATAAAAGAAAAAAAATACAGATCAATGTTTTTTTTTTATATTCATTAGTGGATAGTTCCCTACCTTGCTGATCATGGTAGTGAGGTCTCCTCCATTGAGAAGAGGGTTTTGAGCATCACCAACACGAGACGGATCTTTGGTCGCTTTCTCATTGGAGAACGTTCTCCACTCTGACCCCACGTCAATTACACGGTCTCCTGCAATAGAAAGCGAATGCGCATTCATTGTCTTATTGTTTACATTACATCCAGCTGTATAATTCAGAAGGAGGTTGAAACTCATACCTACTACAAGGCCACATTCAGGACAGATCATGTCTCCTGCCCTGTAGTCTTCCACCAGCAGGGCATCGGGGTGATTCGGGCATTGCACTTTGGGAAGAGAGTCTCCACTGAGAAACACAAAATTCAGATTTCAGAGGTCAGAAAAAAAAATCGTTATTGTTAAAGTTACAAATGGTAGAATTTATTATGCCTAAATGCTTTTAAGGTCATTATACAATCACAGGCATCAAAAACATGCAAATGATGAATTATAATCCAGACTCAACATTGCCTATGCTCACGATGTGACTATTGCGAATGATCACATTGGGATATTGATGCTGAAATTATATATTATGCCCCTACTTTAATGGCATTGTTTTCAAAGTTTTATTATTATTACTTTTTTTAAGTTCTAACAGTTCAAATGTCTAGTAAGAACCCCAGTAACTCTTCTGGAGTTTTCCAATGAGCGTTTCAATTAGTTATTAAGTGTAAATGAATGATCTAATTCACCATTTTGCCTATTTATGCTGTATGTCTAAAATATAATGAAAGATATTTTAACTTTTACTATTTTACTACTGTACTTAACTAATTTTCTTAGGCCCACTTGCTTTTCCATGAGGCTGTAAAAGTACAATTTTATAGGCTAAAATACTTCTCTTTTTGTTCCAATTGACATATTTTTTAATAACAATAAAACTGAAGCAAACTGACTGACATTTGCTTACATGCTTGTATAATAATAATAATAATTCCTTACATTTTTAAAGCACTTTTCTGGACACTCAAAGCACTTTACACATTGGGTGGGATATACATCTTCTATATTTGAAAGCCAAAATGTCACCGAACTTCCCACTGCTGTTATCTTAGACAGCTTGGTTACAGTGTATAACCGTAATGATTCAACTAATAAATAATTGTGACCGTCCTATAGCTATTGAAGTAAGGTTAGTTTTATATTTAGTTCGCACATTCTGACTTTCTCCTTAATAATATAATTTCATTAAAGTATTATCTGCAATATATAAATAGTGAAATCATATTAGCAGCCAATGACTATGAACGTACAACATTGTTTAGAGTCTATTAAATAGGGTTAATGTTGTTTTGAAGTCATATTTAAATGCTATTTCAGTCTGAATATTCAAAGTAGCGTGGTAAACAATGAAAACACGTTGTCACTGTTCAAATATAAACAAATGTGCGTAAAGGCATGGGACGATAACCGGTTTCAAGCTTTACCGCGGTTTGGGAAAGTTAAGGTTTTAATACTGCTAAAATGTTCTGTTACACCATTCCCATGGTATATGTAAGGTTTTTTTATGTATTTTTTATTTGTTGTAAAGAAATCTGTTTTTGAAACTAATGAAGAGAGCAGAAATCAATGATTTATTTTAACTATTTATCCTGACATGTTTACTCTTCCAAAATATTATAAACGTTTCTTAAAATAAAATAAATTGTGTTAAACGTGGATAAGTTTTTTTTTTACCCAGACATTTAAAAATAACTTATTTTAGAGCAGTAATCACAATACCGTGATACCGTGGTATTTTTATCCAAGGTTATCATACTGTCAGAAACTTATACCGACCCGTGCCTATGTGCAAATATAAAACCAACTTTACCTCAATCCTAGAGCTAACTAAGTTACATGACATGAAAAATAATTCTAAACTCTTTAAGTCTGAATTAACAACTTTTTCAACATCAACAAATACCATTCTTAACTTTAATAAGGCATTAGTCTAATTTTCAAAGAACTGATATGAACAACAGACAACTGTGTGTTAAACTTATATGATAAAGATTATAAGGTAAAAATATCAACACGAATTGTTCATTAGGCTCATCATGATCTCGGATAATCCCATTAGCTAATGTTAATTGTTGAAGGTATTTGTAAAGTAAATCTACACAACAAAACACCTTATTCAAAAACAAATGATAATTTTTTTATTTGATTATTTTATACAAAAGAAACTCCCCCATAAATGACGGCTGATTCGTGGCTTTCACGGTTTCTGTTCAAACACAACATCTACAGTAGTGTAAAAGCCTCAAAAACGAAGGCATAAATTAGGATAACATTAAATAAGAACAATAATTTGTCACTACACCAGGCACGACTTCCTGAGTTGTTGATGTGGGAGCAGTTAGCGCTGTTAGCTCACTGATGACTGTGTTGCTCGGTTCACATTTGACAAGCATTTCAAGCCTCCACAAAGACCTGAGACAACAACCCTGACGACTCGTCTTTTAACGTTATTTACAGCTCCAGCAGCTCTCGCTTTGTGTCGTTTCACGGGATACGAAAGAACAAACAACATGCGCTAGCAGAAAATGACAGTGTTCATGTTCTCCTGAGCCTTTCATACGCATCACAGCGACAACAAACAGCTAATAATAAAAGCCCAGAGAACACAGCGGAGAGATTCAAAGCTCGTCTATAATGTGCGTTTACAGACTGATATCAGACAGACAGAGAACTGACAGAAAACCATCAGAAATTAAACCAACCGGCTCGTTGACGCCATACTGTTTCTGTCTGTTGTCCACGGCAGTGACTCTCTGGTGAACACAATGGACGCCCGCTACATCTATTTATAGGTTTTGTAGGTCACGTGCACAAAGAAGGACGGGGTGCCACAAGGTTCAAATTTTCACATTTTTGATTCGACAAATTCATTCATGTTCCTCCATTTGTAGTTTTTTTAGTTCCAAGTCGTATTTTCACTACGTTTGTCTGTGTTTTGAACTAAATTATGTATGTTAGATGTTTCTATTAAAAGGTCTCTTTGGATTTACGATGTATAATGTTTGGCTAAAATGTCATTTCTGTTTTGTTCCGTGATGTTTGGCATTTTAGGCTTCACGGTGGCAAAGTGGGTAGCATGATCACTTCACAGCAAGAAGGTTACTGGTTCGAGACCCGGCTGGGTCAGTTGGGCATTTCTGTGTGGAGTTTGCATGTTCCCCCAGTGTTTGTGTGGGTTTCCTCCGGGTGCTTCGGTTTCCCCTACAGTTCAAAGGCATGCAGTACAGGTGAATTGAATAAGCTAACTTGGCCGTAGTGTATGTGTGTGAATGCAAGAGTGTATGGGTGGGTGTTTCCCAGTGTTGGGTTGCAGCTGGAAGGGCATCCGCTGCATAAAACATATGCTGGATAAGTTGGCGGTTCATTCCACTGTTGTGACCCCTAATTAATATAGGCATTTAGTCATAATTATTAGAAAAAGTAACTTATTATTCATTCATTCATTTTCTTGTCGGCTTTGTCCCTTGCGGGGTCGCCACAGCGGAATGAACCACCAACTTATCCAGCACAATTTTTTACGCAGCGGATGCCCTTCCAGCCGCAACCCATCTCTGGGAATTTCCACACACACACATTCACACTCATACACTACGGACAATTTAGCTTACCCAGTTCACCTGTACTGCATGTCTTTGGACTGTGGGGAAACCGGAGCACCCGGAGGAAACCCACGCGAACGCAGGGAGAACATGCAAACTCCACACAGAAACGCCAACTGACCCAGCCCAGCTGAGGTTCGAACCTGCGACCCAGCAACGTTCTTGCTGTGAGGCAACAGCACTACCTACTGCGCCACTGCGTTGCCTTAACTTATTATTATTATTATTATTATTATTTCATAACTATAAGGTGACATGTTTATATTTATTTTTAGACATCACAGTAACAAAGCAGTAACAATGTAACAAACAATTGTAATTCTAACAAATATTCATGATAAATAGAGCTCTTAAAGATAGACATTGGCAACCCAGTGGCGCAGTAGGTAGTGCTGTTGCCTCACAGCAAGAACGTCGCTGGGTCGCAGGTTCGAACCTCGGCTGGGCTGGGTCAGTTGGCGTTTCTGTGTGGAGTTTGCATGTTCTCCCTGGGTTCGCGTGGGTTTCCTCCGGGTGCTCCGGTTTCCCCCACAGTCCAAAGACATGCAGTACAGGTGAATTGGGTAAGCTAAATTGTCCATAGTGTATGAGTGTGAATGTGTGCGTGGAAGTTCCCAGAGATGGGTTGCGGCTGGAAGGGCATCCGCTGTGTAAAATCGTGCTGGATAAGTTGGCGGTTAATTCCGCTGTGGCGACCCCGCAAGGGACAAAGCTGACAAGAAAATGAATGAATGAATGAAGATAGACATTTTATCTGAAATTGGGAAGAAATGTTATCAGACCTTTTAGAAAAATATGATAATGGCATTTTTCATTTTTCGAAACAAACCCTTTTCAATTGGTCTTTTAATTTGTTCCATCGTTTTCTCTTAATAACATTGATAATTAAAGCAAACTGTAAAATTCTACAATTATTATTATTTTAACATCAGTTGTTCTTTTTATTAACAAGATGTCAGTATTATAGCTATAGTATAATTAGCTATAGTTTAAAGTTAATCTAAAATTAATTTTAAAAGGATCATTAAAGAAGTATTAAACTGACAAGGTTAAATGAAGGCCCAAAACATTTTTAAGGTTTAGATGTCAATAAAATATGAAAAAGAAGGATTGTACAATAGTACAATATAGATCTAACTATCTAATTATTAACAAAAAAATGTAGCTTTAAGTTGTATAGAATAATACATTTAATGGCTATTTAATGTCACACATGTGCTGAACTACACGTGGCTTTAATTTTACTAATAATGGAAAATGGATGTGATTTGCATGTCTCATTTTAAAACTATCTGTCATGTTTTACAGCTTAGGCTTTTAAAATACCAGCAACAATTATGTTCTATTGAAAAATGATATACCATCCTTAAATTCATTATTCACTTGTGCCTTATAATGCAACTGTGTCATACATGATCATTAAGAGTTCAGTTGGTGTACTCTTAAACCTCAAGGGTTGGGCCCACTTATAATCATGCTGCGAGAACATTCATATGTCTGTAAAGTTATCATGTTTCTTTCTAATAATACTCAAGAGCACTAAATGAGCAAATGAAATGGCAAACAGGTGATGATGTATCTTGTATATTTAATAGCAACTGCAAATGTAAAAAAAAAAATCGGAACTATAAAAATGTAGGTCATTCTGTATTGATGTGGTCTTCTGGAAGGAAAATGTCTATAAAGTGTGCATGATTATAACTCTATAACTAAAATCACGAATAATTCATTCTTTCATTTTCTTTTCGGCATAGTCCCTTTATTAATTTGGGGTTGCACACAGCGGAATGAACCGCCAACTTATCCAGCATATGTTTAATGCAGCGGATGCCCTTCCAGCTGCAACCCATCACTGGAAAACATCCATACACACTCATTCACACACATATATGGACAATTTTAGCTTACCCAATTCACCTATACCACATGTTTTTGGACTTGTGGGGGAAACCGGAGCACCCAGAGGAAACTCACGCGATTAATTATGATATAAAAAAATAATTAATGGTGATCTTTGATTATTTTTGAAAGATAATTTTTTTTTTTTTTTTTTTTTTTTGAATAATTGTTACATTGTTTTAGCATTTAAAAAACAATAATAAAACATTAGATGTGTATAACTTGTTTTATTAGGGTTATACCATTTTCCACTTCAGCACTTTAGACTTGATCTAAAAAACATACCAAATAAATCTCTACTCCAATACTTTTAAAATTACAAAAGTTTAAGTTAGGTTAAAGTTTATGTTTTTAAGTCTATGCTCCCAATTTTTTAAAGGGTAATTTCACCCAAAAATGAGATTCCAACCCTCAAAATAAGCTGTTTTGAAGAATGATGGGGAAAAAGTCAGCGGTTTCCAGCATTCTTCAAAATATCTTATTTTGTGTAAAACAGGACAAGGTGGAGGATGAAACGATGACAGAATTTTTATTTTTCTCTTTAACTATAATGGCTTTATAAATATTATTATGATTACTATATAAAATATGGAATTAAAACATTAATAAAATATAATTCCTGTGTTAATTTAAAGAAAAAAGAAAGAAAGAAAAAAATCAACGTGACCATGATTCAGCAGGAAATAAAAAGTTCCTCTTACAAAACTAGCTAAAACCTGGAGGGAAAAAACACACATTTAGGCTGGGTTGGTTTAGTCACGAAGACATTTCCTGCACTGTGCCAGCCAAACAATGCTGCACTTTCTACGCATCTGGGTCCTAGTTTCCTCATAAAAAAAAAAATAAGAAAAAAGCAGAAGAAAGAGTGCACTGGGTTAGTCTTAATTATTACACGGTTATGACTGTCTAAACAGTAATACTTCACAAACTCCACCTATAATTTAAAAGCACCTTTATCTGAGACACTGCCTTGTGCACAGGGAGCGTCTTCAGGAGGTTTGATCCCTCACCTTTATTATCCAGTGGCTTCATAAACGCAGCGCTGTCACCGTCCAATGAAAGACGCAGTTGACGAGCGGAACAGCTCCGTCATTTTGACTGCTGAACTACAAGTCGGAGCAGGTCGGACAAAGAGTCGCATATTTCAATGCTACCGCCGAGTTCAGACTTCTCTGGACAGCGCGAACAGTGCTTGACGGACATCACAATATTGAGCTGAAATGAATTGCTTGGTAGCGATTATGTTTTGTTCTTTTGCAGCCCGTTTCCTGCTCAACGACAACTTTTGACAAATCTAGTGTTTACGGAGAACGACAGCGAGGACTTTCACTGACGGAGACAGTAGGCAGACAGTAAGTTGATCGTTTTATGGTTTTATCTGGGTCTTTATGATTCATTTATTCATACTTCCTAGATTATTATTAGTATATTATTCCCAGGGGTTTCAGCCAGGTTATTATAGTGCAGTTTCGCGTTTAGACGGTGTTATTTTTTTTCTCTAATGCAGATCCATCATGAAGCCTAACTGTATTATACATGTGAGAATATTTCTATTTTGAGGCAATGTTTCATTAGCCTAATAATAACCATTTCAGAACAGCCTGGACACGTTTTGCATTTACTGGGTCATCCACTAAATGGGTGCATTACTCTTTTTTTTCTTTCTAGAAGTTATCTATCATTTATTAAGTTTTCAAGACTACCTTCTTTTGTAACTTCTGCATGGTAATAAAATGTTTATTAATAAAAATCTCCATTAATAAACAATAATATAATTAAAACAAAAACAGGACTATCCGTTTTTTAGGTTATTGATCAACTTGACCATGAGCTGTGGTGTTTTTTTTTGTTTTGTTTTTTATTCACTTTACTGACATTAAAACTTTTTCAGTGTGTTTTATTTTAAAGATGGTCCCTCGCTAACAGGATGTTTTAATGTTTTCTGCAAGTCTTAACATGATTTGTAAAAAAAGTCTCCTCAGGTCTTAAACCAGCATTGCTGTAAAACCAAAGCAAATGTTGTATGCACTGCAAATAGTACAAAACAACAACAAAAAAAGCTGTATTTTTGTTTTACATTAGAAATTTTTAAACAGAATTAAATCAACATTTGCATAGATATTATTTACAGTGCAAAGCAGACTTATTGAAATTGTTAGCAGTTTCTGGTAAAATAAATAAATAAAATGAAAATAAATAAATACAATTAGAAAGTAATTTCAAACATATTCACATCTTTTAGTGGAAATGACCCAGTTTATGTAATCAACCCAAAGCCAGAACTGTGGGCTTCTTAGCTTATATATTTCTTAAAACCCATAAATAGTTAACACAGACAACTCTAATGAATAACAGCTGCCTTTTGCTTCTAGACTCTATTTCTCACGCACCAGTCTGAGAAAAGAGCAGACATCAAATCAAGCCGGGCTCGAGCTGTGTACATGCCACTGGGAATAGCGTTAAATTGAGCTATTAATACCACATTGGCAGCTACAAACGTTTAACCTGGAATCAAGAAAACATATCTGTCGTGCTTCTCGTGCCACATGAACATGTAAGACATCACAGTGAAGTGCCACTGCAAACATAACACAGTCTTGAGATGGTTGGACCTTTCATGTTGTAACTTGAAGCCACATGTGGCTAACAGGTATTTGATGAATAGTGCAGAGTTCGTACGCACTCTGTGTGGTTTAACTCACTTGATTATATACACACCAGTCACAGAAAAAACTAAAAGACTAAATGGAAATCTACTCATTATAATACAGTACTTTCTTTTTATTTTGGAGTAAACACCCAATACTTTCAAATGTGTGCATCGTCATTAACATTACGAAATGATGAAACATGAATTAATAGACTCAAGCTTATTTTGTTCAGGCATGCACTGACTTTATATATGCACTGACTGCTCTCCTCTTTATTACAGGGATGTTTAGTCTAACTGAAGTTGCCTCCCTTAATGACATCCAGCCAACTTATCGGATTCTGAAACCATGGTGGGACGTGTTTATGGATTACATTGGCGTGATAATGTTGATGTTAGCCATCTTTTCCGGGACTATGCAGTTATCCAAAGACCAAGTGGCATGTCTTCCAATTCTTGAGAAAAACATAAACCTTGAGGGGGCACAAAATCGAACAGAATGTTCCTTATCAGGACCTTCAACAGCTAAAGACCTTCCTGACAGTGTTGCGCCAAAAGAAGGCGTGTGGACTCAACCTCAGCCTACAGGAGTTAAAACAAACCTGGATTTCCAGCAGTATGTTTTTGTCAACCAAAAGTGCTACCACGATGCCTTACCATGGTTCAACAAGTACTTCCCTTACCTTGCCCTCATACATACTATAATGCTAATGGTAAGCAGCAATTTTTGGTTCAAGTACCCAAAGACTAGCTCAAAGATCGAACACTTTGTTTCCATTTTGGGACGGTGCTTTGAATCACCATGGACTACGAAAGCTTTGTCTGAAACCGCTTGTGAAGATTCAGAGGGAAACAAGCAGAGGTTTACTGGTGGTTCCGTTTATCACAAGCACGTATCTTCAGAGGACAGTCAGTCTACTCCTTTGGTGGAAACTCCAACAGTGCCGTTTTCAACTGAAAAGCTCATCGCAGAAGCTCCCAGCCTGACCACCTTGGATAAAAAAGACGGCGAACAAGCCAAAGCCCTTTTTGAGAAAGTGCGGAAATTTCGAGCTCATGTAGAAGACAGCGACTTTATTTACAAACTCTATGTGGCTCAGACGGCAATAAAAGCCCTAAAAGTCATACTGATCTTGAGCTATACATCAACATTTGCTGCAGAAATTAGCTTCTGTCATATTTGCAAACCTAAAGTTGAAAGTTTGACTGGATATGATCAGTTCTTCTGCACACACAACATGGCATTCATGTTGAAGAAACTTCTCTTCACTTTCATGGCTATGATCTGTCTCTATGGATTGGTGTGTTTGTACACGCTCTACTGGCTCTTCAGGAGGCCTCTTAAGGAGTACTCTTTTGAAAAAGTCAGAGAGGAAAGTAGCTTTAGTGATATTCCTGACGTCAAGAATGACTTTGCTTTTCTGTTACACATGGTCGACCAATATGATCAGCTGTACTCTAAACGATTTGGGGTGTTTCTCTCCGAGGTTAGCGAGAACAAACTACGGGAAATAAGCCTTAATCATGAGTGGACTTTTGAAAAACTTCGTCAGCATGTGTCAACCAATGCTCAAGAGGAGCAAGAACTTCACCTCTTTATGTTGTCGGGACTCCCTAATGCCGTATTCGACCTCACTGATCTGGAAATCTTAAAGTTAGAGCTTATTCCTGAGGTCAGGATTTCAGCTAAAGTTTCCCAGATGACCAACCTCCGGGAATTACATCTGTATCACTGCCCTGCTAAAGTGGAACAAACTGCTTTCACTTTTCTCCGTGACCATTTACGATGCCTTCACATTAAGTTTACTGATGTCGCAGAAATCCCACCATGGATTTATCTGTTGAGGAGCCTCAAAGAACTGAACCTGTTTGGGAACTTGAACTCTGAACACAACAAGATGATTGGACTGGAGTCACTGAGAGATCTGAGACACTTGAGGACATTGTACCTTAAAAGCAATCTTAACAAAATACCCTCAAATCTAACAGATTTGTCACCACATCTCGTTAAATTGGTAATACACAATGATGGGACTAAATTACTGGTACTGAACAGTCTTAAGAAGATGACCAGTCTGGTTGATCTGGAGCTCCATAATTGTGATTTGGAGAGGATTCCCCATTCCATCTTTAGCTTGGCTAATTTGCAAGAACTTGATTTGAAGAATAACAACATCCGCACCATTGAGGAGATCATCAGTTTTCAGCATTTGAGAAGACTGGTGTGCCTCAAGCTGTGGTACAACAAGATCAGCACCATTCCACCATCGATTGGTCTTGTGAAGAGTCTGGAGTCCCTAATTATCTGTCACAATAAAGTGGAGAACCTTCCTCCATCTCTGTTTCATCTGCCTAAACTGAGGCACATTGACCTCAGCCACAACTCCATCTCAAATATTCCCATAGAGATTGGACTCCTTCACAACCTTCAACATTTTGCTATCACAGGCAACAAGGTAGAAGTTCTACCTAATCAACTGTTCAAATGTTCAAAACTGAAGGTTTTGTGTGTGGGTCATAACAACATCACCAGCATCCCAGACTCAATTGGCCAGTTAGTTCAGCTGTCCCACCTAGAGCTCAAAGGGAACTGCTTGGATTACCTTCCATTTCAGCTTGGCCAATGTCAGCTTCTTCGCAAGAACCTCCTCTTTGTAGAGGATCACCTTTTTGACACACTGCCTCTTGAGGTCAAGGATACCATGAGTAGTGACTAATGGAACTTATCTGAATGGATTTAAGCATTACACTTTTACTGTTTGATGACACAATTATCAAACAAACCAAAATGCTTAATAAACAAATATGTAAAGGATGATGCAGCTTTTTTTACAGGCCTGCCAATATGTCAGCAACAATACGGTCTAGAAAGGGGCCTCAAAGACAGGAAGAAAAAACACAAGTGTTGCAAAATATAACAGGAACGTTGCAAACAACAGGTTTGTGTTTGCTTCTGTTTGCCTAAAATGTGTTTAATTTAAATCGTGTTCTGTTACATATTTTCATTTGTATATTTTTGTATTTGCAAACATTTCTTTTTTGTTGAATATGCAGACTGATGTTTCTTTTAAAGGGACCATTCACCCAAGTTTAAAATTCTACCATCATTGCCTCACCTTCATGTCACTCAAAACATTTATTGCAAAAAATAAATTAATTAATTAAATAAAAAAATTAATAATAATAATAATATATATAGGAATGTTCAAACTGGTTTGGACAATATATTCTTATGAAATATCTGGCTTCATATTATAAAAAAAACCATTTTCAGACATTTATATTCCATAGGTCATACAAGTTTGAAACAGCATGAGAACAAATTGGGCCTTCATGCTGAAGGAACATTTCACAGTTCCTAAAACTAGTGGATTTTTGGTGTTTTCCCACCACAGGAACTGGGAATCATTGTAGTTCTACAAATGTTAATTGGGGAAACTAAATTTGACTGTCACTAAGATGTCAAAATCATTAATGGTTTCAAAATGCCCATTTCTGGGTGAGCTATGCCTCACAGTCAAAGGAGTCCATTCATGGTCCTGAAGGTACTGTAGATTTTAGCTCCAAATTGCCCCAACATGCCGTTCTGGAAGTTTCTGGTATACCATGACTTTAACATAAATAAGCAGTACAGTGGCCCTCCAGGGAACAGATTGGGCACTCTGCTTTAAAGGGATGGTTCAACCAAAAATCAAAATTTACACACTATGTACTCGCATTCAATTGGTTCTAAACATTTAAGAATTTAATTCTTCTGTTGAACACAAAGCAAGCTATTCTGAAGAATCTTGGGAACAAACAGGTCACTGACATCCATAGTAGGAAAACATGGAAGTCAATGGCTATCCAGCATTCTTCAAGGTATCTTCCTTTGTGTTCAAGAGCACCTCAAACAGATTTGGAACAAGCGGAGGACGAGCAAATGAAGACAGAAATTATTTTTTTTTTAGGTGAACTATCCATTTACAGTATTTAAAACAAGGATGTTCAGGCCAATGCCCTGCAGAGTTTAGCTCCAAGACACTTGTCTAGGAATTTCTAATAAACCTGAAGTCCTTTATTGTTTGTTTAACCAGAGAACTCTGCAGGACAGATGCCCTTTTTGGAGAAGGTTTGGATGCTCCTGGTTTATAGGTCAGTAGTTCAGTTCAAGTTTCAGCTTTCAGTGAGGTCCTTAACTGTTTTATTATAATAACAGACCCAACTTAGGGCAACAAATTCATTGTTTTTACAACATTATACATAACATAGCGTTCTTTAGATAATTTCAACACGTTTAGGAGCAGCGCTTCTTAACATTTGATGCACTCCAATAGGCATGATCTGACACGATAAAAGACATTATGAAAGTTCACCTTTAGCA
Organism: Danio kyathit; assembly: GCA_903798195.1. NCBI lineage: Eukaryota > Metazoa > Chordata > Actinopteri > Cypriniformes > Danionidae > Danio > Danio kyathit. Next base: position 26,823,049 of record LR812520.1, read on the forward strand.
ATAACGGCAATATTGCAACACGGTTTCGAGTCAGAGAATGCAAGTTTGTTTTGTATTCGCTTTGTTAAAAAGGAAGCATATGAAGAGTTTTTGCTGTATTGTGCTGATAAGAGGCATATCAAGGACTAAAAACTGCCAGATGGGGGGAGGATGTACACCATGTTCACATGATTAGAAAAAACTCAGTGACCTTATAAAGATACACGTGGTTCACTTTTGCCGTGTCATTCGAAATGTGTCTTAAAAGATGCACATGCTTTTCGAAGAACATCGACCCTCCGGCATGTAATTGTTGATGTCTTATTTTTATTCTCTGATTGTTTTTGTTATGAAATTTTATGTATGAACTACATTTGTATACACTTAGAGTGCAACGGTATGTTGTTTCTAACAAGCAATTCGATTAAGTTTTGATATTTACAAAGAACAATACATGCAAAGATATTGAATTAAAAGTGTATTTATGATATGGTGGCTGTTTTGTATTTTTGGCCTATCAAACTTGCACACTTTGCTTGAGCAGTTTCAAGGTTTTGCATGCTACACTTTTGCATGCACGCGTGTTTCAGCTTGCCTGCCTTGTTTCACATGTATTGTTGCCCACCCCCTTCTTTTGGTCTTGCTGTTGTTGCCCCTAGAAATTTCTAGATCTTGATAAACATGCTCGTAGTTAAAGCTGTTGAATAATTTGCCTCAGACTCTTTCACGTGACTGTAGAGTTGCCTCATTGAAGAGGTGTTTTTTTGTTCTATATTATCACAATAGCACTAGTAATTCAGTGTTGATTCTGAAAACATTTAAAGTGATAACAATTATTCTTAATTTTTTTATATTTTTACTCACTCTTGTGTTTCTACGTGTCCTTTTTCTGTCAGACCACAAAAGGAGAAATAGAAACACTTTCTTGCAATTCTAAAAGTATTTCAAAATCATCCCATGCAATACATGCCATATATTGCACTACCTGACAAAACTTGTCGTTGATCCCAGTTGTAGGAGCAACAAATAATAATTTGACTTCTAGTTGATCATTTGTAAAAGTGGCGAAGGTAGATTTTTCTGATGAATCATCTGTTGAACTGCATCCCAATCATTACAAATACTGCAGAAGACCTAATGGAACCTACATGGTTCATGATTCTCATAGAAATCAATCATGTTTGGTGAAGGAAAAATCATGGTTTGGGGTTACATTTAGTTTGGGGTCGTGCGAGAGATCTGCAGAGTGGATGGCAACATCACCAGTCTGAGGTATTAATACATTTGTGCTGCCCATTACATTACAAACCACAGGAGAGGGCAAATTCTTCAGCAGGATCGTGCTCCTTCTCATACTTCAGCCTCCACATTAAAGTTCCTTCAAGCAAAAAAGGTGCTCCAGGATTGGCCAACCAAGTCACCAGACATGAACATTATTGAGCTTGTCTGGGGTAAGATGAAGGAGGAGGCATTGAATTCATTGATGAATCCAAAGAATCTTGATGAACTCTGGGAGTCCTGCAGGAACGTTTTCTTTGCCATTCCAGATGACTTTATGAATAAGTTATTTGAGTCATTGCAGAGATGTATGGATGCAGTCGTCCAGGCTCATGGGAGTCATACACAATATTAATTCTTTTTCCACTACACCATGACTTTATATTCTATACTGTACATTATTTCTGTTAAGAGACAAGAGTTTTGTCTGAGCAAAGTCAGACCTTAGTGTCCTAATTAAATAAAAATCCAGGCATGATCATATTTTATTTTAGCAAAATAAGCGTAATCTAGAGGCCTTTGACTTTCATATAAGCCACTTCTGATACCAAATGATCAACTAGCAGTCAAGTTATTATGTGTTGTTAATCGGGTGTCAAGACTTTTGTCAGGTAGTGTACATACAGTTGAATGCAAAAATATTAGGCCTCCTGTGAAATTTTTTTTGTTTTTCAAAGATTTCCCAAGAGATGTTTAACAATGGGTTTTCTAAAATATTTTTTCTAATAGAGAAAGTCTTATTTGTTTTATTTTGGCTGGAATAAAAGCAGTTTTTATTACTGCTTTTAGCAGTCAATATTATCAGCCCCTTTGAGAAATATGGGTTTTCGATTGGCTACAGAACAAAACTCTTGTCCAATGGCATACCTACTTTACTAAACTCGCCTTAATTACCACAGTTAAATCTTGAAATTGTACTTTAATCTGAATACTAGCATCTTGTAAAATAACTAGTAAAATATACTGTCATCATGCCAAAGACAAAGTAAAACTTTTTTTTTAGAAATGAGTTATTAAAACTGTTTAAAAATGTGTTAAAAAAATCTTCCCATCACTTGTGAAATATTTAAAAGAATACAAATTTTACAGTAGGGTTAATAATTGTGATTCAGTAAAAAAGTTATTTATTTAATAAAAGCCCTTAACTTTGTGTTGGTTTTAGTGCATTTTTAAAATTATTTGTGCACAAAAAAAGTATACAACTACAATGTCTTGATAAATATAGACTAAAAATAATAAAAAGATAATAATAAATAGTCTCTAGTTTATCCAAGTCTACAGAGCTTTTTTTGGTCATAAAAAACTAAAGAAGCCATAAGCTGTTGGATCAACACCCAGAGTGAGTAAATGATGACTGGTGAATAATTTCTTATCCAGGTTATTAGACAAGAAACCAATAGCCTTTATAACATTAGAACAATTGAAGGTGTTCACTTAACCCTCTGAAGGTGGACAGCAAATTAAATCAGATAAATAATTTTATTTCTCCTAATGCTAATGCAATGCTTTCTTAGATTAGACTGCATATCAGTATGAGTGCTCTCTGCTGCACCATTCCATTAGTCTTTTTCAGTGGTCAGTCATTGTAACTGCAAATTATTTTCCTTTAAATCCAAGATGGACGACAGACAGCCACACTTGTTGACCACTGCAGCCATTTCATGTCATTCCTTCTATTCCAGAAGAACTCATGGATATAAAAAAAATGTATGCTTTGTAAGCTGGATGCTTTGCAAACTGTCATACAGCCTATAATATGCTCAGTATATGAAATAGTTTGATGAACTGACCATGTTATTTCTGTTTTGATGTTTAGGAAGCTAGGCCTATACAATTGAAATTCATGTAAATATGATTAAATGTTTTTCAAAGCATTAAATTAAATAATTCTTCATGAATTTATCATAAAAGTCAAATGTATAATATTTAATCATTTTGACATTGTTTTGTGGACTGCATGGTGGCACAGTGGGTAGCACGTTCGTCTCAAAGCAAGAAGGTCGCTGGTTCGAGCCTCAGATGGGTCAGTTGGCGTTTCTGTGTGGAGTTTGCATGTTCTCCCTGTGTTCGCGTGGGTTTCCTCCGGGTGCTCTGGTTTCCCCCACAAGTCCAAAGACATGTGGTATAGGTGAATTGGGTAGGCTAAATTGTCCGTAGTGTATAAGTGTGTATGGATGTTTCCCAGTGATGGGTAGCAGCTGGAAGAGCATCCGCTGCATAGAAAATGTGCTGGATAAGTTGGCGGTTCATTCCGCTGTGGCGACCCCAGATTAATAAAGGGACTAAGTCGAAAAGAAAATGAATGAATTAATACTGTTTTGTTTATTGCTCAGGTGCATTTTCGCCACTGAATTAGACATTTAATTCACTTTATAAAAATACATTTTTGAAAAATTACTGATGGGTCGCGGACAAAGAGGGTTTGGGAGTCAAGGAAGAAAGTGAAAAGCGGGGGTGCGTGTGAGGAGGGGGATTGGTAAAATGAGGTGCTGGGTCAGATTTCAGAGGTGTGCCGGATCCGGCTTGTTCGGGTGCAAATAAAGCCCTGACGCTACCTTAATGTAGAAGTAGCTAAAACTAACATGCAACAACTTTAATCATAAGATAAACACAAAACAAAAGTTTCCATCCAGAGCTTGCGACGTGTACATACATTTTTTAAGAGGTGTGCGTCAGCGTCATGGCGAGGGCTATGCGACCGAGGGCTGCACAGGAGCGCACACACATGCACTTGACGCAGAAGTATAAATCAGTCTTAAAAGTCCATGTGAAATCAAAATTTGCAATGTTTAATTTGCAAGTGCACATTGACCAAACTTTAATTTCCACAACTCTAATTTCCACATTAGGAGAGGTACGGTGGTCCTCTGTTGATGTCAGTTTAATGGCTTCAGCCACAATATTCTAAACCCCACCACTTTTACCGTTAGTTTGCTATAAGGGAATGATGTGGAAAAAGAAAGCTCCACACCCTACTCAATATTCTGTTTCAATTGCAAGTACATAAACAAACTGAACTAAAGGTCTCTGCAACTTCATGCAGACTTTTAAGAAATAATTTCAGAATTCATTAGTGGCAGAGAAAGCTTAACATGCTGCAATTTAAGAAAACACGTGCAATTACAAAAAACTCCAGCAAATTGAGACAATATCATCATCAGTTGGACAGCACACGTGTTGTAAATTCTGACAATGCAAAGAATTTTTTAAAAATACACTGCATTTCCCACAATGCAAACAAATTATTAAAACGCGCTGCAATTTCTCACAACACAAACAATTCACGAAATGTGTTGCATTTTCTCACAAAACTTTCAAATAGTGCGGAACCCCACGGAAAAGTTTCAAGGGGACCCTAAATAGTGACAGACCCAGTTATTTAAGTTATGGTTATGTAGACTAATAAAATACAAATGCCGAGGTAATCAGGATGTTAAAATAAACTTCACTGAGCAATAGTCACGGCACAGTGGCGTCCGTCATGTTTTAGGGTCACCTTGAAATATTTCCGTTGTGTTTTGTTCTTTTTGCAAGTGTTGTAAGAAAATGCAGCACGTTTTCGTAAATGGTTTGCATTGTGAGAAATTGGAGCCGTTTTCGTAAAATTGTTTGCGTTGTAAAAAAATGCAGGCGTTTTATTAATTTTTTTGCGTTGTGTGAAAATGCAGCACGTTTTTTAATGTGTATGCGTTGTGAGGATTTCCACATATTTTGCAAAACGGATGAAGATCTTTTCTCAATTTGCTGCCATTTTTGTAATTGCACGCGTTTTCTTAAATTGCAGCACGTTAAACTCTCTCGGCCACAGTAATACATGCTTCAGATGGCTAAATTAAGTTGCAACTAGCACATATACTGATATTTAATAAACGTGTGTGGAAAATGACTGCTGTCCTTCACAATTATTCATATTATGTGGCACAAACTGTAAATAGTAAAGCTCAAAACTTAGCATCCCAACAAGCTGAAGACGACAAAAACATTTTATTCTCAACAACAAAAATGTTTATACCGATTTACATTTTTCACATAAATTACCTAAAAAGGTTTATACAGAAAATTTTTTGGAACCGTAAAAAAAAAAAATGGCCTACACGAGTAACAGTTAATGTTTTTTTGTTGTTTTTGTTTTATGCACATGTGGTAAACTTACAGACCGCAGATAAAAATCAAAACCAAAACGGAAATGGTGTAAACAGGGAGTAATGACATGCATACCGTCTGCTAAATATCAATAAAAACGGGTTGTTTCACATAATGACTGATGTGTTCGCAGGAGTCAAACTTCTGAATCAAGTAAATCCATATACTTAAATGGTACACATACGCCTCATATGTGCAACTTCCAAATATCATCATGGTAATGGTGTTGATGCTCAAATTAAAATGGTTTGTTGTAAAATCCACAAACAGAAAACGATTTCAGATTTTGTAGAGCATAAATCTGCATTGACAGATTAAACATGAGAAGAATCTGAGGTAAAGGTTGTGTTTGGCGGCGGGTTCCACTGAAATCTCAAATTCCCCCACCGTCCGTAAGTTATTTGACCATGTACAACACTAGCACAATGTAACAATATCTAAAAGGCGACCTGTGATAAGATCCTCATCGAGATTAAAAGTCCCTTACAGATGGCGGATAAAAAATTTCAATGGGAACCGAAACAATTTACACAAGTGATATTCCGAGGACGAGCTGTGTGCATTCCTGGGCTCATGAGGATGTTTGCATCACTGAGGGTTGTGCGTGTGGTACTGTGTTGGGGCAATAGTCCTCAGGGAAGGAGGTGACTTCCACCATCCCTGCCCCTGTGTGCGGTACAGCGGTATTCATGATGTGCCTCTGTAAATGCTTGATCCAGTCTTCCTGCACTGACAGAGGGCCCTGGAAGACTAGATCACAAAACCTGCACGTGCAAATAATTACACATTGGATTACAATCATGTACTGGCAAATGTGGAAAAAACAAGAAATGAAAAATATATACAGTTGAAGTCAGAATTATTAGCCCTCCTGAATTATTAGCCCCTCTGTATATTTTCCCCCCGATTTCTGTTTAACGGAAAGAAGATTTTTTTTCCCCCAACACATTTCTAAACATAACTAATTTCTAATAACTGACTTCTTTTATCTTTGCCATGATGACAGTACATACACTCACCGGCCACTTTATTAGGTACACCTTATTAGAACTGTGTTGGACCCGCTTTTACCTTCAGAACTGCCTTAATCATTTGAGGCATAGATTCGACAAGGTACTTGAAATATTCCTCAGAGATGTTGGTCCATATTGACATGATAGCATCACGCAGTTGCTGCAGATTTGTCGGCTGCACATCCATAATGCGAATCTCCCGTTCCACCACATCCCATAGGTGCTTTATTGGATTGGGATCTGCTGACTGTGGAGGCCATTTGAGTACAGTGAACTCATTGTCATGTTCAAGGAACCAGTCTGAGATGATTCGTGCTTTATGACATGGCACGCTATATTGCTGGAAGTAGCCATCAGAAGATGGGTACACTGTGGTCATAAAGGGTCAGCAACAATACTCAGGTAGGCTGTGTTGTTGACACAATGCTTAATTGGTACCCATGGGCCCAAAGTGTCTCAAGAAAATATCCCCCACACCATTACACCACCACCGTCAGCCTGAACCGTTGATATAATTAGGATGGATCCATGCTTTCATGTTGTTGAAGCCAAATTCTGACCCTACCATCTGAATGTCACAACAGAAATCAAGACTCATCAGACCAGGCAACGTTTTTCCAATCTTCTATTGTCCAATTTTGCTGAGCCTGTGCAAATTGTAGCCTCAGTTTCCTGTTCTTAGCTGACAGGAGTGGCACCTGGTGTGGTCTTCTGCTGCTGTAGCCCATCCACCTCAAGGTTGGACGAATTGTGCGTTCAGAGATGCTCTTCTGCATACCTCGGTTGTAATGAGTGGTTATTTGAGCTACTGTTGCCTTTCTATTAGCTCGTACTCGTCTGGCCATTCTCCTCTGCCCTCTGGCATCAACAAGGCATTTGCTCCCACAGAACTGCCTCTCTCTGGAAATTTCTCTTTTTCTGATCATTCTCTGTAAATCCTAGAGATGATTGTGCATGAAAATCGCAATAGATCAGCAGAGATTCTGAAATACTCAAGACCAGCCCGTCTTGCACCAACAACCATGCCATGTTCAAAGTCACTTAAATGTGATTGGCTGATTAGAAATTTGTGCTAACTAGCAGTTAGACAGGTGTATCTAATAAAGTGGCCGGTGAGTGTAATTACATAGTACAGTACATAGTACTTAGCTTAAAGTGCAATTTAAAGGCTAAACTAGGTTAATTAGTTTAAATAGGCAAGTAAGGATAATTAGGCAAATCATTGTATAATAATAGTTTGTTCTGTAGGTAATTGAAAAAATATAGCTAATAATATTGACCTTAAAATGGCCTTAAAAATGCTTTTATTCTAGCTATACTGTGGAAAAATGTCTTGCTCTGTTAAACAAAATTTGGGAAATATTTGACAAATATAAAAAAAAAATTACAGGAGCGGTAATCATTTTGACTTCAACTGTATATAATATAAATCTGTGGAAAAAAAAGAGACCACTTGAAAATGTTCAGTTTCTCTGGATTTATGATTTATAGTAAAAAAAATTGAAAATCATGTTTTTATTTACTCACCCTTATGTCGTTCTAAAACTCTCATACGTTTTTTCGTCTTTAGAATACAAATCAAGATGTTTTACATAACCTAAACATCGAGCACCCTCATTCTTAATAAACAGCAAGATACCCCAACTCAGAAAAATACAAAAAATAATCCTCAAAACAGTCCATGTGCATATTTTCTGTTATTTTTCTGGACTTTTGGGATAACAGGGTTACACCAGATTTCACCAAGTTACATTTAAGACTTTTTAGGACATTTTTAAGACTTTCCCAGTTGGAAAAGATTTTCACTTGCCCCGTCAAAAAATTATTATAATTTAATACATGTAATAATGCAATAATAATATTTTAAAATAAAAAATAAAGTTCATCCTCTGCAGTAAAAAAAGATAACTTTTAAATAAATGTTATTGTAATGAAAGTAATTAAAACATTATGGTAAATAGGGTTAAAAATGCTATTTTTAATAAAATTTTTATTGAGATTGGAATTGTTGGTGATCGTATGAGTGTTAATGGCCAGATTGGGTCGCTATACATGAACAAAAGAAAATTAAGACCTGTTAAAAAGATTCAAGACCTACAACACAATATTTCAGTATATTTAAGACTTTTTAAGGCCTAAAATTTAGCTTTTGAAATTTAACACATTATGACCCCACGGATACCATGGACAATTTCTGTCTATGGAGAATAAAGGATCTCTCAGATTTCCCCTTAAAATATCTTAATCTGTGTTTCTAAGATGAAGACAAATGACAATCTCAAGGGTTTGGAACAACATGAGGTATAGTATATAGTATATAGTATAGAGGTTACCTGCAAGTAAGTCTATAGATTTCCTCTGGATTGTGCATCAGTGAGTAGGCTTTCTTCTTTGACCAAGGTCTTGCTCTCTGCTTTCTCTGTTTACAGTCCAAAGCTGCAATAATAAGCAATGTTTGTATCAGAAACAATACAACCGGGAATTTTACAAAAGCACAACATATGCCTTTGACCCATCATCAAAACATAATGAGTCAACTAATGAGCATTTACTGTATTGTACCTGTATTAACATGCCCACATCTGATCAGACTGTAAATGAGAACCCTATAACTCTATGATAATATTTCTACAATTAATAATTTTCAGCAAATGACTGATTGCTTTGGCTAAAAAAGACTCTTGTTTGTTTACTGGGCTCATGTGGATTACTGCCTATATAATATAACAATTCTTTGACTAAGTTACTTTAATGATATTTTTGGGAAATTGGCACAGAGTTAAGCTGTATAAAAGCTGTATGAAATGAAAAATGATGATATTAGTTTACAAATAAGGTCTGAACAAGAAGCATTTACTGAGGAAGTAAAAATCTACATACTAGCACCATCTTGAAGAGCTTTTCTCTTTCTTTGCGAATATCCCCTCAGATGATTGGAGAGACTTATTCCACTGTGGAAGCTGGCATTACAGTGCACACACACATTTCTTTTGTGTTCACCTTTCTCTGTAAAAAAGGGGAAAAAACATGTAAGATTAAACATCTACAGTCATTACCAACACCGTTCCTGGAGATCTACCTTCCAGCAGAGTTCAGCTGCAACCTTGATTAAACACACCTGTCTTTAATTATCAGGTGCTCCTTGATCAGGGTTGGAGCTGACCTCTGCAGGAAGGTAGATCTCCAGGAACAGGGTTGAGCACCTACTATAAGGCATTCATGCACTCTTTAGGGTCAACGAGACCCTCATCAGTGGATCATTTAGTTGTGATCAGTTTACAATTAGAGAAGCCTAACAAAAATATAATAACCATTAAAAAAAAATCTGAAATAATTATATTTTCATTCATTTTCCATCAGCTTAGTCTTTTTATTAATCAGGGGTCACCACAGCGGAATGAACCGCCAACTTATCCAGCATATGTTTTCTACAGCGGATGCCCTTCTAGCTGCAACACAGTACTGGGAAACATCCATACACTCATTCACACTCATACACTACGGCCAATTTAGTTTATTCAATTCATCTGTACCGTACGTCTTAGTAAACCGGAGCACCTGAAGGAAACCCATGCGAAAAAGGGGAGAACATGCAAACTCCACACAGAAATGTCAACTGGCCCAGCCGAGGCTCAAACCAGCGACCTTCTTGCTGTGAGGTGCCGGTGCTAACCACTGAAACATCGTGACGCCCCAGATTACATTTTTCCTATACAAAATGTTTAGCATTTTTATTTAAGATACCCATTATTGACTAATCATGAGAGGATATTCATCTCATTTATTTATTTTTTAAATGCCCATAAGAATAATAATTGTCATCATTTACATAATTTTTTGAAACCTATAAGGCAGAGACTGATTTCTTTTGCTATAGTCAAAACAAAAGTTACACATTTTTATATTTGAAACTTAAATTATTTATTATTTATTAATTATTTATGTGCCCTTTTAAAACAAAGTTCACCTAGTTATAATAATTTTGCCATTATTTACACAAATGCTTATTCTTTTTATAAATTTTTAAAACAGAGTGAAAGTTACACTTGAAATGTATATTATTATTATTATTTCCCCCCCCCCAAAACATCTCTGACAAAACGTTCATTTTGCATCGTTTGGCCTTTTTTACAGGTGACCACTAAAACAAATAAAACATTACCTCCTGGTGAACTTGGCACTGCTTTGCAAGTGTGAATTTCAAGGCCACAGTCTTTCCCTGAAGATAAAGAAAGAGCCTTTTTTGCCGTGAGGGACTGATGCTTTGCTTTGGCCTCTTCATGGGCTCTTCTTTTCTTCAAAATACCAATCAGATCGCTTGGTGGTGAGCCTTTATTATTCTCCAACCTTTTTTTCTCCTCCTTGTCATCTTTTTGTCGTTTGACAGTGGATGCAAAGGTCAGTCCGTTACCCAGCCTAACAGGATAGAAAGTATTGGTGGTGCGACACTTCTTTTCAAGAACCTGCAGCTTTAGCTGAAACTGTTTCTTATCGCGCATCAATTCTTTCAATATGATCACTGGAGATTTGGACGCGGTGGAAGTGGGTTTGCCCAGTCGCTTTAGGTGGCCTCTCACATGATTGGACAGCCCGGTCCTATTGTCAAACCACTCCCTACAAAGAGGACAGATGAGCTCTGTCTGCTGGCAGTCAGTGGGCAGCTCTGCCGGATGATCAGTCTGGGACGTGTCCTCCTCTGTCAGGATCAGAAGGCAACAAAGAAACCATTTGAAATCAGCTTTATTTACAACATTTGCTTATTTATAAGCCAATTTGTCCAGATCTAGATAGTCTACACCAGCCTAAATTCTGGCTAACTTACACCACAACATTTTGTGTGGCAATTAACAAAAAATATTTATCTATCTATCTATCTTTTAAGAAAATAGTACACCTAAATGAAACCTCTGTCATCATTTATTCACTTTCATTTATAATAATAGTTTGAATTTCAGTTTTTTTGTTGAAAGAATGTTGGAAACCTACAAATTTGGTAGTAAGAAATATAATACTAAAGACATGCAAGATTTAAATTAATGCTATAACAATTAAAAAAAAACCTTTTTTAGTGTTCAACTGAAAATGAGGATAACAGAATTTTCATTTTGGGTGAACTGTCCCTTTAAGATCTACTTTGTTCTTTTATTACAACAACTTTTCTGAATGTAAACAAATTAAATAAATGTGACCAGCATGGTGGCTTCTGGAAAAAAATGACTCCGAGAAGTGAAAGATCACTCTCGATAGGGCACATATTCCTTTATTTATTTAAATAAAACAATAAACTAATTAAATAGATGTAAATACTTTTTTTCAATAATGATTTTGTTAATCTGGACAAGATAAAGATCAATTTATCATCAACTGTTAGCAAAGCCAATACAATTGAGTAATAGTATTGAATAAATAGCAGAAATTTCCCTCACTATAGCATTGTAAATTCACACTATGCTTCGTAAAAAAATATCTCATCTTGAGCATAGGGCTGGGCGATATGGCAAAAAAAAAAAATCTCGATTTTTCATAAAGTTTGACCGATTCACGATTTCGATTTCGATTTTTTTATTTATTTTTTTATTAATTTTGTTTTTACTGTGTAACTACCTTACCAGTTTACCTTGTTCATTTAAATTTAAATAAATGTCGAAAATTTTTCATGCTCACTTGTAAAAGAAAAGCAACTGTGTGACTAAACGTGGTTATGGCACTCTCTCATGTAGGGATGCTAAACATAGCTACAATAGAAATCACAGCACCCGTATTTATGTAGAGGTCATATGTTGTGCAGCTTTGGGCAATTTTTTTTGGAGAGAAAATGACCAAAATGTAACGTGAAGATTGAAAAGGATTGGAGGGGAAATAAATATTTCAAATAACAGAAAAATAAACAATGATAATGCAACAATAGTTTATCTGTATTAGTGGCATGGCAGAAATATATATTTAGACAGGCCTTGTCAAAGTGAGCGGGCACTTTCACTAATAAAAAATATAGCACTTAAATTATTTCATAACAATCAATAAAATAACAGCAGTTTTATATAAAAAGTTGGTAATGATATAAAATATACTACATTTTGATGGTAAAATATAACCATTTAAACGATTTCAGTATTCAAACATTAAATAACGAATGCATCAAGTTAAATTTAAAAAAACAAATGAATCAACACAGCATATCAGGATATAAAGGACTATATTTAGCAAAATGCTGCTCTTTTGTTTTATGTTTACTTCAGTAATTCCACCCGGGAGCTGTTTTGCACTGTGAAACTGAAAACACTGAAATAAGTAAAAGAAGGGCATGCATCGAGTACTTTTGTCCGTCTCATCATTTGCTCGAGCATGAATTAACGAGCTGTTACTCTGCCGCCGGACATTGCGGAGAAAGTTACACCTATCATCATGCTTAAAACAAAGAATTAGAATTATTAAAGTGGCGATCGGGTGCGGATATATATATCAGATAAAATAATATGTGCGGGCGGGTGGATGATTAGAATGAAGGAGGCAAGGAGCGGACCTCCGCCTCTCGAGCCTTCTCTCCTCTCCTCTCCTCTCCTCTCCTCTCCTCGCGCGCGCGCGCGCCCGTCTCGCAGCTCGCGCGGGAGAGACAGGCGGCTGCATGCGGGACAGAGCCGCGACATCAACACACAGAATCAGCACAATTCAGCACGGTTGTCTAACAGTTTAGAACGGTTTGGTACGATAGTGGAAAAGTGGCTTTAATATTTTTATTTAAAAAATCGCGATTTCTCGATTTTATAAAAAATAAAATCGTCTTAAAACGTAAATTCGAATTAATCGAAAAAATCGAAAAAATCGCCCAGCCCTACTTGAGCATGATCACAACAGTTTAAATTGAACTCACACATGAGCTAATGCTGTTGCATTACTATCCAGGATAAGCACAAGTGTGATTTTGTTGAACATTACAACACATATTCATTCTCTTCAATGTAAACCAAGAGCATCAGTTCATGTGCGAGTTTAAAGAAAATTATGTAAATAATGTTTACTTGTGAGGGCGTAAACTGAAGTGATTGTTCACCCAAAAATGAAATATGTCAAATAATTACCCATCCTCATGTCATTCCAAATGGCTAAAACTTTCGTTCATCTTAAGCAGTGATGGGAATAACAGTGCTATAAATAAACTGCGTTACTAACGGCGATACTTTATTCAGTAACAAGTAATCGAATGAATTACTATTTCCCCTGTTACAACGCCACTGCCATTACTGACAATAAAATGAGTGTTACTATAATTAAGAAAACTGAAGCAGTTTTCATGCGAGCAGCGTTTCTCTCAGCCATAGGATCTCTCTTTCTCTGGGGTGTTTTTGCAAACTGGAAATATAAGCACTACTTTACAACATTAAAATAGCGTAGATTAGTGTACAATGTTTTATATTTATGTTATAGTCATTTGAAAAATTCCCCTGGTAATTAGTTACTTTTATAATTATGTTACTAACTCAGTTACTATTTGTGAGAAGTAACTAGTAACTATAACTAATTACTCTTTTAAAGGAACGTGCCCAAAACTGATCTTAAGAATAAATACTACAATATATTTTAAATAAAGACCCAGAGCTCTCTGATCCTCCATAGACAGCAATGGTCCCGCCTTGTTCAAAGCCCAAAAAGTTACCAAAATACATCTTCAAAATATCCATGTCTTCAGTGGCTCAATCAAAACATTATCAATAATGACTACATACAGCTAAAATAATTATTTTATTTAACAGTTGCAGCTAGGGTTGGGTATCGTTTGGGGTTATTTCGATACCTAAATCAATTCTTTTAAAACGGCCCTTAAGTTGATTCCATGAGCCCTCAAATTTCAAAAGTTTGACATGTTTCCCATTTACAAACATTTTGGTGTGTCAGAATCCTTGCTTGTAAAATATAGCCACACTTTGGTTTAAGCAAATTATATGAATGCGATCATGCGTGTTGATGAAGGGAGTTGCACAGCTGATGCGCCGTACTGCGCGCTTTGCCTTCTATATCTAAGCAACAAGAACAAACTCTTAACAACCGACGATGGTTTCCATATCCCTCAAAGTTGTTTAGAATTAAATGTTAAGAGATGGTGTGACACTATGCGTACTTATGTGTGCCATTGATGCACCCCTAGATGCTTCTCATGTCCTCGTCGCAGCACCAGTGGCACCAAAATTAGGCACTGAATTAGTGCACACAAACGTATTCTTGTAGCTTAATAATATTCTTATTGAACCACTGAAGACACATGGTTTTTTGACAATGTTTTTTGGCATTTTTCTGGACCATTGCTGTCTATGGAGGATGAGGGCGCTCTCTAATTTCATCTAAATTCGAAGACAAATGAATGCCTCAGGGGTTTGGAACATGAGGACAAGTAAATAAAAACTTTTGAACTAACCCTTTAACAACGAATCTTCCTTTATGGTCTATTTAATTAAATTAGGTAACAATCGGAATTGAAAACTTTACAGAAGTACAGCAAGGAAGTCAGTCAATTAAATTAAAATTGTCACCTGTTTTGACTTGTGGCAGTGCTTGTCGTCGAACTGGAGGTACTTTGTCAGAAGCTACTTTAACTGCAGATTTAACTGGAGCACGGCGTACTTTCAGCCCAACTCTGTGCAAATGACCTCTTATATGATTAGAGAGGCTAATTCCTGACTCAAATACAGCAGGACAGTATGGACAACCCTTCAGATCGGTCTCAACATCTGAGCTCGGTTCAAGCTTTACAGCCGTGATCGGCTCTGACATCTCCTCATCCTTGTATTCATCTTTGACAGAAAACACCCTTGGAGAACTGTGATTTCTCTCAAAGTGACCAGTTGAGGCACCAAGACTCGCCTTTGAAGATGAAGACCGTCTTTTCACAAATCGAGCATTAGCATTCTTGTCCATTTCACATTCTTCAGGTCCAAGAGCATCATTAGAAACACTCAAACTGTCAGAGTTATTTATCAGTACTTTCCTCCTCCTAGATGCTTGAGGTTTCTTAAATTTCTGCCTACATTTCGGGAAATCTAGAAGAATATCTTGGCCTTGCATATTATGAAATGGAGTTGACATTTTCCTTTTGGAAGGCGACTTCTTCAATTTTTGCTTTTCCAAACCTAAATGCGTGTAATTCATGTTTCCAGTATCTTCTGAGCAGGTAACATTTACATCAATCTTAGAAGTTCTTTTAGTGTTCCCTTCTTTAGAATGTGCTGATCTTTTCAGATATTTTGAAGGGGGTGAACTAGTTTCAGAGAATGTGGTCTTGCAATTGAGCGAACGGTCAAGAAATTCTTTTGTACTGCTTTCAGCAGGCTCCTGATGAGTGTTCATTTCTGAGCCACTCTGGTCTCTACGTTTCTTCCTGGATAAAAGTGTGTGGATTGATTTGTCAAGTCTTGATTCAATAACACGTTTTTTTTTCCGTAACAGACCGCACTTGTCATTGGACAGGTTATTGTCTTCATCTGGTGAACCAAACTTCACTAACAATCTTGGTGACCTTGCTTTTGGTTTTGCACATGATGTAAGAACATTGCAAACCGAGAACGTCTGTTCAATTGTAGGTGGTTCTTCATCACCACTGTCAAGAGAATGCGAGTATACCTGTTCTTCCTCAACATGATTTCCAACGCTGTTTTTTGTTTTTCTTTCAAAAGAAGGGGAGTAGGAATTCGGACATGGTGATTTATTGACTTTTCGCTCCTGGAATCCATCTGATTTCCAAACGGTATGATCAGCACCAATGACGCCATGTTTATAATACAAATGCCGTCTCAGTTCAACTTCATTCATTTCCACAAAATCGCACTTATTACAACTATAGTACCTTTTGTCCTTCTCATGGGTCTTAGCGTGTTGCACAAAAGTGTTTGGACAGTTTGTTCCAAAAGTACACTGGGGGCATTGCAACTTTGCGTCTTTACCTTCATCTTTAATTTGATGGAACTGATTTAGTTTCTTTTCCTTGTCCTGGTGAACACTTATATGATTTAACAGTGAACTCCGATCATAGTAACACTGTCCACATTCCTTGCATATAAAAGGCTTTGAGCTAGTCGTGTCTGTATTACATGTGATTTGATTTTGTCCTAGTGATTTCTCTTTAAAATCGCTGTTTTGTTGAAAAAATGTAGGTCCCTCAGAATCTGATGACAAAGTTTCTTTTATCAATCCTATTTTTTTAGTCTTGCTAATAGGTTTTTTTGCTGGTTTGGGAAACAAGTGTTTGACAGCCTCAGCAGCTCCATTTAAATATTTGGTGTTCTTCACAATGGGTGACTGTAGTTTGGATGGTTTCCTTGGTGAACGACTCTTCTTTACAGGACTGAACTTTGTCGGGCTTCCTTCACCAGAGTGATCTTGTTTTGAATCAAAATTCAAATCAGAGAAGGGGTCCTCTGAAGGGTCAACTTTTAGCACCAATTTCTCTTTACGTCTCCTTCTTTTATGAACAATAGGTGATGGAACTCTTCTTTTATGGTTAATGGGTGATGGAACTGGTGACAGTTTTTCTTCAATATCGAGACCATTATCGTCATCCCACAAGAACTTCATAAATTCTCGCTGGGGATTCCAGCCAAGGTCATTACCATCATCATAATTATCTAATGAGGCTTCTGGAGATTCGTTATCAAAGCCCCATATGCCCCTATTCTCAACATCCTCTGCTGTCAATGTTTGCCTTATTGTTATTTCCCCCTCTTTTCTGAGTGGATCAGCTCCTTCAAAGTGGACGTTCGTTGTCACAGAATTCTGAGCATGTAATGATTTCGGAAGGAATCCTGGTACATTTTTTGAGATATCCAGCAATATTTCATCTGATATATGTGGTGATGTGGATCCATTGACGTATGCAGCCTTGGCTGGTCCATCTGAACAGATGGAGTCCATGAAACTAACACTGGACAGGAGGTCTCCTTGGTCACTCAGTAGCTCCATGGTCTCATGAAGACAATGCACTGATGATCCTGATGTAGTCCCCTCTACAGAGAATGACTGGTTGTTCAAAAGGTCCTGAGAGATGCTTGACATTGAGATGTCATTTTCCTCTACTTTGGCACTTTCCTTCAAAGCAGACATTCCTAACTGTCCTAAGGACCGTTTCTGGAGACAAAACACAAAACCAAAAAAACAGATGAGCATGCATGTTATACATATCAATACGTTTTTAGAAGAATGCCACTATTAAAACATTACAGACGTCCACAGATTTGCATCATGCAAGCTTAGACAACATGACAAAAAACCCAAAAGACTAATTGGCCATGGGTTCTCTAGAGATTTGTGTACTGGAATTTAGAACGGAATTCATAAGAAACACGACATCTACAGCAAACACCAATATTGAAATTGTGAATTTTGAAGTTATGTGTATTTCATAAATCATATCCTTTTCATAAGTACCTAGATAATAACATTATGGGGCTTAAGACAAGTAAGTTACTGTAGGCTTGTAATCAACCCTTGAACCCATCAGCAAGGCATATCGGCATAATTTTCCTTATCTAGACGAAACCGAAGTATACATTTAAGTTAATTATTGGACAATTGATCTAAGGTACAGACAATATCATGCATTCCTAAAACCCTCAAAAAAACGGGTCTCATTCATTAACCATGTGCACAGTACACACAAATTTATGTAAGAAATGTACATACAGACGTTTTTATGAATGAAGTTAGAAATATAGTGAATAAAGTGAGAAATTATAGAAATGTTTAAAAACAATCTTTCTCCAAGAAAGATAGGAAGACATATGGATATTTCACCTTCAACAATGCATAACATAATTAAAGGATTCAAAGAATTTGGAGGAATTTCAGTGCATAAAATACAAGAGTGCTAGAATAAAGCTGAACTAGTGCCACTACATCAATAATCATCATTCATCTATAAGCAATATCACCACATGGGCTCAGGACTATTTTGGCAAACCTTTGTCAAGCACCACAATACATAGTTACATCCACATATGCCAGTGAAAACTGTACTGTGCCAAAAGTAAGCCCTATCTTAACATTATGCAAATTAATGATGGCGTAGACGAGGACTCTCCCTGAGAACAATTCCACTAACAGAAGAACGTAAACAGAAGTTTACCAGAAGTTTAAGAACATACTCATGTGCGTACACACATGTTGTGAATTAGGCAGAAAGGTTTTGTGGAAATTCTAATGTGAATATAAATACGAAAAATTTATGCAATTAACAGTGAATGAGACCCAAAGTTTTTTGGAATCTAATCACCTGTTTCTGACAACTCCTGCACCACACTATTTTCATAGTTCAACTGGTCAGTAGCGAAATGCTAAAGTATGCTTAAGTTTTTATGCATGCGATGTGAGTGTTCAAATATATATGTTGTGTGTCGGGATAGGGTAAAAAATACAAGAAGTGTCTACAGACCGACTGAACATGCAGTCTCAGACATGCACTCTCAGGTATGCAGTTTTAACCCCTTAAGGCTGGTTTTTCCTTCACGCTAGGGTTGGGCCAACAGACGATGCCATTGTTTGTCGCAGATGGCCGATAAACTTCACGATGCTGAGCCGGCATTGCGATCCATCGCGACAAATGGATGCAACTTATTATTTGCATGTCATCTTAATAGCAATAACGGTCTTTTCATGAACTGTGTTAAATTTTACATATAGCTGCCGCTTGCACGGCTGACAGCATCGTGAGGATTAAATAAAGGATTATACAGTACCTCTCGCGCTTAAAATGTGTAGATTCCGTGGCAAACGCTGTTACCTGCAAACCCCGTCCCACAGACTTTACAGTGAATGGCTTTAGTCATTTTCATAGCGGACTTGAAGCCACTGGAAGTCTTTAATCTACTCTTGGAAAAGTGTAAATAGTGGATTAACATTCAGCACGATCACTAATTAGATGTGCCATTATTATTAGTTTAGGTGGCTTCTAAAACGAAATTTGTCAGTGTTATTTTCATTCTCTCATCTTCAGCGCTTCACATTTCCGCGGTTGTCATCTGAAGGCAGAAGGCATTGACTGAGTGATTGACAGTTGATATTAACCAATCCATGAGTAAATTGCTTTTGCTGTCTTTAGTAGTTTGTTGTTGTTTTTGTTCCATTTCTTGTCCAACTGTGAAACAACAGCCTGATTCAGTACTGACACCATGTGGACAAACTGAGTAGCGCAAAAAAACAACACAAGGCATGCAGTTCTTATTCACATCACATGCGTTGTGCGCAATCTGCACATACACCAGCTTAGAAACAATAGGCCCATGTAAGAAATTAGAATAATATTAGCTTTATTCCTCAAGCTGGTAAAATGGTTCTCGGCGCATGTGCGACTGTAGTTTAAGTTCTTTCGCTTTAATGACAAATGCGCAAGAGCAGTGCTTAGATGGGAGATCAGGTGACACAGTTTGTCGCATGACCTTGCATGTGACCTTGCACTTTCATTGTCAAAAACAACAGAACTACATTCACACTGAAAACTGTTTGAACAGGCTGTGGATTAAAGCTAATAATATCCCAAATAATGTTTCTTACACTGACCTATCGTTTTGCGTCAAAAGACCTGTGTGTCATCAGGTGCCATCTCGATTGATTTTGACTCATTTGTAAATGATTATTTTTTTTATCTAAACACATATATCCATTCACTGCCATTAGGGTTGGGTCGATAGGCGATGCCATCGTCCATCGCCATCACAATGCTAAGCCGGCATCGCAATCCTCCGCCCCGCCCCCGTCGCAGCTTAGGCCCACTTAGGCCCTGTTTACACTAATATGTCTTAGTTTTAAAGTGGCATTTCAGAACGAAAACGATCCCCATCCACACTGGCGTCTCACATAGCATTTCTGAAAAGTCCTCCTTCCACACTATACCGCTGAAAATGCACATCACATGACCACACACACACAAACACACTCTGTCATGCGCTGCAGCATCTGAGCTCCAGCAGTTACCCCAGGGAGCAGTGCATGTCGGACAGTTTATCAAGGATGTATCGCTGGATCGCATCTCACTATAGTTGTTAAACGTGATATTTAATTAATCTTGTCTCTAGCTAACGACTCTTCTGTGTTTTGAATCTATCAGGTAACGTGTCACAGCATCAGTACACTGCTTCAATCTTTCGCTTTCATGCTTGAACTTAGTCATTTTAATGAAAACCTCAGATACTGTTGGTTGACACCTTATTTACCAACCAAGTTTGTCAACGCCATTGTAACGACACAGATCACTCTGCCTATTCATGTCAGAGTCCCGCGGGAAAAGAGATTGACAGGTGGTAATTTGTGTGTAACTTATCTTTATTTATTTCTGATTTGGTTATGGGTAAAACAGAGACCATGAGGGTCAGGTAGTTAGGCTACAAATAATTAATTAATTATTCATAAATAATTAATTTACCGCCACCTACGACAACGATGCCATCGTCCATCGCGATGTTTTACATTAGACATTGTACGATGAAAAATTAGTCGACATCGCCCAACCCTAACTGCCATTATATGGATAACCGAAAAAGTCACCTCCATCTTGGATGTCCTGTGGGTGAGTAAATTCCCAGGAATTTATAGCGTTATAGCGTTAACTAAGCAAACATGTAATAGTGCCCCATTTTTGTGCCAATAGAAAGAAGTAATTTCTAGTACTGTTTGCTCACTCACACATATTTCTTCTTTTCAACTATACAATAATATATTCTTCTCTAATTGCGTCACACAATGGACATGAACCAAAATCATCTGCTTGTATTATTCATCTGAGAATAATCTGCTTGTATTATTCTCAGAGTCAATTTGGGGAAAAAATGAATATTATGATATAGTAAACTTTACTGAATGAGCACTGTGCTACGTCCGACAGAATGCACGATTATGTCTTTCTTTTACAACCTGTTTTAACACATTTTTATCTGTTTTAACATTTTTTAATTATTTTAATCATTTTTATTGTCTTGTTTCTTTCATTCTTGTTTATGTAAAGCACTTTAAATTACTATTGTGCATGAAATGTGCTATATAAATAAACTTGTCTTGCCAATGTATGATGTGCATAACTAATATAACAACTAGGTCATAACTGGTTTTAATTATACAAACACCACCAATTAATATTAAATTAATATAAAAAAAATATAAAGAAATTATAATTATTTATCTACCTAATCACAGCTGCTCTTTACTATTGCCAGTTAATATCTGTGCATACTGCACTTGACAGCATGTTAACATTAATCACAATCAAAGCAGGTTTCAAGTTCAACAAGTATAAATTTAGTAGGCCAATCAATCCCTATTGTATATGCAATTCATGGTAAGCACCCCAGTTGGTTGGCCTGATGTGAAAGTGGAAATCACACTCATAACTAGACAGTAGCTCAAATCTAATGTTAATACTGTAAAAAACACATGCATTATGGCTGATACATTAGATGAACAAGGACACCAATTATAGGTGCTACAATCTGCATAAAAGGTATGAATGCTGCAGATTGCTCATTTGCAGTGTGACACATACACAAAAATGCACAAAAACATATTAATACTACCCAAATAACAACTAACAGAGAGTAGAAGTAATCTCTTCAGTCACTTCTCTTCATATGGAAATGCTAAGTAAATCACATGGTCTGGGAAAAGTACCTTTAGGAAAACATTTATGTTTTAATGTATTAATAACCCGTTAACAGTTAAACAGTTACCATTATATTATAGTTGTGATCCAATAAATAAAGTACACAATCTGTTTTTAGTGGATCACGTTAGATTTTTGCATAATTAGTGCTTCAAAAACACCAAAACATGACTTCAACCCAGAAAACCAGTTTAATCACAAACAGTATTTTTAATAATTCAAACTTGCAGAACTTAACAAGATTTACGTGCAATAACTTAAAATATACATTCAATATTTCTGTTCAGGCTTTGCTGTTGTTACTCCATACTATGAGAGTGTGCTGCTAGCAAGGTAGCAATCCAGCCCATTATGTTCAACATCAAGCTTAAAACCACATGCTTATACCTAAATATTGGGAACATGTAGGTGGTTTCTCATTTCGCTATTGTTGGCAAATGCATTTTAGCCTACCTTTCTGCAGGTGCGATTGTGGACAATAACACTGAAGTGAAATCATTTCATTTTTGCTCGCTCAAGCTTTCCATCTATTGCGAAGCCGCCATATTTGCTCGATGGTCCACAGACAAAGGCATTGCGTCTCATCGAGGGGGACTCCACAAACTTGACAAAATGTACTTAAAATTGTCTTATTATTATAATTGTATACGAACAACCACTTATTTATAACATAAATGTAGTAATCAAAAACACGCTGTATAAGTTTAATCGGAAGAAAATTTAAAAATTGCGTGAGTCACGCAAATAATTCCCCCCGAACAAAAGGTGGACTAGTCCAAATAGGTGGCAAGTAGAAGTACTGACGGTAAAGTGAGCAGAAGATAAGCAGAAATAATGACAAAGGCAATCCTAGTCGGTTATTAGGGGAAAATAACGTCCATAGCACGGTATATCACATTTAAATGTTTTATGTTGAGTCGTGGACACACATGTACATCAAGTTTGAACTGAGGAAACGTAACAGAGACCGTCGAAGGTGTTTTTCCCCCCTCAAATATGTGTAACGTTAGGTTAGTGAGACAGTTAACAGTAGCAATATATAATGCAAAGGCGTTAACGTTACGTTTATTAAGTGAACTGGCGTCGCTTCCCGTAAATCCGTGAAATATGTGTAGAGTATGTGTTATCCTATCTAGTTCCTGTATTATGATATTGTTTAATTTCTTTATTGATGACTGCTCGCGATTTACTGTTCTAACGTTAAGGTTTCGCGGGCTCGCTTGCCGCCTTCAACAGAGCGTCAGTTATAATGTAATGTTATTCGTCACAAAATGCTTTTTATAAGATGAAGTTCAGAAAACTTACTATTAAAATTATTACATTTATAGTTCATATTTAGTTCATATTTTCCCCATACAACGTAGGACCATACTAACAAGCATAGTCCCGCTTACTTTTGCATTAAGCTAATTATTTTACCTCAAAACATTAGCCAGTCGAGAAATAATTAGCTTTACATAAATATGTTTTGATACCTAATAATAAAAGCTTGACATCTCTACGATACAGTTGTTTTTTAGGTTGTCAAAGACATTATGGTAGACTCGGAAGAAGGTGTATCATCACTGGATAACCTGTTTTATGACCGGCCAGTAATTCATAAAGTGTGAGTAAGGCCTTTACATGACACCTGATTAGAGACACGTCAGATAATTAATACACACCTGGATGAACTGGCTATTTCTTTGATGACAGCATATTTGTGAATGACTCTGTTTAGGAAACCCTTATGTCAGGGACAAGGCTCTTGGGTTTGGGATGCTCCACCATCATTATCACAAATACCTTCGACACAAGACATCCAGAGAGAGGCAGCACGCCCTTACTCATTTAGTGAGTCTTGCTGAAACAATAATAAGGTTTGATGTTTGGGTAGCATGATTGATAGATAGATAGATAGATAGATAGATAGATAGATAGATAGATAGATAGATAGATAGATAGATAGATAGATAGATAGATAGATAGATAGATAGATAGATTGATAGATAGATCTTTTCAAACTTGAAATTGTTAACCCTCTGTCATTCTAAACCCCAGATAAACATAATCCTGGGTTATCTGTAATCACATTTCACACTGTTCATACTACATTAATGATACATTACTATACAGGTATGTGCCAAAAGATAAGAATATCGATTAAAAGTCCATTTATTTCAATAATTTGTTTCAAAAAGTGAAACGTGTGTGTTATATTAGTTCACTACACAAAAAGTGAAATATGTCAAGCCTTCGTTTGTTTCAGTTTTAATGACTATGTATTAAAGATGAAAAAAACCAAATCTAGTATTTTACAAAATTAGAATATTTCATTTGAGCAATAAAAACACATGTTGGCCTACTGAAAAGTGTATTAATGTACTGTATTATTCCCTCAGTCCTTTTTGGGCCTCCTTTTGCACTAATTACAGCATCAAGGTGGTGTGGCATGAAGGCGATCAGCCTTTGACACAGTTGAGTTATTATGGTAGCCCAAGTTGCTTTGAAATTGACCTTCAGCTTGTCTGCATTTTGGGTTCTCTGTTCCCTCATCTTTCTCTTGACAATAGAACATAGATTTTCAATAGGGTTTAACAGGGGGTGTTTTCAGTCAGTTTTCTGGCCAATTAAGAACAGGGATACCATGGTCATTAAACCAGGTTCTGGTAGCTTTGGCACTGTGTGCAGGTGCCAAGTCCTGCTAGAAAATAAAATCATTCTCACCAAAAAGCTTGTAGGTAGCAGGAAGCATGAAGTGCTCTAAAACGTCCTGGTATAGAGCTGTGTTGACTGTAGACTTGATAAAAGACAATGGACCCACACCAGCATATGACATGGCTCTCCAAACCATCACTGACTGTGGAAACTTCACACTGGAAATTAAGCAGCTTGACTTTTGTGTCTCTCCGTTCTTTCTCCAGACTCTGGGATCTTGATTTCCAAATGTAAATCAAAATTTGCCTTTTTTCTGAAAAGTGGACTTTGGACCACTGGGCAACAGACTCTAGCCCAGCACAGACGCTTCTAACATCATTTTTGGTTCGGGAGTGGCTTGACGCATGGAGTTCTACAGCTGTAGCCCATGTCATGCAGACGTCTGAATGTGGTGGTTCTTGATGCTCTGACACCAGCCTCAGTCACCCTTGCTTGACAGTCCTCTCAAGGCTGCGGTTATACTTGTGCACCTTTTCCAGCTACATTTTCCCCTTCCTCTTAACTAATAATATACGTAGAACCACTCTGTGAGCATCCAGCTTTTTTTGCAATTGCCTTTTGAGAATTTTCCTCCTTATGGAGGGTTCCAATGATAGTCAAGTCAGAAGTCTATCCCATGATTCTGAAGCCTACTAGGCCAGACTGAGACAATTTCAAAGCTTTGCATTAATTAGCGGAGTAGATTGAGACACAAGGAGCCTACAATGTTGAATTTTGTCATGATATTTTAATTTTGTGAAATACTGCATTTGAGTTTTTTCATCTTTAATCATTAAATCATATTCATTAAAACTGAAACAAATGAAGGCTTGTGCATATGTCACTTTGTGTGTGAACTAATATAACACACACGTTTCACTTTTTAAAACAAATTATTGAAATAAATGGACTTTCCATGGATATTCAAATTTTTTGGCACATACCAGTAGTAAATACTATACATTAACAGACATTTTACACAACAGGCCCATAGCTGGAGGGGCCAGCTATGATTAACATTAATAATATTTAACATTTTTAATTATTCAAGTGGCCAAATTCTGACTGAGGAAAGTTGACTGAGATGGCCAGTTTTTTTATTTGTCTTTTACTTTACTTGCCTAACACTTTTAGTTTAAAGCAAGTTATACCAGATTCCTTTTCTTTTTTTTTTAATGATGGATTATAATAAATTAGTATTTAAAAATAAGTATTTTTTCATATTTCTTCATTATTATTTTTTATTCAAAATGCTATTCTCATAACATTATATCTAAAACTGTAATAATTTACAGTTTAAATGCAAATTGTATTGTAATGTAAATATTTAAATGTAAATAAATACTTTGTGATACAATAGTATGGTAAGCACTTTGACAAAATTGTAGGAAATATTTTTATAGCATCAAAAAGTGTGGTTATGATCATCATCCGACAAGCTGATTAAAAAATTAGCGCTTAAAATGTCACTTAAATAAGTATTTTAACCTAGCATGAGTCGCATAACTGCAAAAAAGATCCACTTTTTCAGAAAAAAGAACCACCCCTTTCAATAGGCTGGCTATGGGCCTGCACTACACATTCCTAAATAATTGGTTAAGAAATGTGGTGCTAAGCAGGGTTTAATAAACCTTGGTTAATTGCAATACTAACACCTCTTGCAAATTACAGGTGTGAAATGTGTCTGTACCTGGGGTTAAAAATGGTTCTTGGAATGACAGTAACCCAGGGTAAAACTCATATCTATACATCTAAGTTAATAGAGCGCTTGAAAATACATTTATTTCCAAATTTACAATTTATTTATGTTTTTGAGTAAAGTTTTCTGATGACATTTCAACCAAATTTTATATATATATATATATATTTATTTATTTAGTTATTTTTTATTTTTTGCATAAAATAAATTAAAAAGGTGGCATGGTTTTCAGACATGTTCGTTTTGTTTGGCAACACAATGCTAATGTTTTAACTTAATAATAGTTTAGAAATCAATATTTGGTGGACTAACCCAGTTCAAAATAAATGTAAACATTATTTATTTGTTCTTTGGTGGAAAATGCTCCAACGTTTGGTAATTTAAAAAATAAATAAAGTCTTATTAGAGATGACATATCACAGATGAAATATTCTGGTGTTTTTTTTCTTTGTTTATGAAGGTTACTCTCAAAGATCAAAGACATTTCTGCCTCCAGCACAAAAACCTATTCACAATCCCATTGAAGGTATCCAAGGTCAGACTGTGAAATCACATGAGCTGGAGGAGCCCGTTCTATGGAGCCATGAACCCTCTAGTGCAGGAGAGCAGGCTGTTTTCAGAATGGGTTTTGCGGAAACAAGGCCTTTACCTACTGCTAGTGCTCCTCCCTTTAAGACTCGGTACTCTAAGCTACATCTTGATTGAGTTAACAACATTTTCTGTTGCAACAAGCAGTTCTTTGTGTTGGAAATGGATACTGGCAGTAGAACAATGAGTGGGTAAATAGACTGCATTTATCTCTCTTTTGTAAATTAGGCTGTTCCAAGCTCCCACAAGAAGGACTTCAGGAAATGGGGAAGACAGTATCTCAAATCAGACGATGTCAACAACAAATGACACTGCTTTCCTAAGTCAGGACCCTAAGAGAACCAGGGACCCGCAGGCTGCACATGCTGTTGCTGCCTGTAGTCCCTTTATTGGTTTTGGCCAAACAGAGCAAAAGTGTGATGTTCCCTCAAGCCTTTATCTTGGTCCCAAACCTGCAGAATTTAAAGGTAATACAATACTACAGCACTATTAGTTAACTGGAATGCATTGATATATCGTTAGTTTATCTGTAGACATTCAAGTTGACACAAATTTACCACATTAACCAGTCATTTAGCAGTCAGTTGTGTTATACACACACACACCGTACAGATTTTCATACATACTTTGATAACACTTTATTTTAAGGTATTCTTGTTACATATTTTAAATGTATTTACTGTAATTACAATTAATTATGCATAATTACACAACCTAACCCTATCTTATAGTAAGTACTTTTAATTAATTATTATTACTTAGTAGTTAAAAGAATAGTAAACTATACTGTTAGAATGACTCCTTAAAAAAAGTGTGACCATGACTTGTTTCTGATTTTGTTTTTAAAGGGTCTTCTGGAAAAGGAACACTTCGTTCAGTCTCTGAAATTTGTATCCTCTCCTGTTTAGCTGATGATACCAAAATTCAATATTTTTAAGGACTTTAAAATAAGGTTTTGCTTTCTAAAGTCATGAAATTATAATATTAATAAGTTTTATTTCATGTTTAGTAGTTTTGAGGTCATGATTTAGAAGCTAGTGTACTTACCTTTACAATAGCCAACATTTGAAGTGGCTAAAACATATTGTTATTATATAATTAATAAAAAATTTAATAATTAAAAGTAAATTCATAAATGTTTATATTGTAAATGTGACCCTGTCTTAAGTTGGACAGGTACATTTGTAGGAAAGGCCAACCATTGACAAAATTATTTGTTTTTCTTTTATGCCAAAATCATTAGTATATTTAAGAAATGATTTACCCAAAAGTAAAAATTTATTGACCCTCAAGGGTTCCAAACCTTTATGAGTCATTTTTATTTTTTATATATACATTTTGATATTTTGAAGATATGAGTTAGAGTAAATGATGACAGAATTTTCAGTTTTGAATGAACTACCCGTTTAAGTATAAATCATGATCCATTTGAACAATTTCCTGTAATTAAATTTAAACGTTATTTCATTTTTTTTAATATGCATTGCCAAAAACTTATTTTGAACAGCTTTATCCAACCCAGGGTCATTCTGATTACATACCTCTATATACATTTCTGGAGAGAGCCAAATACGTCCCAGGAGCTGCGTTTTTTTTGCAGTTTTTGTTTTCACAAATCTGCCAGAAGCTGCTGTGTTCGATATTTGAGATCTTAAATTTCTCTTACGAATGCCATTTGGGCCTGCTGTTCTCACGTTAATCCACCAGAGGCCGCTGTTGACTAACTGACTGACTGACTGACCATCCTGACTGCTCCACCCCACCCACCCCCTTCCCTAAACCCAGCAAAAGCTGGATTTATACCTCCGCTGACTGCGCGCGCACCTCGTGAAACGGACGAGGCTTTTATACTTCATGCATTCGCCGTTGTGATATTCTTTAAAACGACAGGGGGCGGTCAAAAGTAACTGACTGTTAAGTCAGACGGATAAACAGAGAAGTAAGACGTTTCCGGAGCTACCTCATATCATTAATATCATTCAATATTTTTAAACTAATTATTTTTATTGTTTTTATAAATTATTTTAATAATTATAAGGATTTTTATAACCATTCAAGATTTTTTAAATAAAACTTTGATGCATCACTTGCTTTTGTTCATATCTCGGACAGTTTTACCTATTAAAGTTTCTTAAAATATTAATGACAACAGAACATGAGTTGCTCTACAAATATATATTTTTATTATGGCAAGAATAAAAGCAAAAAAAAAGCACACTTACTTTAAAATACAGATTTCAGATTTTTTTTTTAGATGTAGCCCGATCCACAATTCACACATTACTGTCTGGCTAGTTTCTGTCCTATACTTATGCTAAAAAGGCAATAATGATCCAACACTCTTGACCATTATCACCAATAAAGCCTAGAAAAACAGGCCATCAGTATATTGTAAACTGATAGGTTCAATCATTCCTTTCCAGTTATCAAAGAAATAATTTGTTCCTTAATTGTAGTTTTGTAACTATTAAATTGTTTTAAATTCAAAATTGTAACTTATACATCAATGTAAAACATATGACTTGTAAAAAAACATATTTCTGTAATTGTGTACCTGGGTCTCCACTTTTGCCTTGGCCTCTTTTGGTTTTAATAAACTTTTTCCAAACCTTTTGACAAAAACTTTCCTCCTTTCCCACGGCTGTTGCTACTTCTAGCCAAGAATAATTGATCATCAGGTTATCTCTGTGATCACAGATAAAAAATCTCTTCAAAGTTGTCCATATTCAACTCAAATCAAACACGGCGCCGCTCACACAGTTTGCTCGAGTTTAAAAAAAAAACATGCGATCCGCTGGCCGAAATTATGTCGCGCGCACCCAAAGCGAACCTCCGCAAACTCCGCGATGATGTCACATTCGCCACGTGCACTCAAACAAACTAGCGGACACGTCGAGTATAAACCATGCTTCACAGTATTTAAAAAAGCACAGATTGACCCGCCCACCCAGTTCCCTAAACCCAACCGCAGTGTTTTGAAAAGCAATCCAGAAAAAGAAAAGCCCATGCCTGATTTTTACCACATTTTCAGATGTTACCACATTTTTACATTGTTATTTACTTTTTACTTTTTTGGCTTCTGTTTTCGTCTTATCTGCTTTCTGGAACTGTTCTTCACTCGACTCAAACCCCGTCATCGCGGTCAACTCTGCTCTGCATCTCAAGTCCGACGACATATGTGTCAAGCTACCAGACAAACTGGTAGCAGCAGAAAAGCTGTTCATATGAAGGTAAGTGATCAGCTGGTAAGCGAGAAAAGGAACGGCATCATACCACCACATAGCTATCGTTATAAAGGTGAAATGCAGCCATATGTAGCTCTGGCTACATAATTTGCGATCTCCAGAAATGTATGTGAGCGTGTTAACTTTATCAATGTTTTGATTTTTTGAACCCTCAGATTCCAGTCAAATATTTTCAGAGGTTCCAAAAAAGGCCTCTATAAATGGTTGTGTTTCCAGGCCAGAGTCACATATAATTGTTTATATAATTATTTATATTGCTCAGTGCATGTTTTTTTTTCTGGACAATTTTGACGAAAGGTTTTGATTCACTTAAAATGTTGATTTATCAATGTTGAACTATCCCTCAAAGTTCACTTTTGGCACATTAAACAAGTTCTTCAATATGCCTTTGTCCAGACATTCTATTTCAGTAGGAAAAAATAAACAGGAATTAGAATAACACATTTTATAGTTACTTTTTTATCTTTGGATAGGCGATGCATTTATTGTCATGTTTCCCTTGACATTCACACAGCTGCAAAATTCAGAAGTGTGTTTAAAGATTTCCCTTACTTCAACTATGTGCAGTCCCAGGCACTGGATGATGTAAGTGTCCACCGTTTATATAATGTTACGCTCATGAACACAGTATGTGGCAGATTATTGCTCTTTTTCAGGTTTTGTACTCCAATAAAAATTTTGTTGCCTGTGCTCCCACGGGCTCTGGAAAGACTGTGCTATTTGAGCTGGCCATTGTTCGACTGCTGATTGAGGCTTCAGAGCCTTGGCACAATGTCAGAGCAGTGTACAGTGAGTTACAAATTGAAAAGATTAGCATTTGCTGAACTTTATATTTACAAAGAGCTATTACAAACTACATGAATGGTAACATTTGAAAGGCCATAATGGGCCCTTTATTATGATTAGGAAATGTTATTCAGTAATTTATAACAAATACTGTTTGACTTTTATTTGCGCTTCAGTGGCACCAATTAAGGCTCTCTGCAGCCAACAATATGACAACTGGAAACAGAAGTTTGGACCTATTGGACTTAAATGCAAGGAATTAACTGGAGACACAGAGATTGATGACTTTTTTGAAATCCAGGATGCTCATCTCATTTTTACAACTCCAGTAAGTTCAAACATAATGTGCAGTCTAAACACGAAACATCTTTCCAGCAAATCTAAAGGCTTTTCTCCTTTTTCAAGGAAAAATGGGACAGCATGACCAGAAGATGGAAGGATAACTGTTTATTGACATCGATTCGTCTCTTCCTTGTTGATGAGGTCTGATATATTGCATTTAACCCAACATGATTCCAAGTTAATGCTAGTATCTTTAAATAAATTGCAATGTTTTGAATAACTTGCTTTTATCTACATACCACCTTTAGGTACATGTGGTGAAAGACAAAACCCGTGGAGCCACTCTTGAGGTTGTGGTCAGCAGAATGAAAACCATGCACTTCTATCGCCAGGCTGTAAATCCTGAATCAAAAGCATCCGTGAGATTTGTGGCTGTCTCAGCTACCATCCCTAATATTCAAGACGTAAGTAGTTTCACCAAGTACAAAGCCAGCCAAATTAATTGGTTCATCTGTGTTCAGTTTGATTTGAATTATTTCCTGTTTGCAGGTATCTGAATGGCTTTCAGATGAGTCAGGGCCTGCCACGTGTCTAGAGATGGATGAGAGTCACAGACCAGTAAAACTAAGGAAAGTGGTGCTTGGTTTCCCTTGTGGAAGTAATCAGAATGAATTCAAGTTTGATCTTTCTCTCAACTACAAACTTGCCAACATTATTCAGACCTACTCTGACCAAAAACCAACCCTGGTTGTAAGTGAAAGTTCATGAATGAAAATTAGTTGAGTCTTGTATACAGAAGTTGTTAAAATAAAAGAAAATCCACATACAGTAATGCATTTGTTTGAAATTTGGGCAGTTTTGCTCCACAAGAAAAGGAGTTCAACAATCTGCTTCTGTGCTTGCCAAGGATGCCAGGTTTATCATGAGCATTGACCACAAACAAAGGTACTTTAGTCACATTAAAGTATATTAAAATACATGTACAATCTGAATGATTACTTAGCACTAACGTTATATTTGTTTTGAAAAGATTAATGGTATGCACTGGCCGGTGTATTAAAGGTTCAAGAAACCCTCAAGTACTTTTTTTGAAATTTTAACAGATTTGTGTGTGTTGAACATTAATAAAGACAACGTTAGCACCTGTCAGCTTGAATTGTGGGGAAAACTGGATAATTTTGAGTCTTTGTTAGCTAATTTCATCTTCTGGGTTTAAAATCATATTTGGGGCGGCATTAAAATTGGTGACTTAGCGCCCATCTGCCAGTCGAGTGATGATGGTTTCTCATTATTATTCAAAGCTGAGTTTTCTTATCCTATGAGAAGACCCTGCTTTTAAATTATTCATGAGAGCAAGGCAAGGCAAGGCAGACCTGCCCAGCTGTGAGACCGCCTCTACGCATGACACGCAGTATTTTATAGCCGTTGATGTCTGTGTCACCATTTTTTATGTTAATCGCCAATGTTTATCTACTATGCCTGGTTAATCTAGCTGTTGGGTTGTCACAATACCATTAATTCATGTTACGATACTATACTAGCTGAAGTAATAATAATAATAATAATAATACCTTTTATTTATAGGCGCCTTTCAAAGCACTCAAGGACACCTTACAGCAGATCACAAGCACATCATAAAAATACAAGCAGTAAAAAAATAAGAAGCGGCATAAAATTAAACCAGCAAATCATTAAAAGCTATCCTAAACAAAAACGTTTTTATCTGAGATTTAAAATTGGAAATAGAGTCCATCTGGCGAATGTGCAAAGGCAGGGCGTTCCATAACTTTGGTGCTGTACAACTAAAAGCCCTGCCACCAAATGACTTCATCTTAAAGTTTGGGACAGCTAGGAGTTCAGCAGAAGATGATCTCAGTGAGCGCGAAGGAGTGTACAAATGAAGAAGATCAGAAAGATAGTGAGGGGCCAGGTTATGAAGAGCTTTGTATGTTAAGAGAAGGATTTTGTATTGTATACGATAGTGAACAGGGAGCCAGTGCAGGTGAAAAAGAATTGGAGTTATGTGATCAGAAGTACGCGAGCCGGTGACTATCCTAGCCGCTGAATTCTGAATTAACTGTAGTCTATGAAGTTGTTTTTCAGGGATGCCAGATAGGAGCGAGTTACAATAATCAATCCGTGATGTAATCAGAGCATGAACAAGCACTTCAGTACTTTTTTGAGATAGTGAAGGGCGAAGTCTTGCAATGTTACGCAAATGAAAAAAGGCAGAACGTGAGATATTACTAATATGAGAACCAAACGAGAGCATGCCATCCAGTATAACCCCAAGACTTTTCACGTGGGTTGAGAAATTGACTGGGGAGTTATCAATAAACAGGGTAAAAGATTGAGCTTTGGATAAGACAGATTTTGAGCCAACCAGAAGGGCTTCAGTTTTACTGGCATTTAACTTTAAGAAATTATTAGTCATCCATATATTAATCTCATGTAAACATTTAGTAAGATCAGGAGGGGGGTGAGAAGTTGTGGGTTTTGTGGAGATATAAACTTGGGTATCGTCTGCATAACAATGAAAATGTATGCCAAAAGAACGAAATATATGACCTAGTGGTAAGATATAAATAATAAATAAGAGTGGCCCCAATACTGACCCTTGAGGCACACCATGAAGGATTGAAACAGGATCAGAGCGTCTATTGTTTATCTGCACAACCTGTTTTCTGTCACTTAAATAGGAAGAAAACCAGCTAAGTGCATTGTCAGCTATTCCTACAGAAGCCAGTCGTTCCAGTAACAGTGAATGACTAATAGTATCAAAAGCCGCAGTAATATCTAAA
Source organism: Danio kyathit (assembly GCA_903798195.1). NCBI lineage: Eukaryota > Metazoa > Chordata > Actinopteri > Cypriniformes > Danionidae > Danio > Danio kyathit. Next base: position 26,857,170 of record LR812520.1, read on the forward strand.
AGAATAAGTATAGACAGATAACCAGAATCAGCAGCTAAGAGAAGATCGTTTACAACCTTAGTGAGGGCTGATTCTGTGCTGTGTTTGGGGCGAAACCCAGATTGAAAGTGCTCAGTAAAGTATCACAATAGCAAATAGTAGTGTGACACTGTAATTCATAACTCAAATCTATGAAATAAAAAAAATTGTTAGAAATACTATATTTTATGTTATAATAGGCCAACTTGAATTGAATTAATAATTCCCTTATTATTGAAAAAGTATTTGCACATCACTTCATCCAAAATGCATTAGTTCTTTTTGTTTATTTTGTAGATAATTGACCAACAAAAAATACATTAAAATAAAGATACAAATTATACCGAACAAAATTCGTTACAAAAAGAGCATTTTTCCAACAAAATTAGGCTATATGAAGTGGTCAAAAATTGTTTCAAAGTTTCCTGTTGCTCGTTTGGGTTTTTCATCTATTGTTGTTGTTGTGTTCTTTTTAAGAGATTGTTGCGGTTGTTGTAGCTACTAAAGCGTCAGAAAACTTGCAATAGGTTACCATAAAAGGTGTGAATTCTACAAAGTTCAAATACAACATTATGTTTTGTAGATGGACCGTTAATGACAATACTACCGTTTACAAAGTACAGTGGCACCGGCAGTATTTTGGAGCCATAGTATCGCGATACTACCATAGTACCGGTAAACCGTGCAACCCTACTAGCTGTTCTGTTTGATGGAGAATGTGGCCCAAAATGACGGGCACAGAATATCTGCGCTACACAGTAAAAAATGCAGGGTTCCGCACAATACATTAATGTTGTCCCAACACAAATCGATTAAGTTAACTTAACACTTTTAACAAATTTATGTGGTTTGAACATAAAAAATTAAGTTGTCCCAATGAAATATTAAGAATTGGGTTGTTTCAGCTCATTTTAATTAAGTAGTTTGAACAAGTAAAAAAAAAAAAATTTTTTTTTGAGAGTATGATTGGCTGGATCGTCTGTCAATCAAATGTCTTTAAAGGGTCAATTGCTGCAGATTTGTATCTTTAGTGAACTCATTAAGCATTGTGACATGGCACATTATCCTGCAAATATTGGCCAGAAATGGACGGACATGGTCAGCAATGATACTCAGTTCAGCAGTGGTGTTTTAATAATGCTCAGTTGGTACTAAAGGGACTAAAGTGTTAAAATAGCTCTCACACCATTACACCACCACCACCAGTGTTATAAAGACGCGTTTTGTCATTCATAAAAGTCCTGTGGTAATTTGGTTAGTGGTGTGGTCAGTGGTTGTTTGAGTTTGCAGTTGTCTGATTATCTGTTAAAACCAGTCTTTTCTTTCTGCAGCTCTGTGGATATTTTCTGTAAACCCTAAAGACATCTAGTCATCTGCTATTATAACTCTTTATCTCTTTTGCAGACTGGTGAAATATGCAAACTCTCTGCTTGATGCAAAACTCAGAGGTATGAATGTTAATTAAATTTCTTCTACTGTATGTTATTTATGAACAATGGTCACTGTTTGGTGAAGGTAAATTAAACATGTTTTCTTATACCTTTTACAGATCTATTTGTTTATGGCATTGGATATCATCATGCTGGCATGGATGTGTCAGACAGAAAAAACACCGAAAACGCATTTACAGTGGGTGACTTGCCAGTATTATGTAAGTTCTGCAACTTTATTTTCACTTATTTACTTCTGATTACACATTATTAAGTATGCAATATCGTAATGTAATATATATATATATATATATATATATTTTTTTTAGTTACAACAAGCACTCTAGCTATGGGTGTGAATATGCCAGCCCACCTTGTGGTAATCAAATCCACAATGCACTATGTTGGTGGTGCATGTGAGGAGTACAGTGAAGCTGACCTGTTACAAATGATTGGAAGAGCTGGCAGACCACAGGTACTATCAACAAATATTAATATCATTATAAACACAAAGTGCCAGCTCTATAAGCAGATATGTAAGTAGTAAAACACAAAATCTCAACTAGTTACAGTATTCAGATTAGGACAATATGCACTTGCTTTGGTTTTTGCTTAGTTTGACACAACAGCAACTGCAGTAATCATGACACGGTCTCAGACAAAGGACAAATACATGCATTTCTTGAGTGGCTTAGACTGCATAGAGAGCAGGTATACACCTTCTAATCACATTTTATCTGTTATCAATTTTAGTTGCATTTTTGTGTTCTTTTTAAACAGATTATATGAACAAGTTGTTTTATTTGTTACTTATGGATTTGACAAGTGCAACAAAATGAAATTTTTTCAGCTTGCATACAAACCTGGTGGAGCACTTGAATGCAGAGATAGTTCTTCACACCATATCTGATGTGAACATGGCTCTGGACTGGATCCGCTCTACTTTCCTGTACATACGTGCTTTGAAAAACCCCAAACACTATGGT